>JAJOZX010000853.1:475000-882500 GCA_023014485.1 Bathynomus jamesi | reverse complement strand
TAGTTTGTAAGCAGGACGGTGAACATATTGATATTGTTGATAAGCTGTGACTAATAAAAAATTTTCAGTTTGTGATATTCGTTTTTTTCACCATACCTCATTGTTCCCTCAGCTGTGGAAAAAGTATTCTATGTAGTGGTGTGAAATTTTTATGATGGCTTATCAATAGATTGAGGTAAAAGTTTTTAAATTTTAGAAGTGTGAATTGCATATTTTTGAAGTTATTGATGTTCAAATCTCAAGGCGTTTTTTTTTGGAACACCCGATATATACTGTACATATGCGCCTCGGTGGTGTAGTGGTTAGCATCGCTGACTACGAGTCGAGACTGGGTGACGTCAGGAGGCGCGTAGCAAAACCTAGCTGTTCAATAGTTTCGGGAATCTTTCACCATTATGGCGACCCCAATCAAGAGTGTTCGTGTCGCGACTGGTTCGTGGCTCCTTTGAATAGATGTCTAATTCTTTTTGATAACTTTTCTGACTATTTTTGATAGGTGGAGGCACAACCTCATCGAAATAACTCCATAAATTAACCTTCGACTTCTTTTTCAAAGATTCTTGATCTTCTCGTGAAACAAAATCAGTTCCTTCATCGCCATAGGTTATATTACGTGCAGGTCTAGCGTCAGGTGATGCAGACATAATGATTAGCTCATTTTTTACAAACTCAGGCACTGTTATGCAAGCAAATTTGAAACGAGAATCTAAAACGTGAGAAACCATGTGAGTAATGTCTGCCTTCCACTGCCTGAAACGATTCTGTAAATTTTCTATTAAATCGTTTTTCATAGTATAAACACCGGCATCATCAGTTATGTTAGACAAAAATACCACGAGACCTGTTACATTGGGAGACACCATGTGAAGACAAGAAGAATCAGAGGAAAAGTCATTCGTTAATTTTTCACATCGACTAAGAAGCTTTACAACACACTGAATTAGAGTCCACTGATAATTACTGAAGGTTGCTACAGTATGTCCGAGGCGTATGCAACAACCGCAGTTTTTCGTTGAAGAAGTCGTTGTAGCATATAGATGTAAAATTCCATTGGGTGATAACGTCTCTTATAAGTTTGTTTTCGGGTAAATTATGTCGCTTCGGGAATTCCTTAAGTCAGTCAAACGCTGGAGATGAATAATTAAAATGGGACAGATTGGGCGCGTAATTGCACATATCTCTGAAACAGACTTCTGGCTAAAAATGGCTTCATCAACTGTAAGTGCTAAAGTATGATTCGCACAAGCAACAGGAGTAATTTTGAGAACGCTAACAGCTTTAGTAATATTACAGTCATTGTCGTGCACAACTGCATGCACACGATCGCTCTTTACTGACCATTCTTGCAATATAGAAGTCAATGCAGTTGCAAATTTTTCATGAGTATGGGAATATGGTAGATTTTTAGTGGCTAAAACATGCTGCTTTTGCTCACATTTACTATTAATTCTATGTGCTGTCAAAGTGATAAAGGCTTAAGTTTTTTTATATTGACGTCTAATAACCCAAATAAAACTAATATTCGGAATTCGGTATTCGGCCGAATAGTTTTGCACCGAATATTTAGTATTCCGATGAATTTTAGTATTCGGTACATCCCTGATACTCGTATATATAATGTTACACACAGACCATGCATGGCACAAGGAACTCTTCTGGGAAAATTAAAACCACTATAGTCTGAACAAATAATGGTAAATGAAAAATACTAAAGTTTTTCTTTTTCGTGATGGAAGCCCAATGTGAGCAACGGGTCATGACCGGGTCATGACTGGGTCATGATTTAATTTTCCAAGGAGAGTTCCTTGTTCCATGCGCACTTGCGCAGTCTGTGTAACATAAAAGTTTCTCAGGTGACCATTCTGAGTTATATCGTGTATATATACAGTATATAAGGGTGAGCCACATATATACAGGGTGTCCGAGAATTATCTGTACAATGTTTGGCTGTTATTAAAAGTCAACCATGAAGTGTAGAAATTCCAGTCTTGTCCCATTTTACAGAGAATCTCATGAAGTTTTTTCTGATACCAAGTTTTGACAAGTTTTTTAGAAATTCCAGTGTGTCCGAACATTATCTGTACAATTTCATCTTTTAATAAAATTCTTGATAACACACGTAAAATTCTTAAACAAGATTATTTAGAGTCTGTATTTTCAAACGTTTCTTTTATTAAAGTAACGTTGTTACAAACATTCGATATGTGCACCATTAGTGATTCACAAAACATCCAATCGATACTCCAAATGTTGCCATGTACGCTGCAGCATATCCACATCAATTCACTCAATAGCAGCTGTGATTCTTGCTTTTAAATCATCAATGTCTATCACCCGCGTACATTTCTAAAAAACTTGTCAAAACGTGAAATCAGAAAAAACTTAATGAGATTCTCTGTAAAATGGACAAAACTGGAATTTCTACACTTCATGGTTGACTTTTAATAACAGCCAAAAATTGTACAGATAATTCGCGGACACCCTATATATGGTAAAATATTAAAATGCACAAATAAGAGTTCCTGATGCACTTTCTCATGTTTTATAAGGGTAAATACCTCAGACTGGATTTGAAGCTAAATCCATTAATATTTAAGGGTGGCGCAAGTTTGAAGATATTTGCCACCCCAAACTGTATAATGATACTAAGGCTTCGAGTTGCGTCACCTCTAAATATGCACAAATCGATCCAGTTTTCTGTTTTTAACACTGTTAGTGGTTGTGAAATATGGGAAAATATCATCAGAAATGTATTTTTCATTTTTATCCCTTTAAACCTATATTCACTGGAAAGGAGAAGAGAGAAATACACCATTATTTACACTTGGGAAAATAATGGAGAAACTAGCCCCTAATCTTACTCTGAACCCTATAAGCCCCCAAACAACAGTGGAAAGTAGAAAAGGAAGACTGTGTCGTGTTCCCAAATTAAAGGCTAGACAGGGAACATCCTTAATCCTGAAAGAACATAGTTTTGTTGTGAGAGGACCAAATCTGTTTAATCAGCTGCCCAAAGAACTAAGGAACACAAATGATGTTGCGGTGAACATCTTCAAAAGAAGATTAGACGCCTGGCTCAGAACAATCCCCGATGAGCCGGGCGTACCTGGCTATGTGAGGTGGAGAGTACAAGAAACCAACTCTCTACTTCACCAGGCCAACTCGATTTGAGGGGCGACAAGCTTCACCTTCGTGAAATGAGGAATCATCGCGTGGAACATGTGAAAGGTTGAAAGGTATATATATCGAGCCTAATGATGAAGATTTATGAAACAACAATGCGACAAAAGTTATATCGTTTAATCTTCACTCAATCACCTAAAATCAAATAATATTCGATTGAAATGAGTCGTTCACGAATATTAACAAAAAATGTACAGCGATAAGGTGCTGACGTGCCACTGCTCAGCCCAAGAATCTAGCGAAACACGAAGAAATATATCCTTTATATCGTCAAAACAAAAAGCAAACAAAAGCAAAAATCTTAAATTTTTTTAATTTCTTCAATTGCTGAAAATACATTGCGAGATTAACAGAAATGGGAATTTTAATTTAATGTGGTTGACCGATGGAGTTTTTGCATCATATAAAATTAATATATGATATATATCAAATTAATATAAATTCAATATACGAGAATTATGTGAAAGCACAAAAGAGCAATGGAAAACTTAATTCGGAATGTAGACTAAATGCTGATGGTCAAATTCATCCGTTTTTTTTTATCTTTAAATTCATTTGTTTCATGTTGACAAAATACATTTATTTCTTTGTTTTAACCTGTGAACCTGTGAGCAGTATATATATATATATTTTTTTTTTTAACTGCAAACAACACACAGTATAATTAATATAAAGAACGACGCTTGTGTAGAAGAGTGTTCCGCACAAGATGAGGAGGGAGAACGAGCAAATGAAAAATGAGGTACCTCCCAGGAATCGAACCCGGGATCATCCAATTGCCATTCGGATATGTTAACCAATACACCAAGGACTAATCGGTGTCCTAGGTGTAGTGGTTAACATATCCGACCGGCAATTGGATGATCCCGGGTTCGATTCCTGGGAGGTACCTCATTTTTCATTTGCTCGTTCTCCCTCCTCATCTTGTGCGGAACACTCTTCTACACAAGCGTCGTTCTTTACAGTAATTTTATATATATATATATATATATATATATATATATATGTGTGTGTGTGTGTGTGTGTAGAGACCGACTAGAAATTCCTTTCCTCGCCATTCGCAAACATCTGGGTATCATCAGATACTGCAAAACACCCGTGGTTTTCAAGGAGAGAGAAACAAAAGGGTGCTTGTCTTTTCCCAAGAAGGCCCGCGAAAAGTTAATGTCTTCCGAGCCTATATAAGCCAGAGTTCACTAAAATTCGCCCTCACTCTGCTCGTTACTCCTCCTCGTGAATCTCCCCTTTCACGTAGTGCCGTTCGACCTCAGCCTGCCTCAGTCCCTCAAGCAACACCTCAACAATACACGAAGCGAATCAACACTTGAGGCAACCTCATTTTCATCCCGCCAAAAGCAAACATCATTCTACCGGCGTCATCCTTCTGGCACTGGCTTCACTCATCCTTCACCACAATTCGATCGGCGCCCTTTCAAAAAGTCTATCACGGGCCCTCAACACGTCCTCCTGCTGTCTTCAGAGTTACCTACAGCGAAACACAGTAAGGTCAACCTTCAGTAGGCCCTTGTCAGTCTTCAGAGTTGTCCACGTCGAAATCGCAGGTCGGTAAGCTTCTTGCAGCCCCCGATTCGTCCTATAGTGTTTTGTTACGTCGCGCTAGACTATTCAGGATTCAAAGCTGAAAAGTCCACAAACTCTGCCTAAAACTGAGTAGGCCCAAAAGTGTATGCAAACAACCTGCAAACCAACTTTCGTATTACGACTACAATAGGCCTGTTCAATTATTTTAACGTTTCAACCATCTTACCGTATTTTGTGTTCGATTGTTTATTTGCTCTTTTATGCATTTCATTTTTACTGACCTAATCTATTTACTGTACCATACCGTACTTTCATTATCTCAATTGTTATTGGCTTAATTACTTATTGTGTGTTCCCCGCTGCATAGCTCATTAGCCTACCTAAATTAGTGTTTGTCATCATTGTACTTACTTCACGATTATACTGTGTAACCATTTCTTATTGCCAATAAATAATTTTTATAATCAGTCATTTGTAATATAGTACAAATACCGTTATAGAATTGTTAATCACTGTGAACAAATAATTCATTTATTTTTCCAATTAAACACAAAAACAACAAAGTAATTTCTCTCTCCTTATTAAATATTGTTTGTTTGGGCTGTATCCCAGACTGGTGACCCCTCATTATTCATTTCAATATAATTCATTAATTATAATAAGCCTACTTGATAGGCCACCACAAATTGGTGATCCGTAGGCCACTATATATATAATATAAAGAGAGAGGGAAAGCGAGTAAAAATAAATCAAAATCTTAAATTTTATTTTGAAATATCAGGTTTTGTATATTTCAAATAAGTTATTAAAATTGTTTTGTTTTTTAACTTGAGAAAATTTAAATTCTAAAGTTCTTTAATTAATTAATTTTAAGTTTTACATTTTAATAACTTAAACTATAATTTAATTTTGTCCCTGATAACTTTGTGTACGCATTCCTTTAATTTAAAAAGAAATCCACACACACACACACACACACACACACATATATATATATATATATATATATATATATATATATATATATATATATATATTAAGGTACGTTGATTTTCCGCATTTGTTTAGATATCGACTTTGGACTAGTCGAGATAGTCAGGGCTTAATATGATAATAACTGACAAAAATTTCAGATCCCTAGCTTTAAGCGTTTTTTGAGGAAACCGTTTCAAAAATCGTCAAAAAATCGTACCGAAAAATACCACATTTTCACAATTTTCGGCCGAAAAAATCATGCTATTTTCATAAAAAAATCCTGAAAAAAGTTACAATTTTATTGAAAAAAAGTAAAAAAAACATGTACAGAGTCAAATAGACACATTTAGATCCCAAGATCATCATAATTTTCACTGTAAGAGCCCTTAGAAGCAAAGGAAGGCCTCATCTGGCGGCTTAGGGCTTTGGCCAGAATGTGTTTGTGCCTTGATTCGAGTCCATAAACAGTATGGGAAGCTTCAGATGTCAGCTTCACGGCCCTTTCAACACTCTGAGAATGTGAAGGCAGATCAGGCAGCTCCAGCTTGGTGCCATTCAGCAATGCTTCTTGAAGCTCCTGGTCAGAAAAGTCTTCTGTGAGAGCAGGTTCACAGATGCCACTTTGAGAAAGGTTGATTAGTTCTGACCAGTGGGTAGCTTCAATGTTGATGGCTGTGATCTTCTTCAGCCTCTTCTTGGCTGGCTTCCCACTTCTGAAAGAATAATAATTAATTTATTTTTTATTCCAGTTTAAGATTTAATCCCTATTAGTCTCAGAATTGCTGATTTAATTAACTTAAATTAAAAAAAAAAAAACCCGAGTTCTATAAATCCCCATAATCGAATTTTTTTTCAGAAAGAAGGTAAGATTATTTCCATTATCAGAGGGGAGGGGGGAATTGGGATAAGAAAATGTGAAAAAAAATTCGATTATGGGGATTTATAGAACTCGGGCCTTTTTTTTATTAAATAAATCCCCATAATCAAATTTTTTTTTCACATTTTTTAAATTAATAAATGCTTACCTGATGGACAGAATTTTCTTGAGAGCAGCTTCTCTCACTTCCAAGTCATCAGACTTCATCATGGAGTACAGCACATTCTCGGGCAGCAAGGCAAAAGCATTGTACTTCAGGTTCTTGAAAGCAACACCCTGGATTTCTTCAGACTGCTGCTTGATCCTCTGGATCATGTTGAAGATGTACAGCTGCTGATTGTGGAACTTGCTGTCCCTTTTGATCTCAAACCAACTGACTGCATACACTTCCACAATGAACTTGATGGCCTGGTAAAGCTTATCCTGTAGTTCTGGAGGGTAAGCACCTCTGGTCCACAGACACATCAATCTAATTGCCAAAGTCAACCATCTTGCATGGTTTAATGGTCCAATTTTCCAGGCAGCAAATCTTGGGTTGACTTTGCCCCTGGAAATTCCAAGCACATACTCCAAAAGAAGCCTCTGGTCGCTACTGAGATCATTCAGTGTCTCCTCAGCAAATTCCATGTCATCCAGGGGGCCACTGAGTTTGGTGAATTCCACTTGTGGCAGATCTTGGTAGTCAATTTCACAGAGTTTTCCCAGCGGACCAGTGAAAGCAGTGGGACTTTTGGTACTGCCATCAAGATGCTTGAAAACAGCTCTGAAAGGAAGCTCATTCTGATGGAGTGAACAGCCAATGGTGTGCAATTTCCGCTCAATTTTATTTTCCAGAGCTGTTACAAGGCCTCCCTCCCAGCCAGTGTTTGTATTTGTGTTGTCAAGGAGGACAGCTTTCAGGGTATGAACACTGTTAAACTCCTCCAAGACACTAGCAACTTCTTCACCAAGAAGAACTCCAGTCGCACCTTTAATTGGGATGACTCTGTGAGTAAGATATGTTCCACTTTCAGTTCCCGGCTCCTTTGTGAAAGTCAAATGGTGCTCTTGTCCCTTTCCTTTCTTCAGCTTAGTCTCCCCATTTTCATCCTTAACTTCTCTGTACAGCAAAGTGTCCTTGTCAACTTTCCCATCAACCCCAATACAGACTAACTTTTCCAGACCCTCATTGTGCTTTTCATCACTTTTCACTTTCATTCTAGCTTTTTCCCTGTCCATTTTCGATTTATCAACTATTATCTGTTTCACATCAAGGCCAGGCTTAAGCAGGTCCATAGCTTGTAAGTCCAGGAGGAAGGCATTAGCAAGACTTGCCCCAAGATTGGAAGAAACATCACCCCTGATCAGTTCCATGGCATATCTGGGGGTTTTCAAAAAGCTGTAACCTCACTTGGGTGCCTCCTTGGCTTGAACTCTTCAGCTTCACCACCAGATGGCTGAAATGAAAATAAAAAATAAATTACTAAAGCGAAAATGGGGGAAAATAGGGGAAAAAGTAGGGAAAAATATGGGTAAAAATCGACGAAAATGGGCGGAAATAAGAATAAATTACTTAAACGAAAATGGGGGAAAAAAGTGGGAAAATAGGGGGAAAAATGGGTAAAAATTCAGGTAAAAAGTCGGCGAAAATGGGCGAAAAAAAGAATAAATTACTAAAGCGAAAATGGGGGAAAAAAGGGGGGAAATAGGGACAAAAAGTAGGGATAAATTTGGGTAAAAATGGGATAAGATATAAGAAAAAATATATTACCTCTCCTGATTCTCCTGAGCTGGATTCAAAAGAAATATCTTGTGAAGGTGTGGAGGCAAAAGTGGCCAAATCCACTTCCTGCTGCTGTTGAATCTGGCTCTGTAATCTTTCTGCTTCAGCTGCAGCCCTCTGGTCTCTCTTCACAGCAGCTTTATCCACAGATCCCAGCTGGAAAGAGCCCTTGGGTCCTATTTTGGCCCTCTGATCTCTCAAGTATTCCCTCTCCTCTACTGGAACCTGAAATATTAAAGTATATTAAATAGCGGATCTAAAATAAGAGATAAAATCCTGAAAAAAAATTGATTATTAATTTCTATTACCAGGGGGGGAAGGAAGATTACAGGAGGAAAATGCGGATATTTTTCAATTACAAGCATTGAATTTCCTTCCATTTAAAAGGCACCTAATCGCACTAAGTTAGGCCAGTTAAAAGTTAAAAAAATAATAGCATTACCTTCTTACTGGGAGGACAAGTGCAGATTATGTGCTGTGTTTGACAATTTTCTTTCTTGCACTTCACAGCATTGTCATCACAGGGACGAACAGGTAGCTTACAGGTGCAAGCAGAAATGTCAAAAAGTTTATCCAGCTTTTCCTCCAGATTCTGCTCCTGGACTGTAGAAAGAGATTTCCTGTTTATCTCTTTTGCTTTCTTGAAGCACACTTTATCCACCAATTTCACTACATAATATTCCTCATACAGGGGCAGCCGCGGGTTCACTGCCTGCCAGATCTCAATCACATCCTTTGCTATCATTTTAGCAATATCATAGTCTTTCAAGTCCGGGTGGCTGTTTTGGAGGAAATAACTGTACTGAATAACTTGGCGGAGGGTAGGAGGCTCTGTTTTATCCAAAGGGGAAGGCTGGCCACTGAATTTTTTGGCACTATCACTTCGAGTTAACACTGCAGACTTCCGTTTTTTACCCATTTTTATGAAATATCTGAAAATAAACACAATTAAATGAACGCATCATAAAATAACTTAATTTAATACACATTTTATAGGTAAATATCATTAAAAAATACAAAATAATACACTAATAAACATCTATAATGCATTTACAATAAGTTTCAAGCATCGTTTTGTTAAAAAAGCCGAATTTTAATTGATTATTTTGATGAAATAAGGTCCGATATTTTGTTTGTTTACATTGCGCGAATGCCGCGCGCGCGATTTTACGCGTAAAATTCGGCAATTTTACAACTTAAAAATAATTAACAATCCTCAAAAAATACAATCATTTTCACAAATATGAGTTGGTGCAACGTTTTTTATACATTAATACCTTTCTATCTAGACTAGTCCAAGATCACAGTTCCAAAATCAACCTATATATATTAACCCTGTCCACTAATTATACATACATTTAACCATGTATCTGTGGTTGACATATAATTTCTCGAAAAAGAATTATTTTACGTTAATAGTGTTTAATGTACAGTCCCCTGCAATAGTTCCGCTCCACCCTCTCCAAGATGTGGAAATAACGTACTCCCTCTTAAACCCCAGTCCCCCACCCTCACTCCCTCCCTCTCCTCCGTCCCCTTTTAGGCGTTGTCATGGTAATACTTTTATTTTTTGGAAATCAATGACAGAATAAATATATTGTTCATTGTAGTTTTGGTGGTAATGCTGAGACGACTATGTATTTTATTCATGCATTATTCCTAAATTTAGGGAATAGAGTAGTTAGGTTATTTTTTTTCATAGGATTTTCATGTGGCCATGTTATAGTTAAAGTGTAAGCTAAGTTGTAGTATCGACTCTTCCTCAGGCAATAATATTTCTGTTTAAAGACCATGCATCATCAACAAATGATTATCCAGAAAAAGGTCTATCCATGGAGAGATAATGATAACATAGTTCAATTTTTTATTACAAAAATAAACATGAATCAAGTAAGTTTGGGGATTTTCTTTAGAACATACAAAACATAATGTTCAAATTATAAGGAACTGACAATTGTTCAAGTAAATAAGTATATATTTACTGCATCACAACCATAACATTATTATACACAATTACTCAATACTTGGTCCCTCCTTCATTATTATTAATGAGCTCTCGTAGACTATTTGGAACAGATGCCACGTGATTGTAGATGACTTGAGAGTTCCTGCGGTAAAGTTCTTACTCTGCCGTGATGCGTTCCAGCAGGTGCCGAGATGTCCGCTCCTGCCAGGCTCCCAAGCGTGAACCACATTTGCTCACACATTTAATGGGATTTAGGTAGAGTATAGCTCGACATCTCGTTGTTCCTGAAACCATCGTCTCATGATCCTGACAGTATGAACAGGGCAGTTATCCTGTAATATATACAGTATGTTAACCTTCCGTCTATGGTCTTGGGTGGTTTGAGGTTGACGGGGGGTTCTGGTTAGGTGGCAGCAACGGATCTTCTCACTCTGGGGTAGCCGGTACCGTGTAGGGCAGGTTTTCTTAACCTCTGAGTCGCGACCCAAACTTGGGTCATTAACCGTCACTCATTAAATTGTCATTTATTATTTATTTATGTTATCCCTAATCATTTTACCATTATTATTTATTTTATTATCTGTTACGAGTGAACCGTTTGAAGACATTGGTTGCCGAGCTAGCCCCGAGACCAGAATTTGGATCGCAGCCTAAAAAGGTTAAGAATCCCTAGAGGTGTAGGGAATCGCAGTAGTTTCTTTTACACTACACTCCGATTTCTTCTCGTAGTGGATCGGAGGATTCTGTGAAAACTTACTAAATTATCTGACGGTTCCCCGATTCTTCTTGCAGCGTATCGGGAAATTATTTATTCTATTTTAAAACTAAGTTCTCTGGAGAAAGCAGGGCTCAAAGGAGAAAACAAAGAGATCCTCTGACTGAATTTTACTGTTTCTAGAATATTACAGGTAATGCTTCAGCTTCTAAGTCAGATCAGAATAATCAGAATGATAATTTGAAAATTACAAGAGTTTATATACTAATAATTTGGTGACATCATTATTATTTAATGTTGACCTGTTTTGTTTTTTATTCTCAATAGGCTGAATTTCTTTGGCAAAATATTTTAAGATAAAGGTAAATTTTGGCTGTAACAGCATACTGGCAGATAAGCAAGATATTTGAAGATGAAGTTATATTTTTCTTTTAAACAACATATTGACAGATTTGATGTTATCATGATTTGCCGAGTTAACTAAAAATGGAAAATGAAATATGCATTTTATTATGGAGTAAAATTAAACCTGCATATGAGCCAAAATTAATGCTTAAAATTTAAAATTAAATGTTACTTTAAAGTTTTGGCAAGTTATGACTTTATCTTTTACAACTAAGAGAGAATGTATAAAAAAATGAACATTGCAGGATTTAACACGATTACATGATTAAGCTTAATCTAAAAAATTATTAGGTAATTTAAAAAAAATAATTCATCAATTACTTAGCAAAAATAAAATAGAAAGAAAATTAATAAATTTTTCCAAACTTGCATTTTATATACAGTTAGAGTGTCAAGCAAGTTTGGACTTTACATGCAAAAATGAACGTTAGAATGATTCATTTTCACATATATATTAATATATATATTATTTAATATATTTCGTCGTTGGCTTTAAATCACAGTTTAAAATTAAAGGCTATTCGAACTGTAATCTGACACGCCGAATTACAGTGTCCTTCGAATTTTGGGATCATTCGTGATGCAATACTTTTTGTCATATCGTGATTCGATATTAACACTTACAAATAAGTGTTGTTTTCCTCTACATTATGATGATTAATTTCAGCTATTGTGCGATTCCATGTAGATAGTTTGATCTCGTAATAGCGTCGTTTTTTGTGTAGCGAAAGGAGAGGGGAGGACGAGAGGGGGGATAACGAAAGGGGGAGGGAGAGGGGGAATAGCGAGAGGGAAAGGAGGACGAGGAGAGGGGGAATAGCAAGAGGGAGGAGGAGGAGGAGAGGGGGTAGCAAGAGGGAGAGGAGAGGAGGAGGAGAGGGTAGCAAAAGGGAGAGGAGGAGAGGGAGGGAGTGAGGGCAGGGGAGAAAGAGGGACTGCGTTGCCTCCATATCTCGGAGAGGATGGAACGGAACTACTGCAGGGGACTGTACCTACATCTAACAAAGGAGTTTATTAAAGGTAACATAGGAAATGCAAAAAACTTCACTTTTCTAGGTGAAGGTCAAATTATGATAATGAAAACCCACTCTGGGTGGATTTTTATTATCATAACATAGGAAAAATGTCAAAACAACATTTTATAAACACTGTACTTACGCAAATGTAAATGAACTTTTCAAATTATACTTGGTAGTGCTTTGCTGCAATAACGTTTCCTGTAATCACGGATGTGGCGTTCACATCGTGTTCGAAGAATTTTTTACTACTGTTCTCTGCAGAATCCCTTCAACTGCGTAATTTAGGGAGAGGAAGGCGGGAGTAATGGGGGATGGGGGATGATAAGATAAGGGTGCATTTAGGGAGAGGGAAGCAGGGTTAATGGGGGATAGGGGAATGCCAGTGCTAAGTTGGGGGGGTGCCAGTGGCAAGGAAGGGTTACTCCCCAAAATAAATACAAAATTGAATTGGAGTATAGTAACCTAACCTAACCTAGCCTAGCCTAAACTGGAAAATAAAATTGTTTTATTTATATATATATATATATATATATATATATATATATATATATATATATATATACACACACACACATATATATATATATATATATATATATATATATATATATATATATATATATATATGACGTAATATTATGTACTTTAGCGGCCACCATTTTAAAAAAATTAATTATCACTTGATGTAATACAGCACGCTGACCCATTGCTACCATCAATGTAGAGTAGAGTATAGTTACCACCGGTGAATGAACGAATGAATGTAGAGCACTGCTTCTCAACCGAGTGAATGGTTCACCCAGGAGTGAATGAGATCAGAATCAGGGTGAATGAAAATTGTGAAAGAAGAATGTGCACTTTATTTTGTTGAGGCAATTGTTGAATAATGGATATTGAAAGCATTGAATATTTTCTTCTTCCACAGTAAATAATTTTCATCTTGTAGTCTCTAGTGTGATAACTAAATATAAACCATAATAATGAGCACTGAAAATTAAAAAGATTAATTTTTCCATTGTATTCGAAGTGGGGTGAGTGAGTTTTTGAAAAAAATGTTTAGGGTGAATGATGTCGGAAAAGGTTGAGAAGCACTGGTGTAGAGGATAGACTCCACGACAACACTGTCTTAGGCATAACAGTGATATGACACTGTCAGAAGTCGAACCCCCGACCTGCGTACTCCACACACCAACGTGGTTGACCAACATCTTAAGACACGTACATAAACATAATTTAAAAGTGAGTGAGGTAAATAGAAACACATTTGCATACAATATTTATTAACATGTCAAATTGTTAAGACATTACTTTTATTAGTATAGTAAACTCACAAATAATTGTGGAGATAGTTACATTCTCATTGCTTTGTATAATACATCCAATTCTTTTTAGAAATAATACCCCGCTTAATGTATGAGGGATTCTATATTCTGAAGTGAAAAAACTTTCTTTCTTATTCGCCTTTTTAATTACCGCTTTTTCTTCTATTCTCGCTCTGACGCTGTGTCTTATACGGACGCGGATAGACGGCTTGAGCGGGCCCGTCATTAGAATTTGAACAGTGCGAGAGACGGGGATAAATTACACACGATCATTACTATTTACCAAGTTTTATTTACAAACAAATTTGAACAAACGGGGAAAAGCAAGTGCCGAATCACCGTCAACATTTTATGTCGGAAAGAGACATAATCTAAGAATTTTGGAATCACAATAAGACACCCGCCCGAAGACTGACTTTTTCCCTTGCCGCGGCATATTTCAGGTTTGCCAACTAGTATTTTATATTCTTAATTTCATACGAAACATTAGTAATAAATTCTTATTAGTCATTATTACCTTTAAAACCAATACACGACAATTCGATATACAGAGCATTAAGATCATTTAGGATTAGTTCTGAAGGTATTTAAATTAGCTTTCCACATCAACCGTGTTTCAATGTAGGCTTGATTCGTATCGCAACTCGCAGTTAACGTACAAATAATACAATATGAGGGGGTGTCACTGATTAGTGGTATTTTATAATTCTCGGCCGAACACTTCTCAACCAACGCAAAGATTTTCGATATCTCATCAACACTCAAATAAATAACGTTTGGGATAGTCTGTATGCTTATAATTTGTCTCGAGCACATAATTAATCGCTCCATTGATAAAACACTCTCACTGATTTAGAAAAAGTCACGGCGTATTGACCGTTAAGGATGCTGCCTAGCGGTAGCTCCATCTTTCTTTGTTACCGTAGGTGGAAGTTTTTCTTGTTGATGCTGCGAGGAGGCTTCTGGATAGCACGTCACGGGGCTCCAAGATCAGATGCTGGCGTGAGGTGGACTGCTTGCTTCAGTTCGTGCTGCTGACCTAGTGGTGAGTCATGCATCTTAGGATCGAAGAGCCACCTTTTGGTAGCTTGGCGGCTGGGACGCGCTGGACGAAACATGTAAGGATATAGAACATAAAAATGTAGTTTCGGGCGGAGAAAAAGTATATAGACAAAATTACTTAACACGTTAAATTATTTTATATTAAATCAATTAACACTGAGGGGCTCTATTCGAGAAATAGGCGTGTCCACACTGTTCCACTATGGGGGACAAAAGGTACTCTTCACTAAGTTCTATTAAAAAGGTACACAAGCCCTTAGTTATGACTTCACTAGACACCTCATCGTAGTGAACGTTGATGTACTGGTAAAATATTTTAAATTGTCCATGATCACTAATTTGACGTTCATTGTCCCGGGGGTGAAATCGGTGAGGTGTAACATGACGTAATAAGATTTGTCGTATCATTCGCCAACGAGTTTCCTATCTAGAGTCTGTTTTTCTTCACTGAGCGTCGGGTTCTTCACTTCACTATGGCTATATTCTTTGACGCAGCTTAAATTTGAGACATATTCCAAGACGTCTTTAGCATTACGAATCCCTGTGATACTTTCGTTAGAATAGCCAGAAAACACCCGAGTGTCCTGAATCGTGATCCTCGCTTAAATTAAGGTCGATTTAAAAACTCAAAAGACGAGTGAAAGAACGAATGTCGAGTATTCACTACATCTTCAGATTTTACTGAGTATCACTTTACAAAAGTGTTACACGCAATATCAGAGGCTGCCATTGTTGTTATAAAGTTAAAGCACACATACGCAGGCAATTATGGCAAGACTTGGAGTAAAACTTCAGCAGGTGAGTACGTGTTCATGACAGCAATGTTTGTGAACGACTACCAAGATTAAACACAATGAATGACGATGTCACGTGGGCGGAGGCTATACACAGTATACAGCATGTCCAAAGAGGAAATCCAAATCAAGCACAGCTACTCGTATTTTCATCCATACACTGGGTGGAGTCTATGCAGTACCTCCAGATAGGACAGGTAGGAACATTACACGCGCGCGCGCACACACACACACACACACAAGCGCGCACATTTTTCATTTAAAGGTTAAAATAAAATGATACGTACAGTCTAAAAACGCAAAATAATTTATTTAAAATACACGATTTAAAAAATTATAAAATAAATACAAGTAAATAAACATTCAATAATAATAAGTAAATAAACGAATCAAAACTCTAAATTAATTTATAAAATAAATAAAGAGTAAAATCTTTAAAAAGGATATCAATAAATTAAATCAAATATACAGTATACTGTACACCACACCGACTAATCACTCCTCACGGAAACCAAAGGGAACAGTATCGTAGGTCTCGGGTAATTTGTAACGTTTCCTGTAGGTATTGCGACACACATTTGTATATGTGATGTCATGTACGACTGCATCCCTCTACACACACACACACACACACACATACACACACACACAGAGGGTTGACAAAAGTAAATAGACACCACGATAATCGTCCTCAATAACAAATAGCAAAGCTCATGAAACAACTTCACAGATGACTCTGTCACAATCATCTTAAAAATATTAGTGCGTTTACCACACTGAAACATTTATCACACTCAACATGCGAACATTCGTAGCAGAAGGTTTGACTTACAAGTAAATGAGAGACAACTTCTTTTGTTTCAGAGTTACTGTAGGTCTCTATGTCGTAGTACAAGGGTGGATCTAGAGGGGGGGTTCGGCGACGTCTAGATCCCCTCAACTTCTTGTAAGTGCCCTTTTTTCAAGTGCAAGTGCCTATTTGAATGATGTGTATGCCTCTGGAAACAAATAGATCGGAGTAATTTTTTTTTTTTTAATTCAATTTTGAGTCTTTATCCGTATACATTGTACTTCCACATTTGTAGTTGTAATGGCTTTCATAGGTGCCCTTAGTACTGGTGCAGCCACATCACTATTTTTATTTTCATCTTATCCTGATAGTTCTTTGAATTGGCAAGACAATTGAAAACATTTGTAATTGTTTGAAAAATTTCCCGTGATAACTGTTGTACCCAAATTAGATTTTTCTTTTGTATCTTACGAGTATTGGAATGAGAATGATCTAATAAAACAATATAATTGATTTTACACTCACCCATTGGTGGTTTGTTTAAGAAAAAATTTTAGTACTGTGCCCCTTTTTCTTTGGACTCCCCCCCCTTACTGAAATGCCTAGATCCGCCCTTGTAGTATACAGCAATATACGATTTATTTTTAGGCCGGGCATCTTTCATACAACAAACATACTTCACCCCATCCGCCTTATAATCCTTTTGACAAGAACATCCTTTTACAAGGACATAATACGAATACTCATTATGGCCGAAGAGCTCTATCTTTGACTTATCCGTCCAAAGTACCTTTTCCCATGTGGTAGGGGTATCGTCCAGGTGGGCCCTAGCGAAGTTTCATCTGTTGACTTTGTTTTTTTTTTGCAACAGTGGTTTTCGCCCTGCGACTCGCCAATGAAGTCCTGATCTGTTCAGAGTTTTTCGTATTGCGCATCGGTGGTGTAGTGGTTAGCGTCGCTGACTATGAATCCATCGGCCCCGGGATCGAGACCCGGTGACGGCAGGCGGCGTGCAACAAAAGCCAGCTGTTCATCCCCCCACACAATAAAAGAAATTGGTTGGTAGATAAATGGGTACCTTGGGTATCCTAGTGGTTAAGACGCTGGGGTGCTGGTCGGGCGTGGTTCGGATTCCACGTTAAACTATAGGTCTAAGGTGGAGTGACAAGCTCGACCTTCGTCAGAATGAACAATTCGGGCGAAAGCAAAACCAAAGTTAACCAAGGTTATTGTGGAACGATGAACGTGTGTGTTGGCGCTTGCCAAAGATCTTTGAAGATCTTTGGGTGTCACTCTTGGATTATTGCTAAACTCACGAATGAGTGTCTTCATCATCCTGGGTAAGATATTTGGTGGTCGGCCACTCCTGGGCAAGGTTGTCGTCGTGTTTATATTCTTCCATTTGTGAGGAATTTAACGAACAGTGGACACATGGATTCCATATTTTCTCCAAAATTTTCTTGTACCCCTCCCGAGATATATGAGCATCGACAATGGCCCTTCGTAGGTCATTCGAGAGCTACTTCGATTTAGGCATGATACCCAATGCTCTTTACGTTATTTGCACCAAAAATGATGCCTGAAATTCAAAGGAAACTACTGTAATTACAAAGGTGATCAATCACATAAAAATAATATCACTACGTTCATACTCGGAATGCTACCTTGTACGGGATGAAATACGTGTATTTTAGCAAAGCACCTTTGTTTAACAAACTTAGGCGATATACAGTACATATGGTTTACTTACTTTCACGGGACTTCCTTTCAACAACTGAGCGTTCTTAGGTTTCTCTGTGCGATTATGCATACGTAAACTATTTTCGAATGGTAGGATAGTGTTGCCAGATATGCAAAAGGTTCATCATATGTAGGTACAGAACATATTCTCCAATCACAACCATAAAATCGATTGCAATGGATGGGTTCACTTTTTTGCATAACTATATATATATAGAGGGTGCTTCAAAAAATGTTACCACTTAGTATAGGAGTGCTTCAAAAAATCTTTTTCAATACTGTGTATTTATTTATTAAACACTGGCACAATCCCTGGAAAAAAGACGTTATTATTAAAAAACAAGCAAATAAACATACACAAATACTTACATAAACAAAAAAAAAATCACACAAACTATAAGTGGTGAGCAGTGTCATATTAGCGCCATATACTGTAAGTGGTAACATTTTTTTAAGCACGATATACCGTATATATATATATATATTATATATATATATATATATATATATATATATATATATATATATATATATATACAGGGTGTCTCAGAAGTCGCGCACCATAGGCTTTATTCAGATTCATGAGGTTTACGATTCGACATGGTTTATAATTGATGTTTAATTACGATATATGTTCGATAATGTTCGAATAATAAAATCAATAGTATGTACAGTTAATCAAAAAGCTATCTTAAAATAATTAAATTGAATGAAGCTACATTAGCCAACGGTGTCTCAGAAGTCGCGCACCATTGGCTAATGTAGCTTCATTCAGTTTAATTATTTTAAGATAGCTTTTTGATTAACTGTACATACTATTAATTTTATTATTCGAATATTATCGAACATATATTGTAATCTAACATCACTTATAAACCATTTCGACTCGTAAACCTCGTAAATCTGAATAAAGCCTATGGTGCGCGACTTCTGAGACACCCTGTATATATATATATATATATATATATATATATATATATATATATATATATATAGGCTGACCATATTTCCTTGAGACAAAAACGGGACATTGGATGGCAAAAAAGGGACGGGGGTTATGTAATATTCTGTATTCATGAAAAAGTAAGTACATAAACCGGGACAAAATTGACATTTTTATTAAAACGATGGGACGGCCAGGAAATATAAAACAAACGGTACTGTCCCGTTCAAAACGGTACGTATGGTCAGCCTATATATAAAGGACTTTCACTTCTAAGATAGAAGGAACGAAAGGTGTAGACTACTAGTGGTCTCGATTACAGTCCCTGAACTACTCTCTGGAAAGAATACGAGAGAGATACACAATAATATACGTATGGAAAATACTCGAGGGTTGTGTCCCAAACATTAAAAATTAAATAGAAACACACTGGAATGAGAGAAGAGGCAGATTCTGTACTGTCCTAACTGCGGTGGGGCTGGGGGCCATGAAAACGAGGATGGAAAATACCTTCAAAATTTGAGGCCCGAAACTTTTTAATGTTCTGCCAAAAGAACTGAAGAACTTCCAGCACATCAACCTGAATAATTTCAAGAATCCGCTTGACAGGTTCGTGTGCAAAGTCCCATGCGTGGCTGGCTACGAGGTACGAGGGCAGGAGATCGGAAACTAATTCCTTTCTCCAACAAATCCCAGAAATGAGGCGGGATGCTGCAGAATGGTTGACCGCAGGTCAATCCTGAACAGTCGTTCGAAACCATCATAAGGTATCAAAGGTATAAGGTATATATAGATAGATGGATAAGTACAGCAATCCCCCGATATGTACGACTCGATACGTACGAATTCGTTAATGTACAAAAAAAATATTTTTTTTTATTCTCCAAAAATTAAGAAAATTAAAAAATCGTCAAAATTGCGACTCGTACACTCCTAAACAGACTAAAATCATCCCCAACCTATATAAAATTTAAGGTTGTACAGTCTCGTACTACAGTACGTACTGTACAGTATGTATACGTATGTACAGTTGCGCTCATTATTCGTAGGACATTCTTGAGAACAGATAGCGCCACCTGGCATATATTTATGTGTACGACAAACGGTTGTAACATTTTTTTAATGAATCTGGGGTTTAGTGAGTGAGCTAAAGCGTTATGAGAATTGCCAACTGAACAATAGATGAATGAAAATATCCACTAGCCCATACGTCATTGTTTTCTACCGGGGTTCTAATACGTTGTGTAATAAATATTTAACATAACATACTGAAGCCCAGTAGTTCAGAATATATAGACGGAACTAAGTTAGAATGGAAATAAAGGGGTATTTTGTAACAAACAGTGAATAATGTATTATGTTTGTTCGTAACGATATGTAACTGGTTTATTACATAGTTTTCCATCATTTTGCTTACAAAACGAAGGGGAATAGAATGGATTGAGACCATCTGGCTTCCATAATATCTTACATGTTGCCAGGGCCGCTCTAGGCATTAGACAAGTCAGGCAACGCCTGAGAGCGGCACGATCTAGGGGCGGCACAAAATTGGCAAAAAAAAATTATTTTGTTCAAATTTTACATTTTTCTATATTAGATGTTTTTAATTATACTTTTTCTATTGTCAGATTGTTTATATTCTGTTTTCGAACATTTTTTTCTATTGTTTATGTTATATTTCCAAAAAGTAATTAATCCTTGAAATGCGTTTATCTGCAATTTCTGAAAATAAGCTAATTCCTAAGATATATGGATTTAGGAAAGATTTTGAATTGGGGACCTTTTCTGGGCTCTCATATACGATGCTAAGTACTATTCTATTATCTTAGACTGTACACCAGATTGTAGTCATAAAGAACAAATGTCTATAATTGTACGTTTCGTGTGTAAAAATTCAGGGACTATTCATGAACATTGTATTGGATTTATTGAAGTTAATGATAAAACCAGGGCAGGTTTAAGTAATATTATAATACAGCACCTGTCAGACTTAAATATATGTTTAGATGACATGCGAGGCCAAAACTACGACAATGCTGCGAAAATGCAAGAAAACATCAAGGTGTACAAAAGCACATATTAAATATTAATCCACGTGCGTTTTATATACCTTGTAATTCACATACACTAAACTTTGTCGTCAATGATGTTGCCAAAAGTAATATAGATAGAGTTACGTTTTTTGGTTTAATCAAACAATTATATAACTTTTTCTCAGCGTCCACTGACAAATGGACTATCCTTTTAAAATTTTTACTAAATTTGACACTAAAGAGAGTATGCGATACACGTTGGGAATCACGAATTGACGCAATGAAGCCTATACGCTATCAACTTTACGATGCATTAATGTAATTATATCAAGGAAGGTGAGAATGTGAAAAGTTTACATGGCTTACAGTCTAGGGCTGATGCTTCTGCTCTGTTGAAAATATTTGTCAGTACAAATTCATATGTTGCATTATAGTTTGGTATGACGTATTAAGTATTATAAATTCAGTCAGTAAGCGATTCCAATCCATAAACTTTGATATAAAGTTTGCTGTTAAGTCAATTGCACATGTATTAAGGTTTTTGAAAGATTATCGAAAAAATGGATTCGCTCAAGTAAAGATAACAGCATGCGGGCTTTCAGCCATCATCGAAATAACACCAGAATTTCCTTCAGAAGAACAAGTTCGAAGACGAATAAAAAAGAGGCAATATGAATATGAAAGTAGAGACGAGACACCGCTCCATAATCCCGATAAAAAATTTGAAATTGACTTTTTCAACACAATTGTAGACACGGCTATTAATTCACTAGAGCAGGGGTCCCCAACCTTTTTGTGCCGAAGAGCACATTCAAGACTACCGGTAGTGCGGCGGGCACCATTTACTTTTTCAACGCAAATTTATAGTTGGACTTAATAATGAACATAATACCCAAAAAACCATTTAATTCCTATGTAAAATAATGAACATAATTCACAAAAAAAAAAACAAGGATGGGCTAACTAAGAATCTTAGAAAAATTATCAAAACGATAACTTAATTTATTTATAAAGAAATAATTATTTTCAAATAAATGAGCATGTTTCCGTAATTAACTACTAAAATTTAATAAAATGTTAAGTATGTTACATATTTTAAATATTTAGTAACTAAATATTTAAAATATGTAACATACTTAACATTTTATTAAATATTTAAATAAAAACTTATCAATCGTAGTCAGTCAGTGGCGGGCACACGCAAAAGGGTCGGCGGGCGCCATGATGCTCGCGGGCACAGGGTTGGGGACCCCTGCACTAGAGGATCGATTTGAAAAATTGGAACACCATAGTTCATATTTCAAGTTTTTGTATGATATCAGCGCCTTAGCCAATTTAGCATCAGAAACACTATTACAGCAATGCAAAGATTTGGAAATTATTCTCATGGATAACAACACATCTGATATTGACGCAGTGGAACTCTATGAAGAATTAAAATTATTGTGCTACATGTTGAACCAAAACATGGACCACAAGATGTGCTAAAATTAATTTGATAGGCATTTAAAAGAAATTTATCCAAACAGAAACTGCGTTACGCATTCTTTCAACAATACCAGTAACTGTTACCAGTGCAGAGAGGAGTTTTTCAAAGTTAAAGCTCATCAAGAACCATCTAAGGTCAACCATGACTGAAGAAAGACTAGTAGGACTCTCCATTTTATCTATTGAAGCCGAAACAGGGACGTAGCCAGGAATGTCCCAAGGGGGGGGGGGAGCGAACTTGAGCTACGTTCGTCAAGTTCCGTGGTGAATCGGGTGAGCCCATACAGTTAGGGGATCTGGGAGAGAGCTGGAATTTCCCCCAGCGGGGTCCGGGGCGGAGCCCCGTAAGCCAGCGCATTTTAAGCTTATTTTGTGTAGAAACTGTCTGAAAATATCAGTGCAACTGCCATTTTTGAATAGCCACTACACAGCCATTCACATGAAATATGTACCCTTTCCAACAAAAGTTTGGGTAGGATAGTTACATTGGTGCAATCTAAACTATATTATGACATAATTACTTGTATTTTCTGAAATTTAAAATCAGGTATCGATCCTGTAGTTTACATATTTAACAAAGAAAGTAACTATTTTATTCACACATTTATTGATTTCATGCATATAATTACACTGGCCAACAAAATGAAACTTTTTTTTCTCATCACAAACATGATCACACTTTTCTTAATGCATTTTTCGCGCTGATTCCGAATCTGGTTTCATTGTTTTTCTAGCACGTATAGTTATATAGATACACTGGTTTTGATATTTTTAAGTTTTTGATATTGCTATAAGAAAATTTATGGATGTATAGATCACACTTAGGAATGCTAAACAACAAATACATCATATACCTTATTCAATGTACTTATAAATAAAGAATATATACATTATTTTATTAAAAGCGCTGTGAGTGTGATTTCCTTTTGTAAATTTGGCCTGGATTGTCACGATACAGCATCCAACAATGGTCCGCCATCATGCTTTCATTCCAATATCCTTGGTAGCGCTTCTCCATCATCTGAATATCTTGATGGAAGCGCTCTCCTTGCTCGTCACTCACTGCACCAAGGTTTTCAGGAAAGAAATCTAAGTGGGAATGCAGGAAGTGAATTTTTAACGACATTCGACACTCCATTTCTTTGAAGGCATCAAGGAGGTTCTTGACTCCATCCTTATACGCAGGTGACTTGTTGCTTCCAAGAAAGTTTTCACATATCCATTTGAACGCCAGCCAAGCCTTCAATTCCAGCGGACTTAGGACTTTTTCAAATTCAGTGTCATTCAAAACCTCCCTTATTTGTGGCCCAACAAAAATTCCTTCCTTCAATTTTGCTGCAGTAACCTTCGGAAATTTCCTTGAAAGGTATTGGAACCCTTCAGAATTGACTTTACCCATTGCTTTAACAAAATTCTTCATTAAACCAAGTTTAATGTGAAGAGGTGGCAGATAGATCTTTTGGGGATCCACTAAAGGGACAGACTGGACATTGCTTATCCCTGGGACATATGTATACCTAAGTGGCCAGTCACTTTTGGTGTAATGTTCTATAGTGGCGCGACTGTCCCACAGGCAAAGGAAACAACAAAATTTTGTGAATCCTGACTGCATACCCATAAGCATTCCTATAACTTTTAGATCTCCACAAACATTCCATTGATGACTGTCGTATTTGATTGCCTTAAGTAGTATATCCATATTGTCATATGTCTCTTTTAGATGGACGGAATGGGCAATGGGGATGGATGGCATTATATTACCATTATGCAAAAGAACTGCTTTCAGGCTTCTCTGCGACGAATCAATAAAGAGGCGCCACTCAGATGCCACATACGTCTGAGATATGGCTGTAAATAGTTCATTGATGTCATGGCAATAACAGAGAGGACCGTCTACTGAAAAGAATGCTGTTAATTCAAAATTCCGCTTTCGGTAGTAACTAATACGAACATTGTTCTCAAGTAAATTGTTCTCCTTTAGTCTTGAGGCGAGAAGCTCTGATTTCTCTTTAGACAGCGATAAGTCTCTAACAAGATCATTCAACTGTCCTTGGGTTAACTTTTTAGGCTCTAAATGTCTACCTTCAAAAGGGTACTCTGGTTCTGTAGATGGTCCGGAAACGCCAGTTGCACCTTCATCACTTTCCATGTCATCTATGATAGAATCTAGCCTATCACTTGGGGGAATTGGAATGGGCAATGTTTCATCATGTTTTACTGGTCTACGTGCTGAATCCAAGTTTGGATATACAATCTGGTGTTTGTTCTTGGCAGAAAACCCCATTAAGTTCACACTACAAAAATAACAGTCTTCATGATGATCTCTCGGCTCCCTCCATATCATGGGTATGGCAAATGGCAGTGAAGCTTTCTTTTTGTTGAGCCAATCACGTAATCCATTTGAACAGCCAGAACAGATTTGATGTGGCGCCCATGGTTTATCTTGGTCACCTAGATGGCAACCAAAGTATAGCTTGTATATTTTCTTAATGTCGGTTGTAATACTTCGTCGCTGTGTTTTAGTTGTCAACTGGCCGCATACGAAACAGAACTTGTCGGGGTCATTCTTACATTGTCGAGGCATGTTGACTGACCTGAGCAAACTATAAATTCAAAAAAATGTACACCAACTTGACACAACAAGTTCTTGGACTGGACTGATCTTTTGACACACAAAGCACGGCGTTGTTGCCTGAATCACAATGCTGCTAGACGTAAAAGCTCACACCTGAAATACATAAGATGTATAATTAAGATAATTGAAATAAATAAGATGAATAAACTAAAAAAACACAATAAAATAAACACAATCAAATGTTGAAATATTAGTATTTTGCCTATTTAAAATGGTTAAATCTGTGTAGTTATATATATGCCTTCATTTTGAAAACTATACGTGCTAGAAAAAATCTGAATGCAGTTTTGGAATCAGCGTGAAAAATGCTATCCAGCCACCACAAATTTTGCTCTGATGAAAAATCTTTGTTGACCAGTGTTATTTAGTGTATACATGTTTAATAGTGTAACATATCTATGACATATCACATGACATATCATAACATATCATATTTCAGTAGTTCAGTACGATACGTGTTTAAACATGTCCAAACGTGTTTGGACGTGTTTAAGAAAACAACAGCTGGAGGATGCAAAGAAGCTTCACAGCCAAGATCAATGGGTGCAAAGAACTAAATTACTGGGAAAGGTTACGAGAACTAGACCTATATTCACTGGAAAGGAGAAGAGAGAGATACACCATTATTTACACTTGGAAAATAATGGAGAAACTAGTCCCTAATCTTACTCTGAATCCCATAACTCCCCAAACAACGATGGAAAGTAGAAGCGGTAGACTGTGTCGTATTCCCAAATTGAAGGCGAGACAGGGAACATCCTTAACCCTGAAAGAAAATAGCTTTGTAGTGAGAGGACCAAAACTGTTTAATCAGTTGCCCAAAGGCCTAAGAAACACGAAGGGAGTTGCAGTGGAAATCTTCAAAAGAAGACTAGACGCCTGGCTCAGAACAATCCCCGATGAGCCGGGCGTACCTGGCTATGTGAGGTGGAGAGCGCAAGAATCCAACTCACTACTTCACCAGGCCAACTCGAGAGGAAGGGCGACAAGCTTGACCTTCGCGAAATGAGAAATCATCGCGCGGAACCTTTGTAAGGTTGTAAGGTAAGGTAAGGTATATATATATATATATATATATATATATATATACAGACACTCCTTCCATTATATATACAGGGTGTCCCGTAAGTCTGGACCCATAGGGATTTATAATATATTTTTTTATTATGTTATTATTATTATTTTATTATTATTATTTTTTTATTATTTTTTATTATGATTTTTATTTGTGGGGCCACTTGAAAGCCAAAGTGTACGAGGTCAAACTTCAGAACATTTTCCACCTTAAAGCACGCATTGTGGAGGCGTGTCAAGAAATTTCTGCGACTGTGATTCAGAAAGTGCTGTCGCAGTGGAGATTGCGTCTTCAACTATGTGTGCGACACAACGGCGGACACTTTGAACAGATTATGTAATAAATTTTTGGACTATTTTGTAATTTTATTATTTTTCCCTATGGGTCCAGACTTACGGGACACCCTGTAGATACCAAATTGTTAAATGTTATAGTTTGGCGGTGAACCTTGGTTGTAATTACCGCAGATTTTTTTCCTGGACTTTCCAAAGGGGGGGGGCACCGCGTCGCTCCCCCCTTGGCTACGTACTTGAGCCGAAATGGCTTATAATCTCAATCTGGAAGATATTGTTAAAGATTTTGCAGCAAAAAAAGCAAGAAACGTAGATTTTTAACTGTTTTTATAGATATTTTATATTGCATTAGTAAACAAATAAAATTATAATAACGTTTTTTTTTTTTTTTTCATTTACTTCTATACAAGGGCCGGCATTTTATTTTTTGCCTGAGAGCGGGAGATCTCCTAGGAATGGGCTTGCATGTTGCTTATAGGGTCCCTCGACTTAAAAAAGGTTGAAAAACATTGCCATAGATATATGCTAGACTTTGCAAGTATGTGATGGTCTATGTAGCACAGCGGGTCCCAAAGTAGGGGTAATTATCCCCAAGGGCGTAATTTTGACATTTTCCGGGATAAAAAGGAATTCCTGAAAATTGTTTTTTAGTGTTCGTTTTGTGAAAAAAAATTGTTTTTCGAGTTAGATCGTTTAAATGTTTAGGTCGTGGTCGCAGCGTTACAAAAGACGAACAGCTACACCACAAGGAGAATTATAGAGACTTTCCGAGACTGACATGGTGTGTTCATAATAGCGCGTTGGCTAAAGAAAAGCTAAAAATTGAATTTCTATCTACAGAACTTAGTTTAATTTAGATTCTGTGTAGGCACTGTACGTCAAATCCACAATCAACATCCTTATTAAAGACATTAAATGAAATCGTACATTTAATACGCAGCCATGTTATCTAAAAAAGAGGTCAGTCACTTATTACCCCTGAAAAGCAGTGACCCACCTGAATTAAAAGCCGAATTCCTGAAAATGCGACAAGATCTTATTCTGAAGTTTGAGTTTGCAGAGAAAAATCGAGACATTTTGGGCAAAAGTGGATGAGGAGTATCCTTTGCTTGCTGAAGAGGCAAAGAAAGTGCTGGTGCCTTTTGCGACAAGTTATCGTTGTGAGGCAGGCTTTTCTGCAATGATGGTCATAAAGAACAAACTGCGAAATCGGCTGTACATTGAAAGCGATTTACGCTGCGCCTTGAGCTAAACTGAACTCACAATGCAGGCGTTAATTCAACAGAAACAGTTGCATCCCTCGCACTAGACTAATAGTTGGTGGTGACGTGTTTTGCTTGCTTCCTATGTAATGTTGTAGCCATTCTTTGACCAATATCATATGTGTTTAACTTATACATAGAGCACTGTATATATAGAAATATACGAGTATTATGTTTATAAAATTTTAATAATTATTCTCATGCTCAGTAAAATGAAGTTTCCTGTTTTTTGCAGGTGGGGTAATTTCCATTTGACGATTAACCAAAATGGGTAATCACAAAAAAAGTTTGGGAACAGCTGGTGTAGCAGCTTAATGACCATTTCCCAAACTGTTTCCGCATTCCACCAATTCCACCTGACTTTTAACATATCAAGTGACACCACATGACGTCATGACAGAGGTGTTAACAGGTATGGTGACTGAGCATTAGCTCACACTATTCCTGAATCTCATCGAAGCAACTACTTTGCAGAATGGATTATCATCACCAGAAAATTGCTGAAAGGGGAAGAATCATCGGCATGAAGGAGAGCAGGCTGTCTCCAACTCAAATTGCAAGAGAACTAGGAACACTGTTTATATATGGTTGAAGAGGTGGCAAGAGGAAGGGAATCTACGAGATCACCGCAGAACGGGGAAACCTCGACTGACAACTGCTGCGGATGATTGGAGGATCTGCGATGTTGCCGAAGCCCATCCCTTTACCAATGCTGTTGCCATAAGGGAACAATTGTAGCTTGATGTTTCGACATTGACAGTAAGGCGGCGGCTACATGACGCTGGGTTACACCATTGGACCCCGGCTATCAAGGAGAAGTTAAATCAGCAACATCGAGAAAATAGACTTCGATTTGCTCAGCAACATGTTGACAAAGGACTTGACTTTTGGAGCTGAGTGATATTTACCGACGAAAGGACCTTTTCCTCCACATCCCATGGCCGTCTTCATTGTTGGAAGAGGAATAATACTCGATATACTCAAGAGCACAGCTATGAGGAAGTACGTAGCGGTCATGTCACCTGTAACATGTGGGGATGGATTCATCTGTATGGTGTAGGAGAGCTCATCAAAACAGAAGGGAGGTTTACTGCAGACCAATATATAGAAATTTTCGAAGAGGTTATGCTTCCTTCTGTGCGTGCATATGCTCTGCCATTTCCTGAACGAATCATTGTTATGCAAGACAGCTCCCCAATTCACACAGCACGGATCGTCACATGCTAGTTCTCTGAGCAAAGAAATGTCGACCTTCTGGATTGGCCAAGTAAGGGTTGTGATATGAATCCCATCGAGAATATATCGGGCAATATTGTAAATGTGTGGGAACTAGCGGAGGAACGAACAACGGACCAGCTTTTATAGCACACATTTAATGAGTGGGAGGTGGTGAGGAGGAATCAACAGCAGGTATATAATCATGTTGCTTCTGTGCCACATCGACTGCAGAAAGTCATAGACAACAACGGTGGCTGGACAAGATATTAAATTTGTTGTGTTCATGTATGAAATATCTTTCAAATCCAATGGTAATTATGAATGTGTAACACCTTTGAAAAATTGTCAAATATCATCGTTTAAATGGCTCTATGTTTATTGATATGAACCACTGTAATAGTTTTATTTCCTGTAATTCTCTCCTTTCAGATGAGAGACCGCCAAGAGTCACAGCTGCAGTGGTACAACACTTAAGTTGTAACATGGAACTTATTAATACAAAACAATTAAATACATTTACGGTATGATGCTGCCTCAGTACAAAACATTTTCGTTTCTAAATAATATTTCTCCCAGTGACTGTTTATTACTATATCAGTGTTGCTGATCTAGAAATAGCATTTGCTCCGGATATAACAATGCCATAGCAGTAGTATCCATTCAGCTGTCGTTCATTTGCCAATTGGAAGATATTCCAAGCAGTGACGTATGAAACCTACAGATACCCATCAATCTGGTGATGTTGGAAATAGCACCGATGTTGTATTAACTTTTTTACTCGATATCACCCCCCCAAATTAGGGCAGACCGGTTGTGAAACACCCTGTATATCAGGTTTTTGCTCTGTCTTTGTTGTAACACAAAATAATACCTGAATCTATATTCATTATTAAATGTAAATAATAAATAAGTAAATTAATCAATAAATAAATACAGGGGGGATGGCCCGGATGGGTGGTGCAGGTCGTGAAATTTGCTCAGGGCGCAATAATGCCTACCTCCGGCTCTGTTTTTATTTTTATGCAGTGCAACTTCAGTTCGTTCAGGATGACAGGCCAATACCATGAACGCTGTCATCACGTCCGAATTTTTTTTTTTTTTTAGTTTTTACAAGACCATTTTTTATTCACTTCATCAAATTCCCCTTGTTAATATAACGGGTGTGCCATAAAAAAAGGGTACATTTTAAAAAGGCTATAAAATCAACATTTGTCATTTAATTTTAATAAAACTTCTACCCAATAAAACATGTATTTATCTGTATGCAAACAAGTTTTCAGTCTAAAATATCAAATAATTCAAATTCTGTCAACATTTAACGAAAGAGTATGATTTTTCTATTTAACATGCAAAAATAATTATTAAACCTTTTTAATATTCTTTTATAAAAATAACTTTTAACGTAAAATTTACCTGAAATTATTAAAAAAATTGTTCGAAATGCTTTCCTTCCATTTCAATAACTTTTTTTATTCTCGGCCGGAATATGGGAGAACTTAGCAGAGCGAGTCTACAGGACTAGGATAAAAGATGTCGCTCATTTAGCGAGGTCATCATTGAAAAATGGGAAGAGCTTCCACAGGAACAAGTAAATCGAGCCATAGATGAATTCCGGCCAAGAATAAAAAGTTATTGAAATGGAAGGAAAGCATTTCGAACAATTTTTTTAATAATTTCAGGTAAATTTTACATTAAAAATTATTTTTATAAAAAAATATTAAAAAGGTTTAATAATTTTTGCATGTTAAGTAGAAAAATCATACTCTTTCGTTAAATGTTGATAGAATTTGAATTATTTGATATTTAGTCTGAAAACTTGTTTGCTTATAGATAAATACATATGTTTTATTGTGTAGAAGTTTTATTGAAATTAAATGAAAATGTTGATTTTATAGCCTTTTTAAAATGTACCCTTTTTTTATGGCACACCCGTTATATCCCCTTCTTGAGTTTATATTTAATTATTCATTTATGTTTCATTAGTAATATGAAAACCAGAGTGATGAATGGAAATAATTATGTTCTAAAGACATTTGGCAGTGAGTCAAGAGATGGCACGTCACATCAGCAGCACCACCCCCTGCTCCCACTGTCACCCGTGTCTACACCACCACTAACTACATCACGACCAGCCAAACACTGTTAGGACCATATCTATATTATGATATATTAATAAAGGGCAGGAATAATGTCTCATCACACACACACACACACTGGCCAAACACCATGTGGTAACCAACCAATCAGCGTTCACTCACTAAACCCCAGATTTATTCATAAAATGTTACAACCGTTTGTAGTAGCTACACACAACAAATACAGGGTGTTTATAAAGTCCCTATTTCAGTGAAAACGTAGCAAAACGGTAAAATTCAATAACAATATAATAGAAGGCATACATTTAATGAATACTTAAGCACATGATTCTACATGAACACCATTAGTATCTCTACAGAGTTCGAATCTGTCAGCAGCATTGCGGAACACATTTTGGAGCATGACAGGGGTTATTTTTGTAACTGCTGTTACGATACGAGTACGTAACTGTCCCAGCTTCATTCAGATGGCATTTTAAACACCGTCGTCTTTCAACAAGATGGGCACCTTTCATTACGCAAACATTGTTCGGGTGTACTTAAATGAACGATTTCTAAATCGGTGGATCGGACGTGGAGGCAACAGGCCCTGGGTGGCTCGATCTCCGACCTAACGCCCTTGGATTTCTTTGCATGGGGCTTTATCAAATCAAACGTCTATGAAACGAGGGTTACAGATCTGCAAGATTTATGAACTCGTATCGTAAGAGCAGTTACAAAAATAACCCCTGTCATGCTGCAAAATGTGTTCCACAATGCTGCTGACAGATTCGAATTCTGTAGAGATACTGATGGTGCTCATATAGAATCATATGCTTAAGTATTCACTAAATGTATACCTTCTATTATAGCGTTATTGAATTTTACCCTTTTTGCAACGTTTTCACTTAAATAGATAGGGACTTTATAAACACCCTGTATATGCTAGGTGTCGCTATCTGTTCTCAAGAGTGTCCTAAGAATAATGAGCGCAACTGTACATAAGTAGTATACTAATCTAAAAAACAACAGTGTCATTGCTCTTGGGATCCTCGTCTTCCTCCTCTTGATTACTGAAAATAATGTCTATGTCATAGCCATCATCCTCCAGTCTTATTTCAACTTCTCTTGGTTCTTTACCTTTTAAATAAGCACTACATGTTTTAAAGATGAGACTGTGGTTAATTTTAACCAACTTCCTTCGTCGAGACTTCTTTAAATAACGATCCATACATAGTTAGTACATACGTTCTTCTTTAATACGTTCTTCTCCAGGCATGTCTGTTTGTTTACGACTTTACTTTATACGCTTCGCGTTTTATCCATTGTGCTTCTCGTATCAAAAAATACCAGATAAGAGAAGCGCAATGGATATAGCACGAAACGTATAAGCTTGTGGACTAGCGACCAATCAGAGCGTTTGTTGTCATTTGTACAATAGTAATATTTTATCGTTTATTTTATTTATAATTCTATTTGCTACAGGTTTATGTACGTATTATGTAACGATTTTAATTTGGACTTTCTACGATACAATTTCGCGAGATAGTCCGAAATCGTAGCTTACTCGTATGTATCCCCTTAACACCATGTATTATGGTATTCGATATGTACGAATTTCTCATACACGCTGCCGCATCCTTCGTACATATCGAGGGATTGCTGTACTTTACTAACACGTAGGTAGTGTTGATATTTAAGTATACAGAAATACAATTTAGATAAGCAATTAAAACGTTACAGGTAACTAGACAGATAGGAGCAGATATATAAGGTAGATAGACAGATAAAATTTATGTCCGCGTCTCCCTTTTTTTACTAGTTAATTTCTTGCTACAATTTTTTTTAAAGGCCAAAAACAGGTTTTTCTTAGTTTATTTGTTTTAAGTTTTCTTTTATTATGAAAAGTTTGTTCATATAAGACTCAAGAAAAGCAATATCATTTGAACAAGGAAAGAAGAGAGAGAGAGAGAGAGAGAGAGAGAGAGAGAGAGTCACTTATTCGAGAATTTTAATTAAATTTGCAAACCCGTTCGTTATATTAACAGCTGGATGAACATTATACGAACAGAGTTTTTTAAAATTATGTTCTGTTTATATATATATATATATATTATATATATATATATATATATATATATATAATATATACACACACAGGGTGTCCCATAAGTCCGGCATCATAGGAGAATTCATATTTTTCTATTTCTACAAACCATAATTCATATTTTTCTCTTTCTACAAGCCATAATGTCTATGCTCGGGATGCCAATTTCCCGTCCACCATTCTGTTCAGTGACGAGGCTGTTTTTTATGGAAATGGTGAGGTAAATCGACAGAACACCCGCTACTGGTCTCAAAACAACCCTCATTGGTATACCTCTTCAAAGGAACAAGGTGCATCTAGGGTGATGGTATGGTGTGGCATTTGGAAGGATCGCATCATAGGCCCAGCGCCGGATTAACCATTAAGCAAAATAAGCCCGTGCTTAGGGCATCAAGGGAAGGGGGGCACCACAGAAATTTTCCATTGTCGGATTTACCATGGATTTATTATACTATTATAATCGCGGCTTATAGCCTATAAGCTGTTGAAAACTGAATTATATATATTCATATATAGTATTTATTTTTTTTCATTGTTTGAATTTGTAGTGAACAACAACCCTTTTGAGAGAATAAATATATTTCGTTGTAATCACACACTTTACGCTTTGCGTTATTATTTTGTTTATATCAAATCTTTGAGCGCCATATTAAAAATACATATAGATTAAATATTTTCGTGTGCTATAGGAAGTTATTCTGAACGTGTGATTTGTGCATATAATATTAAATATATATTTTACATAATCATTTGGTATTGTTTTACAGAAAGATTTAGGTTTATAGAATTGTAATATAAATTAATATTAAAATAAAAGAAACTATAAACTCTCTATATTGCTGTTGTATCAAGTGATGTTTATCACGGCCATTATAATAATAAGATATACTGACCTAAGTTAATTAGCGTTGAAGAAGTTTATCTGTTGCTCTCTCTTCTTCTCTAGGGTAAGTCTATGAAGTGTACTTTATTTGTATATATAACAATATTTTATCATACACGTATCTTTATTTTATAATTTATTTATCTATTGTCATAACAGTATAAAAGAATTTAGATTGTAATAACCAGAGTGAATAATTTGTAATGTATATATAACATCAAACGTAGTTAGGACAATTTAGGCCCTAAGCAAATGTTCATATTTCCTATAATTAAATATTGTGTTTTAAATAAATAAATAAATGTAAATATAAAATGTGGCTCGTTAATAGTGAAATGTTAATATTGATATTTTTATAGATTGCGTATTATTAATTCTAATGTTAAGTATTTTTATTTTATAGGTTTCGGTTCCTTCTTTCGGTTCCTTCTTTTGGTTCCTTCTTTCGATTTGATTTGTATTCAACATTTCGAGTTGATATTTCGGTTGAGTTATATTTAATTGCCACTTATATTTAAATTGCCACTTTGGTTGTGTACGGTTCCCATTTTGTCTTTCTGAGAATAAAAGAACAAAGCCAAGATTGTGATATGTGTAACTGTGTTGATTGCCACATAATATACAAATAAAATATTCTTTTTATTTCTGTATTTTACAGACCCCAAGAACCAAGATGAAACGTGTTCAGTTAAGTGGTGCACAAAAGCGAAAACTATCAAAAGAGAAACAAGAGAAGACTTTGGATTTAGAGTCCAAGACTGCAAAGCTGACTGATTTCTTCACACAAGTTCCACGACCACAACGTCAACATGATATACCGATTCTGAATCAAAACCAATCTCCGTCATCAGAAGTGGACACAAATACCACTTTGATCACTTCAAAATCAAAATATGATGACGTTGGAATCACCGAGGTGTCACAAGCAGGTTCATCTACCACATGTCTCACTACTGATCTCACTTTGCCTGTAAATTCTCTTGATACCTCTACTGCAAATGTTGATTCAAGTTGCTTTACAAGACATTCTGGGGTTGAAATAATTGCTGAAAATGAAAGTTTAGTGGACCATGGTGATGGTGGTGAAATGAATCAGTCTGCAGAAGATGAAGTAAATATAGCAAAAGATCCAGGGTTGTGGCTTGATTTCTCTGCTGATGATGTGGCTTATTGGATTGCTTGTGGACCCAGTGACTGTCAACACCACAATGGGCCATTTGACAAGTCTTACCGGCATTTCAGTAGTGGCAAACCAGCAAGATACTGTTCACAAAAACTTTTCGTGGGACAAAAGCCAATGGTGAGAAATACAAGAGAGAGTGGTTATTGTATTCACCATCAACAGGATCAGTTTACTGTTATGTTTGTAAACTGTTTGCTCCTAAAAATGTCTCACATTTTGTTATAAGAGAAGGGTTCAGTGACTGGCGAAATACTATTGTAATTGATCATCATGAAAAAAGCACTACTCACCGAGACTCTATGCTAACATACTTAACTCGCAGACAAGGTGCGGGGTTGGGACAACAGTTGGAAAAACAAATTCAGGAAGAGTGTGATTACTGGGAACGTCTTGAGGCGTGTCATAGCTGTTATTTGTACGTTAGCTGAACGTGGCTTGTCTTTTCGAGGAACAGAAGAAAGATTTGGATCATTGCAGAATGGGAATTTTTTAGGGCTGCTTGAGCTCATAAGCCGGTTTGATCCATTTTTAGCAAGTCACATTTTGAAATATGGAAATTCTGGCAAAGGAAATCCTTCTTACCTGTCCAAAACCACCTGTGAGGAACTCATTCAACTAATGGCTCAAAAGGTCCACGCACTCATTGTTGACGAAGTAAAATCTTCTGGTTATTTTAGTTTGTCAGTTGATTCAACACCAGATCTATCACATATCGATCAGTTAAGTGTTGTACTTAGGTACTTAAAAGATGGACAGCCTATTGAACGCTTTTTAACCTTTCTGAAAATGAAAAGCCATACTGGTGAGGAAATGGCAAATCAGGTGTTGCAGTACTTACGTGAAGTTTGTAAGCTAAACTTTTCAAAATGTAGGGGTCAATCTTACGACAACGCTGCCAACATGTTTGGGCGTTATAAGGGGATGCAGAAAATTTTTAGAAACAAACAAGTTTGCTATATATGTGCCCTGTGCAGCCCATTCACTAAATCTGGTAGGCCGAAGTGCTGTTGACTGCTGTCAAGAGGCGGTTAATTTCTTCTCTACAGTGCAGTTTCTCTATACCTTTTTTTTAGCCTCAACCAGCAGGTGGGAAATTCTTAAAGGTTGTATTGGAAATGAAAGTGTCTTAAAATCCCTCTCTGATACCAGATGGGAGGCACATGCTATGGCAACAGCAGCAATTTTGAAATCTTTCCTTAAAATTTTAGAAGCGTTAGAATGTATAGCTGAAGACCAGTCACAAAAGGGAGACACTAGAAGAGAAGCAAATAATATTGCAAATAAGATGCAAGAGCTAGAATTCGTTTTTATGTTGAATTTTTGGGATGAGATTTTGCAAAATTTTCATAGAGTAAGCAAAGTTCTACAGAATAAGGATGTGAACTTAAAAACATGTGCAGATCTGTATGGATCATTAGCTGACCAACTGTGCACTTCACGAGATGAATTTGAAAGATATGAAGCAGCTACAAAGGAAATGCTACCAGATGTTGATTACAAGGCAGCTCAAACTCGCAAACGTATCAGAAAGAAGGTACCCAATGACGGAGATGCACCAGAAGTATATCTGAATGCCAGAGATAAATTTCTTATCACCACCTTTTACACATTGTTGACAAACTTGAAACTGAGATGAGAAGAAGAGGAGATATACAAAGAAATAGCAGAGAGATTTTATTTTCTAAGTGATGTGCCCATAATGTCACCACTTATCATCTACTGAAATTGAAAGGTATTCTCAGGGTTGTAAAAAGATGATTGATGCTTACCCAGAGGACTTGAACACTAATTTCTCTGCTGAGCTCATTCAGCAGTTTCACTCATATGTGCCATAAGTTCAGTGCAAAAAAAAATGTAAAAACAAGATTCAGTCATGCTGAACTTTATAAAATAATTGTAGAAGACAATATTGGTGTGCCTTCCCAAATGTAGAAATTGCCTTTCGTATATTTTTAACATTAATGGTCACAATTGCTCAGCTGAGCGTTCATTTTCTCAGTTGAGTATATTAAAAATACCAACAGAACAACTATGCAAACAAGGCAGGCTGGATGCCTTATCTCTACTAATATAGAAGCAGATGTGTTACGTAAGATTAGTTTGAGGATCTGATCAAAGACTGCAATTAAAAAAAGTAGGAAAAACTTTCAAATATAAATGAAGTGGGAAGTATACAAAATAAACATTTATGGAAATTAATAGGTCCTGCTCCAACCAGATAGCCTAAACACAACCTAGGCTACGTTGGAGATGGAAGACCTAGGCCAAAGATGAACTAGCCTAACTATTTGTCCATAAACAGGACTTCCATACTCTTTTGTTAAACAATTACAGCTGAAATGTCAGCTTATTTAACCTAAATTTAATAACCGAAGGGAAATTTATGAACTTCTTACCTTGAAACTGTTATGAATTTTATCTTTGACACCACTAAAACATTTTTATTCCGGCTTTTTCCGTCGCTGTTCTTATGCTTAATCAGCTTATGCTTATTCAGCTTCTCGCCCTGTTATTCTGCTTATCCCGATCTTTTTCTTCTTCTTCTTAAAACCGTGTTGCTATTTCTAGCCATGGGATCTTTTTTCTTTTCATCCCATATTTGTTTTTCGTTGGTGTCTTTTTAATTTTTCTCAGCAAGAGTTCATGTTCTCCTTCTGAGTTATTTTTTATTATTATTATTTATTTTAATGTCAATATGGCTTATCCAAGATTAGGTGGGTCTTCCATTTCGGTACTCCCAAATTTTCCATACATTGGGGCCAGCCAGAAAGGAAAAATTGCATGTGAAACCCAATTTTTTCTTTAATATTTGTTAACCCATCTTAGATTACCTATATTTTATGTTTTATTTGTTATTCCATTTTTGTTTTTCCTCACTTTTTAATATAAAAGTGTAGCATTTTATAAAGTCCTCACCCTTTTCAAAATGAAAGGGTGTTGCATTTTAGTTTATTTTCCATAGGAAATATTACAATACTCCAGCCCTTATCTTTTGTTGTAACATCTGCCTAGCTCGTAGAGCAGTTGAACGTTGTGGTCTACTATTTGTGGTATAGGTTATTGTAGTAGTAGGACTAGTTACATCATTTATTGAACAGGTTAGGTTTGGTATAGTTTGGGTCAAATTTTGATCATCATCAGAATCTATTATAGATTCATCATCTTGATCATTTTTGTTAACAGTAGTTGGTCCTACTTCTAGGGGGTATAAGAGTGATACATCTCTTATAGTTTCACCTGAAGCAGTTTTAAGTTTTACAACCCTGGTTAATCCATCTTCCCCAGTTTTTAGTTCTAAAACTCTACCTAATGGCCAACACTGTCTTGGTGTATTTTGTCTAATTAGAACTACATCTCCTACCCTAATTTTATTAACCCAGTCTTTGTTTTGTATATATTTATGTCTTTCTCTCAACCCAACAAGGTATTCATCACTCCATTGCTTTTTAAATTTTGTTTTTATATTTGTTATTTGTGATAATCTATTTTGCAAATCATGATTATTATCACTCCAAGGTGGATCATCCAAGGAGATATTGTAATCAGGTAGAAGGTTAATGACTTCTCCCTTAATCAAATGATTTGGGGTGAGAGGCTCTACATCATTAATATTATCCCCTACATAAGTAAGAGGTCTGTTATTGACAACATTCTCAATTTCACTAATGAGAGTGAGAAGTTCAAAGAATTCAATTTGTTTTTTACCTATTGATTTCTTTAGGCAATTCTTTATTGTTTGGATATTCCTTTCCCAGATTGCTCCATACCATGGTGATGCAACAGGGATGTATTTCCATTTTATTTTGTTATTTTGTAGATATGTTATGGTATGTGAATTTTGTAATATGTCATTTATTTGGTTTTCACCAGCCTTGAAATAGGTTGCATTATCTGTCCAAACAATTTTGGGTACAGAATGCTTAGCACAAAATCTTCTAAAGCTATAGACAAATGATTCTGCGGAGAGATCACTCACTATGTCTAAGCTGACTGCTCTAGAAGATGAACATGTGTAAAGTATGATGTACATTTTTTGTTCTGTTGTTCCCAGACCAACAGTCAAACTTCCTGTATAGTCTATGCCAACTGTTTCAAAAGGCCTATTAAAGGTGACTCTCTCTGTTGGCAAATCAGGAGGATTGGTCTTCCTGAAAGATCTGGAATGAATCCTTTTGCAGGTGACACAGTTATTCAAAACTGTCTTTACAGTCATTCTGCCTTTGGGTATCCAATACAACTTTCTAATGGCATTTAATGTTTGTGGAACGCCCATGTGATAAAGTTCATTGTGTTTCTCTCTAATAATTAGGGTTGTAATGTGATGGAACCTAGGAAGAAGAAGGGGTTGTTTACTGTTATATGTGATTTGTGATTTGTTTAATCTACCCTTACATCTTAATAAGCCATCTTTGTCAATGTAAAGATTCAAGTTTATTACCACAGAGGGTACTTTGTTCATTTGTTTACCAATTGTTAAAAATCTATTTCATTTTTGTATTCTGTTTGTTGTATGTGGTTAATCCAATATTTGGTAGCTAGACTTGTATACATTTCATTATCATTATTTCTTTGTTTATTTATTTTCTTTAAACAGTTGTGAATGAATCTGAGACAGTAAGATGTTACCCTTACAAGTTTGCCAAAGTCAGAATAACTGTTATAATCTAATAGTGGCTCAACTTTATTTGTGGTTATCATGTTAAGTTTTACATTAATTTGTTCTGCTGGCCACATTGTTTCATCCTGAATGAATTCAGGTCCATGAAACCAATTTTTGTTGGATTTTAGTAATTTACAGGATAATCCTCTTGTGAGAAAGTCTGCAGGATTTTGTTTTGTTGGAATGTATCTGAAGGTTATGTCCAAATTTTGTCTAGCTTCTTTAATGTCTCTTAATCTGTTACGGACAAAGATGTTTTTTGAGTTTAACTCATCAGAGTTGATCCATGCCAAGCAGATTTGACTGTCAAGCCAAATATATGTAGTTGTGATGTTTACATCATAATAGACTTCATGGAGAAATACTGTTATTTTTACAGCTAGATAACCCGCAAGTAGTTCAAGCTGAGGAATAGTTTTCTTTTGTTTTAAGGGTGTTACTTTCCCCTTGGCATAGATCAAATGGCTGCCATCCTCACCTACAAGGTAAGCGCAACAGCCATACACCTTTTCACTGGCATCACCAAATACATGCAAGGTTTGAGGTGTATCTCTGTGTCCACAAACTCTGGGAATATTTATGTTTTGTAATTTATTGAGATCTTTAGCTAACCTTTTCCAGCTATCTTGTTGTTTATTGGTTATAGGATCATCCCAGTCTACTTTCTGTTTCCAAAATTCTTGTAAAAGAACCCTGGATCTGATAGTAGAAGGAAGGAGTAAACCCATAGGATCAAATATTTTTGAACTTTCGGATAAGATCTTTCTTTTTGTGTTAGCTGTTGTATCTAAGGTGTAGCCTTTTGTGCAGAGTGAGTCATGAACTTTTAGAATCTGAGTTCAAATCCCAGATCATGCCTAATGTTTTCACCCTGTTTGTTGGTTCTGTTAATCCTTTGTCTTCTGATTTTATTTTTTGATTTAGTCTCTCATTATTTGTGATCCACTCTCTTAATTCAAAATTACCTTCTTTCATTATTTTATCTGCTTTTATGTAAACTTCATTTAATTCTGACTCTGTTTTGGTTGATCCTACAAGGTTATCTACATAGAAGTGATCTTTCAAGAACTGAACAGTTAAATCATTTTCATCATACAAATTTAAGTGATGTTTGATGGTTAAAGCCAGTAAACTAGGACTTGCATTTGCTCCAAACAAAACCACATTAAATTTAAATGTTTTAAACCCTTTATTTAAGTCATATGGATCATTAAACCACAAGAATCTTAGTTGATCTTTGTCATAGTTATTTTTCAGATGAATTCTCAAAAAAGCTTTGCTTATATCACTTTGAACTGCATAGTCATCTAATCTAAATCTTAGAAGGATTTTTACAAGGTCTGAAATAAGATTAGGCCCCTCTATGAGACAGTCATTCAAGCTATGCTTATTGCCATCTTTAAGACTACAGTTATACACAACTCTAAGTTTTGTTGTGGGTGCATCCTTTCTATAGACTCCTGTGTGAGTAAGATAATGGCAGTTGTCTTTTTTAAAGGGGTGATCTTTAACTTCTTCAATGAAGCCTTTTTCCAACTGGTCCTTGAAAACATCATCATACATTTTAATTCTCTTGTCATTTTTTAATCTTTCATCAAATTATAGAGATGACCTTTAGCTACCTTTAGATTATCATTTAATTTTGGACTATTGATCTTCCAAGGTAGTTCAATTGAATAATGGCCATTTTCATACATGATGGTGTTTTCAAAATTTTCAGCCATTAATTGATTTTCATCTGTATGATCACCATCTTGCACCCCCACTGACTCTAATAGCCAGAGCTGTTGTACACCTTTATCTAATTCTTCAGTTGTTAATGATTTATTTAATATTTCAGTATTTATGTCATTATTTGAGTTGTGTAAGACCTTGTCATAATAGGGCAAGTTTGTTAGTCATATATTTTTATTTTTCATTGTTATTTTATATTATCTATGTGTCCCAGTGGAGCTATACCCCAGTGAGTATCTAGAGCAATCCCATCTCCTATTCTGACTATGCCCTTCTGAATTAAGTGAATATAATCAGCTCCAATTAACATTTGAACATTATCTATTATATCATCATTTAAATTTCTATCTGCAATTTTATATTGCTTTTTAAGTTGTTGTATTACTTCTTTTAAATTTGGTATTTTAAATTTTTGTTGACCAACTTGTTCAATGACTACTACTTCTATGTTTGTTGTTTTATTCTCTGTGGGTATATCCAGATCTAAATTGACTGTATTATATTTTTCTTTCTGTTCATTTTCATGAGTTTGTAGGCCTAATTGATTAACTAATGATTGATCTACAAATGTTTGTTGGGAACAAGAATCTATTAGACATCTTATAGGAGTTGTCCCACCTTCTTTATTTTTTAAATCCAAGGTTATTGTAGGTAGGAGTACACTAGAATTTTTATTGACATTATTTATTGATATATGTCCATTAAATGTTTTTTCATTTTTCTTTAGGTTTTGTTTATTTGAATTTTTAAATGAATCACAAAGACAAGAGACATGATTTAAACTTCCACAATTAACACATTTGAATCTTATTTTTGTTTTGCAGTCTTTGTTAGTATGTCCTGCACCTGTGCATTTAGTACAAAGGTTTAACTGAGAACACCTATTTATCCGGGATTCTAAGTCTACATATTTAGTACATCGTGTGCTATAGTGATCATCAGCCGAATAAAATTTACACTTACGTACAAATTCTGTCGTAACATTAAAATTTCGTAGTGTAGGAGTTAGACCTATCACTTTTTCTTCTGATTTGTCTTTTTGTTGTGGTTGTGGTTTTGTTTGTATTTTCTTTGTTTGTGAATCAATCTTTGTTTGTGAATCAATCTTTGAAGATTTGTACATTGACAAAACATTTGGAAATTCATTCCTTATTTCATCAAGGGTAGGGTATGTATTTCCCGTTATTCTTTGGAAAATATCCCTCATTTGGGTAGGTAAACATTCAAATATTATGGCTTGGATAAACCATGCTGATTTCTCTAGATCTATATCATTATTTTGTAGATGACCTAACATGCATTCAATTTCACAATAGAAATTGTACAGATCCTGATGGTTATCCTTGGCTGGTTTTATATTTTTTAATTTTATTGCTAAATCATTTACTATTTCTTTTTTATTTAGGAAATTTCTTTCTAGTAATTTGAGAGCTATTTTATATGAACTGCCAATTGCCGGTAAGGCATCAACCAGTTTTAGGGCTGGGCCCTTTAAATAATTAAGGAGATAACTGAATTTGTCAACATCAGATATATAATCTTTATTGCCAATTAAACTATCAAATTTTTCTAGAAAAGACTGAAATTTTGTTCGATCACCCTCAAATATTGGTACTTGTAATGTTGGTAACTTGGCTTTTAGTTGTTTATTGTCATCATTAGAAATGGATACATTTCTGAAGGCCTCAATCAAACTTTGATTTGTAGCCTCTAAATTATTTGGTAGATTATCTAAAGCAGCATATAATTCATTTATGTGAGAATCTATTTCAAAAATATTCTGTTCTTGTTCACACAAAAGTGCTGTATATCTCTCTTCACCAACATTTAACGCATCAGTTTCTGTAACAATTTCCTCATCTATAATTATTATTTCCTGTTTAATTCTATTTAAACCACCCAAAATAGTATCATAATCCCTTTTATTTGGATTTTCTTTGCTATTAAAGGTAGTTAAAAGCCTGGTAATTACTCCCTTCCTTGCTGATCTCTTCCTTTTTAATGATTTAATCGTTGCCTCAATTGCTTCACATTCAGCCATACTTTATTTTATTTTTCCAAAATTAAGTCCCCAAAATCCTAAACCCTTTCAACTCTATAAATAAGCTTTATTTTGGTTAAATAGGCTAGGCTTCTGATTACCCTTATTCTAGAATTTTACCACATTTATGACCAAATGATAAGTTTTGAAGCATTTGAATTATTTCTTATTTTTATTTTTAGTTAGGACTTCGTAATTTATTATTATTTATATGTAGTATTTGAAAAAGCCAAACATGGAATAAATTCTGTTCAGATGTCAAAATGTTTGATAAGGCGTAATTTTATTATTTTTTTGTTTTATTTTATTTTATTTTATTTTAGGTTAAGGTTTTCACAGCAAATAACCCTTCCCCACACGGGCCACCATTTATATATGGAAATTATAGGTCCTGCTCCAACCAGATTAGCCTAAACACAACCAGGCTACGTTGGAGATGGAAGACCTAGGCCAAAGATGAACTAGCCTAACTATTTGTCCATAAACAGGACTTCCATACACTTTTGTTAAACAATTACAGCTGAAATGTCAGCTTATTTAACCTAAATTTAATAACCGAAGGGAAATTTATGAACTTCTTACCTTGAAACTGTTATAAATTTTATCTTTTGACACCACTAAAACATTTTTATTCCGGCTTTTTCCGTCGCTGTTCTTATGCTTAATCAGCTTATGCTTATTCAGCTTCTCGCCCTCTTATTCTGCTTATCCCGATCTTTTTCTTCTTCTTCTTAAAACCGTGTTGCTATTTCTAGCCATGGGATCTTTTTCTTTTCATCCCATATTTGTTTTTTCGTTGGTGTTTATTTAATTTTTCTCAGCAAGAGTTCATGTTCTCCTTCTGAGTTATTTTTTATTATTATTATTTATTTTAATGTCAATATGGCTTATCCAAGATTAGGTGGGTCTTCATTTCGGTACTCCCAAATTTTCCATACATTATTTTCCATCTTACTGTAAGGTTTGTTTCATTTCAAAAAATAAAATTTTATTTTATGGTTTATTTTTGTTTATATTTTGAATTACATATATATGGGGCACCAAAATCTTTTAAGTGCTTAGGGTCTCTAAAGGTCTTAATCCGGCCCTGCATAGGCCCCCTCTTTTTCGATGAACATTTCACTGGAGGCACCTACCTACGTATGCTCAAGGAAGAAGCATTTCCCAGTGTCTTGAACGAAGAAAGAAATTTTCCAACATGGTTCCAGCAAGACGGCGCTCCTGCACATTACAGCACCCAAGTAAGGGAATACCTGTACCAACAATTCCCTGGTCATTGGATAGGACGTCGAGGGCCTGTGGAATGGCCAGCAAGAAGCCCGGATCTCATGCCACTAGATTTTTATTTCTGGGGCCACTTGAAAGCGCTGGTATACGCAGAGAAAATTAGGAGTGTTGAACATTTGCGGCAGCGCATTATTGGGGCATGTAACACCATTACTCCTGACATCATTCACCGTGTGCTCGCTGACTTGGTATCACGTCTGAATTTGTGTATTGAAAACAATGGTGGACATATTGAGCACATTCTGTAAATAAAAGCTTTTGTTTTGCCTTTTTTTATTATTTTTCCTATGATGCCGGACTTATGGGACACCCTGTATATATATATATATATATATATATATATATATATATATATATATATGGGATTGAAATCAGAATGGTCCGCTGATGTTTTTTCATGATACACACAAACTGTACATGGAACAAGGAACTCGTCTGGGAAAATTAAATTCACTATAGTCCGAATAAGTAATGGTAAATGACAAACACTATAGTGTTCATCATTTACCATTACCATTACACTATAGTGTTTGTCATTTACCATTACTTATTCGGACTATAGCTATAACTATAGTTACAGGGAAACGGCATTACCCACTGAGCTACGGGCGCTGGTGCCTGGCGCAGTAGAATGTAATTTAGATGAGACATTTATCGTACATCAAGGAAATGGGGGTGGGGATACATGACGAGCGAAATCAAAACTTTCTAAAAGTGAAAAATTAATTTTATTTTATGGTCACAATTTTTGTAAACTTAAATATTCAGCGACAAACTGCCAAACGCCTTCTGGAAATAACAGGCCATTTTAATATTATAGTTGTATAAGGTCAGTTCAGTAAATCCAATTTGAATCATATTTCGTGTTCTGAAGATATGAAAAGCATGTTGGTGTCTGAAAACCTGAATCATAAATATCTCTAATGCGATTACGACATCTGGTCGACTTGACATTCTATCGACAAGTATATTGTGGGTTTGATTAAGTCAAGTTAGATTAGGTTAAGTTAGCATAGGTTAGATTACAATAGTTAGGTTCAGTACGATTAATTTAGTTTCTTAGAGTGTCGATGTTACAGTCTTGTCGATTCGATGGGTATACGTTCATCTCTAATAATATTTAATAAAAAGCGATGTTTTGTAAATTATTTCTTTTCAAATTGAGACAAATTCCATAAGAAAAAATTAAAACAAAACAGTTATTTTAAAAAAGTGTTGTACTAATGTTCGCATAAAGTGTTCAGTAGTGTGATCTATGGACATTTTGTCAACACTTTAATAACCTAACCTAACCTAATTTAGCTAGATCTAACCTTAAAAAGCCGTCGATAAAATGTCACTTCAACGAAATGTCGTTAGTCCGAATAGTTGAACGCTAAAATGGCGGCTGCATGCAGGTTGCTAAATTCCCAGGATAGAAAATGCTTGAAGAATTAAGGTTTTAAAAAGATAAATGTTTATTTCAAAATTCTATAATCCATTAGCGAGTACTGAGTAAAACTGATATGAAGTTAGGATTAACATTTAATTATATTTTGCGAGTTGCCCCCTGCCATGCACCTAACTCAGAGTTCATACTCTGAAAACAGTTAAATTGTTTTAATTCAAATCTAAATCAAATCTACGCATATGAGGGTTCGTTATAACTCCAACTGAATCAAATCAACCCATTACTTTGCATTGAAAATATTAATAAGTTTCAATCAATTTAAAGTAGGTGTTTTTCTTACAATACTTAACGTTATTCGAATATCATAACTATTTTCTCTGCAGGAATTTTTTTAATTTGTAATGTTGGCCTTCCAAACTTATTGGTGTAAGTTAAAAAACTTCGAAATTTAAATGGATCCATTTTAAATTTCGCAAAGTAAATGAAAACCATTTTCACTACTCATTGAAGTTTGGTAAATAAAATCCGTAGTGTGTTTTATGCTCACTAAAATTCATACACGAATTACTTTTATTTAGTCTGCAGTTTTAATTACAAATCTAGTAAGTAGGTAAGTAATTTAGTTTAAGTTTTATTACATATATAACCTCTTCTTCAGTTTTATATAAACCTTCTACCCATTAACAGCGAAGAAAAGTGTGTGTTTACCTGGAGAAAATTTAAGGACATAAGAGACGAAGCTGATAAATTGAATGTAGCCGCCACAAATAGCGCCTTTATTTCTTTTGTTGGAGCAAACGATGTTCATAAGAGGGAAATAGGTTGGAAGAGTTGCTTGAAAAATATCGTACTCTGCTTAAGTCCATGAAAGATAAATCAAATAATATTATCGTCAATGGTGTTCTTCGGCGAATGTTTGCCAAAATGAGTTTGTTGTCGAGAGTTATTTATGTAAATAAAAAAGTAAAGAAACTGTGTAGTCAGTTAATGATATACACTTAAACGGAGTGGGAAATGTTGGTTAGGTAAACTAATAAATGCGGAAATGAAAGTGATGTATGAAAAGATTAGGACAAATTCTAACGTGTTGCCAGGAAACGAACCAATCAGAACTCAGTTAACCATAACGTAAATGATAGTTTAAAAATCTTTTATTTAAATGAGTGTAGCATTCGGAACAAAATTAATGAACTGAAGGCGCTGGTATAGGTTGAAAATTTTATGTCATTGGTATTACAGAATAGTGGATAAATTGTGAAGATAAAGACTTTATTGGTGAATATCAAATTACAAGTTATAGATTATTTCATAAGACAGAACAAATTGAAACGGAAGTGAGGTACTTCTATATCTATATGTACGTGAGAACTTCAAACCTAATACCTCGTAACCTCGTAGCAGTTCCCCGCGTTGGTCTCTCTTCACACGAAGGTCAAGCTGGTGGCCCCCGCCTCTAATAACACTGGATGACAAAAAATAACTTTTTTTTTTGTCACATGAACAAATATGGGTGGATCTTTTAGGTTTTTTACCGCTGAGTTAAAAAATTACCTCAAAATTTGTCTAACACCCATCAATATTGAATGAATTGAAAATGAAATTTGGACTAATTTATAGACGTAATAGCAATATCAAAGTAAAAAATGCATATTGAACTCACCTAAAATGTTCACTGAGCGAAATCAAGTGACAAATGAAAGTCGACAGTGAAGTGCAGCAACTTATAAGCAGAGGAGGGGCAAAGGGCAAACCCCTCCCCCTTCCTATTCTGACTCAAATCCTAAATAATGTAAATTCGTGTGTCACTCTAAAACTGCGGGTGATAGAAAAATTGCTTTTCATTTCTGTAATCAACGTAAAAAATTACATATAATTCAAGTAAATATCTGTGACAAAAGCTTTGTTGACCAATGTAATGTAACGCTATGGGCCACTTCACACGAGCGTATTTTTGTCGCGCGCATAATTATGCGCGCGTCTGTTTTTCTAGAAGCATGTGTTCACACAGACGTACTGTGTCGCGCGCATCACATCAGTTCGCCTGCATCTGCTCGTGATGGAAGACTTAAACAAGAGAATTGTTTGTGTGTATTTGATGAATAAGGTTATGAAAAAGCAAAGAAAGCGCAAATGGTGGGTCCATTCTATAAACAGCACCGGACAAGGATAATACAGAGGCACTTGCAGTAGGGTATTGACTCTGCCAGAGCTGAAACACAACTGACGCACGACAAAAAATACGCTCGTCTGAAGTACTCCATTGCCACACGAAGAATTCTAGAACGCTCGGCGCATTTTTATGCGTCGCGTTTTGGAAGTACGGGCGTTTGGTGAGCCTTCTGCCCGCGTTTGTTTTGTCGCGCGTACGCCGTGTGAACGGTCCCATTGATCTCCTTTGATTTCTACTTGACGTAGAAATGTTTGATACGTTAAGTGATCTTACAAGACAAAAAGTGGCAGTCTTAATAGGCGATTTGAATTAGGCCAACGTTAATTTTGAAACTCTACGCGGCGATGCTTGAAGGGACGCGATTAATAAATTTTATACAGAACAACTTTCTTTGCAATGTGTAAAAGAGCGAACACGGGGGGGGGAACAATATACTAGATTTGCTAACGAAAATCTTATTCAAGATGTTGAAGTCGAAGAAGAAATAAGTACTTCCGATCATAAATTAAATTAATACGATGGTACTTACGTATTAACGGGGGGCCACCACATATTGATGATTGGTTAGGTTAAGTTGTAATATTTTCGTTAGTTGAAAATTTCTAATACATCATATTTTTTAAATAGCAGTATTTTTTAAAATATTTTTTATACAATTTTCTGAAAAAAAGAATTTTTTTTTAGGCTTATTCATAATGAAAATTTGGGATCGTACTGCTTCCACCCTAATGGAGGCTATTAATCATTGTAAATATTTGAAATATAAATCATTGTAAATATTTTTAAAAATATTGCTATTTAAAAAATATGATGTATTAGAAATTTTCAACTAACGAAAATATTACAACTTAACCTAACCAATCATCAATATGTTGTTGCCCCCCGTTAATACGTAAGTACCATACGATTTAAAATAAATGTTAAGGTTAACGCGGAAAATAATTCCTTAAAAGTTCCTAATTTTAGACACTCCAATTTCGATAATAGAAGCCAATTCCGTCAAATAAATTTGAATGTAATTTTAGACGCGGGTAAGTAATTAATATGTGCGATAGTTTTAAAAATGTAATTCAAACCGTAGATGCTCAATGCGTGCGAAAACAAAGAGTAAAAAAATATACCTTAATAATATGCCACTATCGTTAAGTTATGAAATAACACGATTTATTAAAGCTCAAAATAGCGTCTTAAAGGGTCAAACGCAGAGAGGCGTTGCAAAGTGTCCTTAATAAAGTCGTTGATTGGTCGGACAAATGGCAAATAAAATTTTATGTCAACAAATGCAAAGTAATGTGCAATGTGCATCCGCTCTCGAAATATCGAGTTTAGTTATTGTATGGCAAGTAAAAATCTTATTTTAGCAACGGAGGAGAAAGATTTACATAGTCGTCAACCCTACCAATTTAAACAGTAGGCTACCGATTTGAAGGCTATCCTACCGCCTACATGCAAATGATATCGGTTAATTCCTAGTTTGAAGGCGTCCTCTTAATACGCAACGCATGTGTATAAATATTACACCATTGGATAGGCAATAGTTTATTTATGAACAGGGTGGGATGGAAATGTAATAATTTTGTGTATTTTATAAATAAAAGAACATATTTTTGACACCCATCGTCTGTATCAGAAGCAAATCTAAGCTTTTAGATTTCCGTTTCCAACTTATCAGCAATGTAACATTTCACTCTTCGTGTTAAAATTAGTCACATTTTTTTGCATTGTAAGGGAAAGGTGCGTGTCTTTGTGTTTTAAAAAGTTTAAAATATGGAGTTTGACAACATTAATTCATGCCAAGGTTGTAATTTTAGTATAATTCAACTTACTTTACAATTTTATGATAATTTTAAAAATGGGTTAGATCGAATAATGCTCGGGTTAAGTTAGGTTAGGTTAGGTTCCTTTTTCACTTCACAACGTTCATAAATAAATTATTTTCAATCCAATGGTGTAACTTTTATGTATGTGCAATAAAAATTTAAAGGACGGCTCTAAACTAGGAATTTACCATAATATCAAACCTTTTATGCTGAGAATGCCCTAGAGTGCATCATCTAAGGTTAGATTTTTAAAAAATTCCCTAGGGGGGGGGCATACTCCCAGACCAGTTGTGGGCAAAAAATAATCGATTACAAATAATAATTATAATGTCTGAAAAGTAACTAAAAGTATAAAGTAGACATTACTTCTCTGGATTAATTATAATATAATTACTTCTCTGGATTAATTATAATATAATTAATCCAGAGAAGTAATATCTACTTTATACTTTTAGTTACTTTTTAGACATCAGTAATTTTTATTTGGAATCAATTACTTTTTGACCACACTGTCCCAGGTATAAGTGCTATAGTCACAAATGCCAAAGTTTTCAAAGCAATGCGTCAAAGCGAGTGTAGTGAATACTCTTATTTTAGTTTCAAGATAAATGTTAATTTTACCGTCTTGAATTTCGGAATAGTTATAAATTCATTTTAAATTAGTTACCCCTCATAATTCAATTGTGAACCACATTAATACTAATTTTATGTATATTGTATTATTTTATTGTATGTAAACATAATTAATTATATATCACAATTGTCAGTTAATTATTTATATTCAAATATTTATTTTAATCTAATACCATGTCCATTTTACAAATAAATAATAGAAATCCAAGGGTTATATTTTCCACCTTTGGTACTGTCGCAGTTTCGCCTAACGGACTCAATACGGCTAGTGAGATAATCACTGGTTGGCACTTAACTAGCGGCAGTGCTTATGGCTACATCATCCAGGTTAACCTATACCGGATAGATGCGCTACGGTCCCAAGCCGTAGCTTGCCTAGGCAGACGACGACGACGTAAACCAACAATTGGTGACTCCGGAGTTGGATTCCCCCCTTTTACCCGAACGACTAGGATTAGACTGTAACGTCGTTCGTGCCCATCACCCCTTTTACCCGAGCGACTAGGACCAGACTGTAACGTCGTTCGTGCCCATCACCCCCTTCACCCGAGCGACTAGGATCAGACTGTAATGTCGCTCGTGCCCTCTGCCCCTCACCCCTGCCCGTGCGCTCTGTGCCTGCGCTCGTCTCACCTCCACTCCTTCGTTGGTAACTTGTCGTCTTGCTTGTACGTCAGCAAGCATAGGAGAAGATGCCTGACGACGCTGGTGCCATCTCCCACTTGAGCGTAAAGCTCCCCGTCTTCTGGCCGGGTGATCCATTTATTTGGTTCCACCAAGTGGAATCACAATTCAACTTGGAAGGATCACCGCTAGCAGGACGAAATACGATCATGTTTTGTCCTCTCTACCAGCGAGCATCATCTCTGAAGTCCGTGACGTCATCGTGTCTACTTCCACGAGTGAGGACCCATACAACGATCTGAAGTCTGCCATCCTGTGCCGCACCACTGTCTCCGAGCGTGAGAAACTACATCAGTTAATCTCAAAAGAAGAACTTGGAGACCGTAAGCCCACTCAAATGCTGAGGGCTATGCAGTGCGCTCTAGGCGAACGCGCACAAACCTTCGATAAGGACATCTTTAGACAGTTGTTCTTGCAGAAACTTCCTCCATCAGCTCAGCGTGTCTTGGCCACTATGGATCCTGCTACTCCAGTTGATAAACTAGCAGAAACTGCCGACAAAGTAGTGGAGATTGACACAGCTCCGGTCAACAACGTGAACACACAATCGGAACTGGAGTTGAAAGTGAAAGAGTTAAGTCAACAACTCAACCACGTTTGTTCTCTGCTACAAAATCAACGGCAAAGAAGCCATTCTCGGTCAAGATTTACGAAGAGGCAACGTTCGAGTTCCGGAAGATCTGCTTCTACCACGCTAAATTTGGAAAGAAGGCTAGGAAGTGCATCTCCCTTGCAATTTTTCGTCGGAAAACCCCAGCAGCGAGTCCTAATGGCGTCTAGTACTCGCACTGCCAACCTGTTATTCATAAAGGACAGGAACTCTGGTGTCAATTTCTTGGTTGATACCGGAGCGTCAGTCAGTGTATTCCCTCAAAAATCTGGTCATACGCACTCGGAATCTCCGCCTCTATACGCTGCTAACGGTTCACGCATACCCACGTACGGTACTCAGTCGCGTGAACTAAACTTGGGCCTTCACCGATCCTTCAAGTGGATTTTCATCTGTGCTCAAGTGCAGCATCCCATAATCGGCGCTGACTTCCTCCAGCATTTCAAACTCCTGGTGGATCTTGACAAGCGACGCTTATGCGACCAGGCCACACTGCTTTCTGTTCTTGCCAAACAGGTTGCCCTTCCGGACGCCTCGAACTCTGCACTTTCCCTAGTTCCCCCTAATTCCATGTACCAGTGCCTTTTCCAGCGATATCCAGAATTCTTCAACCGATGCAGATGGGTGATACCATTAAGCACACCATTACCCATCACATTACAACAAAAGGTCCCCCTGTGTTTGCAAAACCCAGACGTCTTGCCCCGGACAAACTGAAAGCTGCCAAATCGGAATTCCAGCTTATGATAGATCTTGGGATAATAAGACCTTCCAAAAGCAGTTGGTCCTCTCCCTACACCTGGTCCAGAAGAAGTCAGGAGACTGGAGACCATGTGGGGATTACCGGTTTTTGAATTCGACAACCATTCCGGACCGATATCCGGTACCAAATGTCCAAGACTTTACTTCTCTTCTCCACGGCAAATCTATCTTCAGTAAAATAGATCTCGTTAAGGCTTTCCACCACATTCCCGTAGAGCCTTCGATATTCCCAAGACTGCAGTTTGTACACCATTTGGGTTATTCGAATTTGTGAAGATGCCGTTCGGGCTACGGAATGCTGCGCAAACCTTTCAGAGGTTTATAGATGAGGTCACCAGAGGCTTAGACTTTGTTTATGCCTACATCGATGATTTGCTTGTGGCCAGCTCAACGGAAGAGGAACATAAGGAACATCTTTCACTCCTCTTTCAACGCTTAGAACAATACGGTGTTACTATTAATGCATCTAAGTGTGTTTGCACAGCCAACCTTGGAATTTTCTTGGTCACACGATTTCGCAGCACGGAATTACCCCCCCTTCAGGACAAGTGTGAGTGATAAAAAATTACCCTATGCCAAATAATCAGCGTGAGTTACGTCGGTTTTCTAGGTTTGGTCAATTATTACCACAAGTTCATTAAAAACTGTGCCAGTGTTCTTGCTCCTCTACACGCTATGATCACACACAAACGCAAGGTAACGAAATTGGTATGGTGTAGCGATAGTTTACAGGCGTTCGACAATGCCAAAAATGCTATCAATAGTGCATTGTCTCTGTCATTTCCTATCAGTGATGCCCTCTAACTCTGACGGTCGATGCCTCAGATGTTGCCATCGGTGGAGTGTTTGGAACAAACCATTAACGGTCAACAAGCACCCATCGCGTTTTACTCGAAAAAGCTGCAGCCAGCCCAAACGCGTTATAGTGCTTTCGGACGTGAACTTCTTGCTATTTTCTTAAACGTGAAGCATTTTCAACATTTCCTTGAAGGCCGAGAGTTTTGTGTTTTTACCGACCACAAACCTTTGGTCACTGTCTTCAATAAAAACAGCTGTAACCACTCTCCCAGAGTCATCAGGCAACTCGATTATATCTCGCAATTTACCACAGATATCCGCCACATCAAAGGTGTCTTGAACACTCCAGCGGATGCACTCTCAAGAATAGAGATTACTTCTGTTACCCTCAGCTCTACACTGTGGAATGCTATTGCACAGGATCAAGATAAGGTACGGAACTACAAGACCTGCTCAGAGAAGACTCCACTCACTCACTTTCCCTCAAGAAAATGAGTATGCCAGGATTGTCTGTGCCCCTCTATTGCGACGTATCAACAGCTGCTATTCGCCCTTATGTCCCTCCATGTCACAGAAAAGCAGTCTTCACGATCTTCATAAGCCCTCCCATCCTGGTATCCGTGCTTCGCAACACCTGGTTACCTCTCGCTTTGTTTGGCCCTCGATGCGGAAGGATGTCAAACATTGGACCAAACGTGCCTTGCCTGCCAGCGTGCCAAAGTCCAAAGGCACACCAGGTCCCCCTTTGACGCATTTCCGCCCCCATCCCAGCGATTTGAGGTAATTCATGTAGACATTGTTGGCCCTCTTCCAGTGATTCAAGGCCAACGTTATCTGCTCACCTGTCTCGACCGCTTTTCCAGATGGCCTAGCCATCCCACTTCCTGATATCCAAGCGGACACTGTTGCAAGAGCCTTTCTTCATGGATGGGTATCAAGATTTGGATTGCCGACAAAAGTCATCACTGGCCAAGGTCGCCAATTTGAGTCTTCGCTTTGGAAGAAGTTTACCAGCTTGTTGGGTACAGTACATGCGCATACCTGTGCGTATCATCCGCAAGCTAACGGCCTCGTCGAACGCTTTCCATCGCCAGCTGAAGTCATCCCTTATGTGTCACGAAGACTCCCATTGGATGATAGCTCCACTCGTTTTTGCTTGGTATTCGCTCTGCATTTAAGATGATCTGAAGACTACAGCGGCTGAACTAGTCTATGGAAACACACTGCGGCTACCAGGTGGCTACTTCACTGCAGGGGTAAGTCATGCGATCCTACGGAATTCGCTCAAACACTTTCCTCTCACATGCAGTCCCTTCAGCCTGTTTCCCCCTCGATTGACTAGCCAACAGAACATCTTTGTTTCCCCAGCCCTCCAATCTTGTACCCACGTTTTCGTTCGTGTACCTGTCCCAAAACGGCCTCTCCAATGTCCTATGACGGCCCTATGAAGTTCTCCGACGTACGCGCAAATCATTCCTCATCCAGCGCGGTTCCAAGGGTCGACAGGTTTCTATCGATCGTCTTAAGCCTGCGTTTTTGGAATCAACCTTAAGTGAGGTACATGTAGCTACCAAAAGGTCCAGAGGAAATCAGTGTCGTTCGGAACTCTTTGAACTTCCTCTCTGGTGGGGGAGTGGTGTAGTGAATCTCTTATTTTAGTTTCAAGATAAATGTTAATTTTACCGTCTTGATTTCGGAATAGTTATAAATTCATTTTAAATTAGTTACCCCTCATAATTCAATTGTGAACCACATTAATACTAATTTTTATGTATATTGTATTATTTTATTGTATGTAACATAATTAATTATATTCAAATTGTCAGTTATTATTTATATTCAAATATTTATTTTAATCTAATACCATGTCCATTTTACAAATATAATAGAAATCCAAGGTTATATTTTCCACCTTTGGTACTGTCGCAGTTTCGCCTAACGGACTCAATACGGCTAGTGAGATAATCACTGGTTGGCACTTAACTAGCGGCAGTGCTTATGGCTACATCATCCAGGTTAACCTATACCGGATAGATGCGCTACGGTCCCAAGCCGTAGCTTGCCTAGGCCGACGACGACGACGTAAACCAACACGAGTAAGAAAACTAATAACGTGTTGGGTTTTATATCCCGAAATTTCGAGTACAAATCTAAAGACCATATTACCTTTATATAAGTCCTTAGTTTGACCACATTTAGAGTTCGCCATACAGTTTTGGAAAGATACAGAAACACTTAAAAGAATTCAGAGAAGAGCAACCATGCTTACACCTAACCTTCGCAATAAAAGCTACGAACAAAGATCAGCAGAATTTGATTTGTGTTCACTGGAAAACAGAAGGAGGAGAGCTCAACTAGTTGATTTTTTAAGGTATTAAATGGATTTGACAATGTAAATTTCGAGCACCTTTTTAAATTAAAAAATGAGAGTAGCCAGAAATAATAGATTTAAATTTAAAGTAGAAGGTTAAGAATAATTGTAAGCTCAATATGTTTATGTACTTACTTTTTCATGAATACAGAATATTACATAACCCTCGTCCCTTTTTTGCCATCCCAATGTCCCGTTTTTGTCTCAAGGAAATATGGTCAGCCTAATTATATATAATATTAAAATTCTAAATCAATTCATCCCTAAAAAATTTGCTTAAAAAATATTTTTTGCGGGACATTTTGAACGCGGGATTTTGACGCGGGATTTTTTTGATCAAATGCGGGACTGTCCCGTAAAATACGGGACGTATAGCAACCCTAGTCGTAGGTCGTAGGAAGTACATCGGCCAACATGTTTAAGAAGAGATTGGATAGATATTTTTCACAAACCTAGTTTTACTCCATAGCTGGGCTTGGGATGAGAAGGGAGAGAGCAAACGCGGAGAGACGAGTAAATGATACTTCGATGAAACGATGCTTCTCCAACTAAATAAGTAAAAAAAAAAAAATCCTTAAAATTATCGCATGGTGTAGATTAGGTTCTGTAGTTTAGTGTTACGCAGTATCATTTTTTTATCTTCTACTTCTTACTATCTAAATTTTCGTGTGTCGGGGTACAGGAAGTGTGTACGAGTATGCATGGTGTGAAAACTATTGTGTCTGAGTCGGAGTTTGCATGGTGTGAAGATTATACTTGAAATTCTCTCTTACTTCCTTATCTTTCCGACTTTACTTTCTTCTTTGGCTACCCTAGAGTGGATCCTCGGGTCTTTGGTAGCCTGTAATTTCTATAATACTGTACTTCTGTAATACAGACCAGGTTTCAACAGTTTTACGACTGACAGCAACCCCTTTTCTGTACCCTCCTACTTTCCCCATACTCAATTTAATTCCAAAGGTGGATGTTGCGTATATGTATGCAGTGACTTAACTTGCTCTCGTACTCTCAAACTTAAATCTTCCAAATTCTACATCCTCTGGCCACAGTTTACATGCCAATCTCAAACGAAATACATCTGCGATGTCTACCTTTATTCTAATTCTATTGCCTATACAAAACTTTTTGACTAACTCATTTCCAAAGTGGAATACATTCTATCCCACTCTCATTTCGCTGATTTCAATGGTCATCACCACCCTGGCTTTCCTCCCATTTCACTGGCATCCCTGGTGAACTAGCTTACAACTACTTTATTCTGAATGACATACAGTGTCATACAACACCTTACAACACATACAACACCTTACTCGTATTCCCGATCGCCTCGAAGATAGACTTAACATTCTGTATTTATTTCTCACCATTCATCCTTCTTCTTACTCTGTCAAACTTTTTTACTCCGTTGGGCTCCTCCAACCACAATTTTATTCTGTTTCTTGTCCTATTGTTCAAGTTCGGCCTTTGGATCCTCCCAAGAGAAGGCGCCTTGGGCACTTTCCCGCCGCCGATTGGGAGACCCTTTGGTACTTTTGATTTTCCATTGAATGATTACACTGTTCAACAAATTTGAACTTTTCTTTTTTTTCTCACATGAAATCTGATGATTCCTATAGATATTTTTGCACGCTGATTACGAAAATGACTACGAAATTTTGCTATCCCGTCAGGCTTTTGAAAAATCACTTTTTTATATTCGAATATAATAGAATAATCTATACACAAGGACAATATTAAAATAGTTTTTTATTTACATAAAATGTTTTTCTTCATGATTTTCGCTTGTAAGTGACATCTGAGGCTTCCCTTTGTAGTAATGCTTAGTTAAGAATATTAATTTCTGTTTAATTAAATAAGATAATGTTTAATGTAAATCATTTACTAATAATTATGAAATTACGAAAAAGTATGTTAGATTTAAATTGTTTAAAATGGGTACAGTTGGCAGTCCTGAATGGAGGCCGAGAGAGCGGACTACCCTCAAAACGAGCCAGTCTTGAGGCGGACGCGATACGCGTAAGATTTAGAGCCATGTGATCTTAAAGTCAAATTGTTTTGTGTTTCTCTCCGACCTAAATTATTATAATAGAATTTCATACTCGCATACCCCTAACTTAACTAAACCATTTTCGAAATTAATAAAACGTTCATAAGTGTTAAAAAAGAGTGTTAATATACCCCCTTCCCCCTTTGTTTTATAACTGTCTTTCAGAGTCAGGTCTAGGCGCGCTACCATGATATTTATACAATACGGCAAAAAGAGTGTAGAGAAACAAAGTGATAAATGAAAGAAAGAGCCGATAGAGAATAAATAGAGATATAGTAAAGTAGGAAGAAGCGTAAATAAATAATGGAGAAAGTAAATTAATAAAGGCGATCACTACACCTTAATAGCGTCCAGCAGTAATCAGCCAACATGTTTGGACTCCACTTGCCCTGGTATCGTTTTCCAATCGCAGAAATGTCCTAATGAAACCACTCTTCATGTTCATCGCTGATATCTCCCAGGTTTGGCAGGAAAAAATCCAAGTGCGAATGCAGAAAATTAATTTTTAAACTCGTATTAAATCCCCAATGATATGTGAGCTTGGAGAAGTTCATCAACCAATTCTGCATAGTTAGGCGATTTTTTGTTGCCTAAGAAATTCTGGGTCAGTTTTAAAATTAAAAGCATTCCAAGCTGTTTTTTCAGATTCATTTGGGACTTCATCAAAGGCACCATCTTTCATTAACTCATTTATTTGTGGACCAAGGAAAATTCCCTCTTTTATTTTGGCATCACTAATCAGATGAAATTTTTGTTTCAAGTACTGAAATCCATCTCTTGCTCTGTCCATTTGCCTTAACAAAATTTTTCATCAATCCTAGTTTGATGTGTAAAGGTGGCAAGTAAACTTTTTCAGGATCCACCAACTTATGGCACGCAAATTTTTTGTCCAGAGTGAAAAACTGACGAGGTGGCCAGTTCTTAACAGTATAATGAGAATTCTTTGCTCTGCTGCCCCATTCACAAAGAAAACAACAATATTTTGTATATCCAAGCTGTAAACCAAGAAGCAGCCCAATGACTGAGATCACCACAGATATGCCAGTTGTATCTTTTGTAATTTATTTTATTCAAGAGAAATTCCATATTTTTATACGACTCTTTCATATGGACAGCATGTCCAGTAGGAACTGAAGGCTAGGATATCCTTCAAACTAAGTTTTGACGAATCGATGAAAAGTTGCCATTCTAAAGGTTTATGATCGTGTCCTAGGGCCATCATCAAACTACCAATGTCATTACAAAAAGAAAGATCCACAATTATAGAAAGGAATTTTGATGTATTTTTTTTGGCGTTTGCGAAAAACGGATATGCTGGTATTGTTTGCAAGCAAGTTCCATACTTGTAATCTGGACCCTAAAAGTTCTGCTTGATTTTTCGATAAATTCAAATCTCGAACCAGATCATTAAGCTCAGGTTGAGTTATCAAGTGAGGCTCTTTTTCTTAAGTGTGCTGATACACTTCATCTTTATCTGACAATTCCATAGGCTCATTTTCAGTAGGTTCATCATCATCATCCTAAGCTCCACAATCCAGGGGGATTAGGAACTGGTAGAGTTTCACAATGTACTACTGATCGCATTCCAGAGGGCAGATTCGGTTATTTTTTTCTTATTTTTCGAGGAAAAGTCACTGACCTTAATTAAATAAAAATAACAATCTTTGAAGTGATCTTTTTGTTCTCTCCAAATCATGGAGACTGCAAATGGCATAAAGGTACTCGTACCCAGTGCCGTGCAGAGAACATTTAAGGGGGCAGGGGCTCAAGGTCAAAAAAGAGCATCTCTTTGGGGGTCCGGAATAATTTCACAGCCAGGTGGTACATTGTGGTGTGTCTTGAGGAGAGTTTTAACGTAGAACTAGTAATTTTATTATGTTTTTTACAGATTTTTTCACATTACGGATTAGTTATACAAGTTCCTTACTAAATATGTGCGGACAGAGTGCAGTCCGGCCGTTTTCTTTTCCTGTGACGTTAGTCGCCAGCACTTAAATATTAAGTGTAAATAAAAAAAACACGAAAATTCCAATATGCTGTGTTGATAAGTACTTAAGTGTGTAAATGAGTCACATTTTTCTCATATACTTAGTGTTATAATGGGGGTGCGTTCCCGGGGCAAATTTTTGGACTCGCTAACTTAAATTAATAGCCTATATAGAAGTGTGACCCCCCCCTTGACATGAAAGGCCCAGTCCTTTTCTTCACCATACTAAGGCAGGATAAAAAAGTTTAATGTATTCATATACATAAAAAGTTACTGAAAAAAGGGCACTTCTAAGACAAGGAGGGAAAAGGGCAGGAGCTCAAGCCTCTGTGGCCCCCCACCCTCTGCATGGCCATGCTCAGTACCTTTTAACCAACCTCTGGGGGTTACAGCACAATGCACACAGCATATATGGGGAGCCCAAACTTTATCTTGATCCCCGATTTTGCAGCCGAAGTAGAGCTTATAAGCTTTTTTAATTAAGGGAGTAATGTTTCTTTTGTGATCTTATACTCGTATCACGTAATCACTTCACCCATAACAGAAATTGTTAGGTTTGTTCACACATTTACGTGACATTTCAAATTATCCTTTTTTCCTTCAAGGTGCTATTTTGTGCAAAACTTGCACACTTAAGTGATAAGGTAAATGGAAAAAACTATAAAACCCAACTTACTGCACATGAATACACCCGCACCATGAAACAGCTTGCGGCAGACTGAATGACTCATACCTGCGAGTAGCCTTCTATGACAGATAACACAAAAGAAAAACTGACATGTTACGACAGGTTTGAACGTGTCAGGAGCAGAAATTACATCATCCTACATTAGCTCAAACATTTTCTGCTGGGATACTCTCAACTCTGGGGTAGATGCAGTTTTAATATAATTTGTTCAATTTATCATCTATATACAAATTTGGTCAAGAATTGAGCCCCAACTTTCTCAAAAACCTGACGTGATAGCAAAATTTCGTTATCATTTTCGTAATCAGAGATGAAAAATGCAAAGGAAACAATTATAGTTACCTACGAATCACCGATTTGATGTGGCTTTCCTTTATTAAACAAAACAAATGAGTTATGAATGAGACAGAATATGTTGATAGTTTACAGTTGAAATAATGTGTACACTTGAACAATGACTTCAATATAATAATGACTTGATATCAATAACGCGCGAGGTAATGATTAGTCTTTATATAAAGTTAGGTGAATGACACCGGGCCCAAATGGGGCTTGCATAAATGGTGTTTACATGGTGATGGTTTGTGTGTCACTAAATCTTCGGAGGGAGAGCTCTCAAGGCGCGTCCAGAAGTCCTTGTAACGAAGTTGATGTGTGATGTCTTGAAAATATTCCCGCGCTGTGACGTCATCTTAGTCGTGTTTGTGTTGATGGAATATTGATAATTGTGTTCATGGAACATTGCTAAAGTATTTGAAAACGTCTCTGCCACTTCAGTAGTCACTACACAACTACTATCATCTGAGAAAAAAAAATGTTGAACAGTGTTATTACTGCTTCCATGTTCGGGGCCCCTCCGAGTGCGCTGAGCGCATCACGGAGGTGATTCTCTCGGACCTCGGACAGGGAGACGTATATTCCATATTCTCTTCCTACTACTAATGCAAAAAAAAAAAAAACTGATTAAATCTGTTTATTCTGATCCTATCCTCAACAGAGAGTAGGCTTTCAGAAGGTACCGTCGCCATCCAAGTCATGACTCTCACTCGGATTATATTTTTGCTTGGAATCGTGTAAAATCTGTTTTTCGACTCGCCAAATATTCATTCATCAGACGAAAATGGGAAAACCTATCTAATTAATTCTCACTCTTTCTGACACCTACCTAAAAATCTCTCCAACAACTTCACTTCTTCTTTCCCTCCATTTTTCCATTCTGACGGCTCAGTTCCCGTCTTTTCCTTTGATAAAGCTAAACTCTTCGCTCAAACTTTCGCCTCAAACTCAACCCTGGACGATTCTGGTGCTGCTCCTCTATCTCCTCTACCCCTCCGTCTTAATTATATCTAAAATTAGAATCTCTTCCAAAGCTGTTTTTTTTCTGCCCTATCTGGGCTCAACTCTAGGAAGGCGTACGGTCCTCATGGAGTTCCTCCTGTTGTTCTCAAGAACTGTGCTTTTGTGCTGACACCGTGCCGAGGCAAACTCTTTCGTCTTCGCCTTTCATTTGATACTTTTCCTTTCTGCTGAAGTTCGCTTGCATTCAGCTTGTCCCAAAGAAGGATGACCGCTCTCAACCCTCCAACTATCGTCCAGAGATGAAGACTCGAGTTAGTGACTCGGACTCGAGTCCCTATTTTTCTTTACTTGAGACCTGACTCGGACTTTGGTGTAATTTAACTTGACTTGAGACTTGAGACTTTGCCTCTTCTGACTTGCGACTTCGATGAAATGACGCGAGTATTTTCCCAATTATGTGGTTAGCCACGGTGGTATAATTATGCCTCCACATCGTGCACAACTGCGATAAAACACTTACAAACATAACATTCCTGACATGCAACGTGGAAATATATTAATGTGTTTGAGTCAATATGAAAAAAATAATGATGTTGAGCTGTCTGTAGAACCATACTAGCTCTGTGTATGTTATATTACAATTTATTTGAACACAAATTTTCTGTAACGGAAACTAGTGATAAAACTAGGAGCCAACTCTTTTTAGGATATTAATCTGCATATATATATATATATATATATATATATATATATATATATATATATATCAAATCTTGAATTCCTATACTCATTTGTTATTTCTGTATGTACCGTGTTACAGTGACATTCTCTCATAAATAAAAAAACAGACTTGGTAGATGATATACTTTTCATTATCCAATTTTAACTGCATTTCCAGCACTAATAGTGCGGTTTAACAAGATTTAACCTTTACATATGTCATCACTCCACGCATCTTACATCTATCTTACATTTATCCATATTGACTTGAGACTTGACTCGAGACTCACCAAAACAGACTTGAGACTCGACTTGCGACTCGTGCTTAAAGACTCGCGACTTGACTCGGACTCGATAAAAATGACTTGAGAACAAGTCTGCTATCGTCCAACTGCTTTGATTTCTTGCCTTTCTAAAGTTTTTTAATCTATCCTTAATAGAAAGATTCTTAAACATCTCTCTACTCACAATCTTCTTTCAAATCGTCAGTATTGGTTCCGCAAGGAAGGCTCTACTGGCGATCTTCTTGTATATTTCTCTGACTCTTGGTCATTCTCCTTTCGGAATTTCAGTGAAACCTTTGCTATTGCACCAGGCATACCAAAAGCTTTTGACAGGGTCTGGCACAAATCCTTAATTTCCAGACTACCCTCCTTCGGTTTCTATCCTTCTATCTGTGCCTTCACCTCTGATTTCTTTTATCTACAGCTACAGTTGTAGATGGTCACTGTTCTCCTAATGCTAGTGGTGTTCCTCAGGGTTCTCTCCTGTCGCCCACTTTCTTGCTTCTATTTATTAGTGATCTTTTAAGTCGCACTTCCTGTCCTATCCACCCCGATGCCGATGATTCCACCTTTCACTTCTCCACCTGCTACACAAAGTGTCCCTCTCAGCAATCACTCTATACTTCCCGTGGGACGGCTATGATACACCTGACCTCTGAACTTTCTGCTATCTCTTACAGGGGCAGAGAAAAACCTCGTGACTTTTAACGTCTCAGAAACTCAGTTCCTTCAGCTGTCTACTTGTTGTCTCGTCACAATCTTCCATACGACAATTCCTTTATCTTCAGCAGTACATAACTCAATCCTTCCTCTTTTCTTAACATTCTTCGTGTTTCATTTTCTCGTAATCTTTCATGGAAAGATCACGTATAAGGCCCTCCTAGGAAGACGTGGCTAAGCGACAAAAGTAAAAAAAAAAAAGTCAGCAAATACAAAGTTGTACCAATTTGAAAGTGTCATAACTTTTGGACTTATGAGATATTATTTCGTCGAAATATCTTCAAAAGTTCAAAAGTTGACACTTTCAAACTGGTACAACTTTAATTGCATTTTCTTGCGTTTTTTACTTTTGTCGCTTAGTCACTTTTTCCTAGGAGGGCCTCATTCATATACTCTCTTTCTAAAACAACTTCTAAGGGGTTAGATGTGCTGTACCAGCTCCGCAGTTTTTTCACCCACAGTCAGTTGCTGGCTCTCTACAGGAGACTTGCCCGCCCCTGTTTGGAGTACAATTCTCATGTGCAGGGTGGCTCAATCCAAACAGCTCTACTTGGACGGGTGGAATCAAAGATTTTTCGTTTCATCAATTTCCAGGCTCTTACTGTCTTCAATTTCTCTCTCTCTCTTCGCTGCATTGTTGCCTTACTCTCTCTTTACCATGGCTATTACAATGGATACTGCTCCTTTGAACTCTGTAAGTTCATGCCTCTTCATTTAAAGAACACATGCAGTACCAGATTTTCGATACATTATCATCCCTTTTCTCTCCAACTCTCTAACACAAGGGTTAATTGGTACCGTATTCTTAATCTTTTATCCACTCAACCAGTCAACTCTGGAACAACCTTCCTCACTCTATATTCCCTCCCTCCCCCCCGCGTCTAAAACCTCCAATCTTTCAAAAGCAGGGTGTCCAGGCATCTCAAAAACTCTGGAACTTGATTTCTGCTCTCCCCTTCTTCTTCTATGGTAGGAGCATTTTTGCGGGCGTTCGCCTTTGGCCCTCTACTTTCTGCATAAAAAAAATTCATAGCTCTGTCGAAAAAACAATCAGTACTTGTTTTGAGGGTATCGAACTTTTTAGTTTAACTTGCGTAAAAGAAAGGAAAAAAGAAAAACACCAGAAAGGTATCAGGGAATGCAAACCTTCGACTGCAAAACTCTCAGAGGGTTGGACTATTTGAAACAGACGGTCAGATGGTTGGAAACGCGCGCGCGCGCGCACACACACACACACACACACACACACACACACACACACACACACACACACAACTGAAAACAGTACCTTCACTCTGCTCTCCTCGCGCAGGCAGAGGTAAATATTGATGACCGATGGAGAGCTGAGTGGTGCAGAATACCGCATCTTCTACACCCGTCAGGAAAATGGCGTGCTGTTTTTGACCAAATTAAATACGTGATATGTTGTTATAAACAGAGTAATTTCGTTTCTTCTTTCATATATTCGAAAGAGAAACGAACCTTCTTGAACGTTGTTCTCTCTATTTGAATTTTACAATCTCTTGTATTCTTTTGTAATGTTATTTGTATGTTATTCTGGTGCCCTGCACATACCGGTATGCAGTTATGAACAAATTCAACAATAGAAAGCAAAGGACAAAGAAATTTACTGCGATTGCCTCATACCATAAGGTGTTTGCACCAAGACTTCAAAATTGCAGAAAATCGTTTGGAAAAACAGAATGCAAATTTCAGGTAGACTGCGCAGGACAAACACAACACTTTTAAAATAAGCACATTTAGTTTAAATTTAGTGGAATTTTTTTAGCTTATTTTTGCTTAAAATCGACACACCATGGTGCCCTAGACACAGAAGTGAGGGGTCATATGATTGCTGGTCTTGCTTTTTTTTATTGAAATACTTTGACAAAAAATTATAATAAAAATGATAATAAATAATAAGAATACAGCAGCAAACTTAACTTTATACGGTGTGATTTAAAAAATCTAGCGTCCGTAACTCAGTAACACTGTCCCTGTAAGCGAAGTGAGAACACCGGGTCGGGGATTCGACTCCCGATGGTGTTGGTAATACCGTAATAATAATACAGGAGTTAGAGCAATGGGCCGCATTAGTTGGCCTGAGTATCATGCTAGTTTTTGGCCCTCCAGACTGATTATTACTATGTTATTGTAACACCGTTTCCCTATAAGGAAAGTGAATACACTTAGGCTAGGGCCAAGGGTTCGAGTCACGATGGTGCTGGTAATAATAATAATAATCCAAGAGTTAGCGCAATGGGCCGCATAAGCCTTCTCTTAGCGTTGTGCCAATTTCTGGCCGTCTTGAATGATTATTATTATTATTATTATTATTATTACAATACTAAACATTAAATATACAAGATATTCGATCATAAAACTAAAAGAGCCAAAGTATATAAAAATCCTCTTAATAAATTTTAATTTAAGTCACAAATTAATGGATGACGCAAAAAGGTGTTCCCAAAAATATATATTTCTTTTTTTAATTTGGGAACAGCTTTTCGGAGGAAGTAATATTTTTCCTTTTCTAAATACTTCAAACTCTGATAATTCTTCATTTCCGAAAAATCGATTTATATAGAATGTTTCGAAATTTTTTGCAATTAGTCCAAATTGAAGTTTCTCATCAGTTTCTTCCTCAAATTCCGACTGTAATTAAACTTTATAAGGGACCAAAAACAATTTTTTAGAATTTGAAATTAACAGCTTTTACCTCTGCTCAATTTTCGTTGCAAACGGAATTGTACTGACGTTTTGCCGTTCTACCTTAATTGGTCAATTAAGTTTACTTCCCACAAACTTTTTCCATGAATCTTATTACATCTACCGAGGATGTTCTTCTTTTTTTTTTAACTTTTGCTAATATAGTTTAGCAATCTAATTTTGGCACCTTTTTGCAGTTATTTCCACTTGTGTGAACTCAAAAAATAAATAAATATAAAATAAACAAATATATATATATATATATATATTTTTTTTTTATTGGGGTTGTTTAACCTCCTTCGCAACATCTAAAGTCATATGACGGAGGGGACCTACATCTTTATGTGGGACCCGAACCACGAGTCGCTACATAATCGCGGAGGACGGTCTCCCATCCAACTACTACCCAGACCCAGTGTCGCTTAACTTCGCATATATATATATATATATATATATATATATATATATATATACAGTGTGTGTGTGTGTGTGTGTGTGTGTGTATATACTGTATGTATAGTCCAACTTAATCTGGGATATTAGATCTGGATTCCATTGCCTTTCTGATAAATCAAGATTGATTTGTGTTGAAATTGATATCAGGAAGTCTCTCTCTCTCTCTCTCTCTCTCTCTCTCTCTCTCTCTCTCTCTCTCTCTCTCTCTCTCTTTGAGAATATGGATTTTTTGTTGGTTTATGTTGATATGTCACCTTCATGTACACCAAACAAAGTAATCAAGAACATTTTCTTACATTAAAATTAGTAAAGTTCCGTACGACATGAACATTTTAAACCGTTCGGTTCCCTGTAGCATGTCATAGGTTAAAGAAAGATTTTTCTCAGAATTAAGAACTGGAGATGGCATAGACACTAACCAGGAATTTACTGTTTTTCTCTTTTTTTTTTGGACCTGGATGCCAAAAAGGGAACCTATTTTACGTTCACTCTTTAGGAACCATTTATTACTTGGGACGTTAAAGTTACGTTAAAGCCCATTTAGGTACTTCGAATTGAAGGTTTTAGGGACTTTCGTGTTTACAATGTAAAACATGTCAGCTTAAAATTTGAAAAATAGAAAAAAAAATTAAAACAATATATATAAAGAGTCTTAGCTCTGAAAGTATATCAAATTCTTAATCCAATTTACAAAGTTCTTGTTATTCTCATCTGTTCCTTTATCGTGTTCTGTATTATATACAAAGGATTGACAAAAGTAAATAAACACCACGATGATTGTCCTCAAGAACAAATGGCAAAGCTCATCAATGGAATGCAAGAACGTGCGTCAGCTTGGAAAGGGGAAAGCAACACGATTCTAAATATATTGATTCAATAAATCAAATACAAAGGAATACAAAAGACACCAAAGAGTACCAGACCGGCTGGTCCCAACGAGACTGTCTGTTTAAGAAGGAAGGTTAAAAGATGGAAGAAAATTTAAAGACGAGTGAAAATTTTAAAACAAAGCAAAAAAGGGAGGTTGAAAGAAAGGAGCCAAATTTAAAGATAGATAAGTGAAAACTTTAAAGCAAAGAAGAGAGAATTCGAATGAAAATTCTACATTACTTTCATGCCCTAACGAATGCTTCTAACTGGGGGTTTAAGACAAGATTAGCATCTAGTCTTTCGTTTTAAAGAACTCCACCGAATTACTTTGAACTACATTGGCTGGTAATCGATTCCACAAATTAACTATACGATCGAAGAAGAAATGCTTAGTTTTTTTAGAATTAAAATGTTTACTCACTAATTTGAGACTATTACCGCGAGTTCTATCTGCATTTCTGAAGCTGAAATATTTTTCCACGTTGTCAAAACCTTTAATAATTTTAAACATCTGGATTAGATCTCGAATCCGCCTTTTTAAAAATTGAGAATAAATTTAACGTTTCTAAAAGAGCACCGTGTGATTTGTTTCTAAGTCTAGGAACCATCTTTGTTAACCGTCACTGCACTCTCTCCATTCTGTCTACACTCTACAGTATGTCTTGTCGTAAATATGGGGACCAGAAATGAACGCAATATTCCAAGTGGGGGTGTACTAAGGAATTATATAATGTTAGCATTATTTTTCTCCAACTTAAATTCAAATGATCTACCAATAATCCCTAAGATTCTATTTGCTTTTCTAATCGCTTCGATACATTGCTTACTCTGTTTAAGAGTGTCGGCAACAATAATACCGAAATCTTTCTCTTTCATAACACTCGTTAGTGTCTTGTCTCGCATAGAATACTTTTCCTTAACATTGTTTCTACCGATATGCAACGTTTTACATTTATCTACATTAAAGTTCATTTCCCAAATTTCTGTCTACTCGAGTAACTTATTAATATCTTTCTGAATTTGCAAACGTTCTGCCACTCATTTTGTTCATCCCCTCAGTTTGGTATCATCCGCAGATTTTGAAATTATACTGTTAATTCCTCTGTCGATATCATTGATATCTATAATAATAAAAGGACGTGTGTGTGTGTGTGTGTGTGTGTGTGTGTGTGTGTGTGTTCCAGCCATAGGTTCAAAATGGAAGCAGTTACAAACATGAAACTTCACACACATATTGATTAGGTCACGAGGTTGTACACCTGAGTGTTGAATGCCCGGTTAGATCAACTGTACGCCCTTGACGATTGGTTAGGTTAAGTCGTGATATTTGCGTTAGCTTTAACGAAAATATCACGACTTAACCTAACCAATCGTCAAGGGCGTACAATTAACCTAACCGGGCATTCAATTAACCAATTACTGGGCTCGAAGGCCCCAACACCGCGATAAAACTACAGAAAAGAACGCAGCAATGAAAAGCTTGAGCTTCACATTGTGTCAAGATTTGTGAATCTTAAGATTTTCATGACTATAGTTTTACTGACCAAATAATTAAACCCCCAATTACTGTCGGTTCAATTATTTGGTCAATAAAACTAGAGAAAAGAACGCAGTCATGAAAATTTTGAGCTTCACATTGCCGCCCGTAATAATCTATATATTATAATAAGAGAGCTGTCCGTCCGTCTGTCTCTTCCGTCTGTCCGTCACACTTTCAGAAATTGTGAGAAAAAATTGTGAGAAAAAAATTCAGAAATTGTATTACGGGCGGAAATGTGAAGCTCAAGATTTTCATGACTGTGTTCTTTTCTGTAGTTTAGCAATTGTGAGAAAAAAATTCAGAAATTGTATTACGGGCGGCAATGTGAGGCTCAAGATTTTCATGACTGTTCTTTTCTGTAGTTTAGCAATGGGGGAAGGGTGGGGGTGGGGGTAATGGGGGATGGGTGGGGTAATGGGGAGGGGTGGGGGTAATGGGAGAGGGGGTTAGCCCCCAAGTTGCATGAATGGGGGTGAGGAGGTTTTGGGAGATACCAGATTCAGAAATGTTGACACAATGTGAAGCTCAAAATTTTCACGGCTGCGTTCTTTTTTTGTAGTTTAGCCTGTCTAACCGTCAGCGAAGTGACGGGAACTGTACTAGTAATCTATAATAAATAATAAAAGGACGTGTGTGTGTGGTGTGTGTGTGTGTGTGTGTGTGTGTGTGTGTGTGTGTGTCTGTTCCAGCCATAACTCCAAAATGGAAGTAGTTACAAACATGAAACTTCACACACATATTGATAAGGTCCAGAGGTTGTTGTTGTTGTTGTTTAGCCGATCAGCCCACCCTGATCGAGCAAGCCGGCGGCACGCAGGTAACCGATCGCCCTCTCCGGAGTGGACCAGAGGTTCAGCGCACTAGTGATGTTGTGTTGTGTTCGTTGTTGTGCTAGAGCGGTACAATCTGTCATAATGTGTTCAATTGTTTGTGGTGTGTCCTGGCACAGGTGGCAGGTGTCGTCTATGGAGTTGTCTAGTCTGTGTTTATATGTCCGTAAGTTGGGGTGATGTCCACATCGGAATCGTGCTAAGTTAACTCGATCCGATCTGCTTAGGCTGATCTCTGACCTGTTAATGGGTGGCGGCTTCGCACCTAGGACCGCATTCGGACCGAGTCGTGTCAGTGCTTTGTGGGCTAATTAGGTGTGTGTGTATGTGTTTTCTGTACTGTGTGATGTCTGTGGGGCGTGGTATGGAATGGAGTATTTGGTTATAATGTCTCTCTGGTGTTACCTTAATGGTGCGAGGTGTTGGTGCATGATTGTACAGTACATGTAGTGGCAAGGGTGTTGTGGGTTAGTTGTCGCTGCTGCCATGAATTGTGTTCCCCTCATGTCTAAATGTTCCCTAACTTTTAGTTTTTTTGTTTCTGTGTGCAGGTGTTCTATTGGTGTTGTTTGAGTACATCCTGTAATGATACGAAGTGCGTTGTTTTGTATTGTCTGTAAGATGTTTATGTGTGTGTTTGAGGTAATGGGTGCCCAGCATGGGCTAGCATAGTCCATAACTGAGCGAATATATTGTTTGTATATGAGTGATGTTGTTTCCTGCTGGTGTCCAAAGTTTGTGCCTGTTAGTACCCTAAGCGTGTTAAGTCTTGACGTACATTTGGTTTTAATGTCCTGAATGTGGTTTGCAAAAGATAATGATGTGTTGTATGTGTAGGCTGACCATACGTACCGTTTTGAACGGGACAGTACCGTTTTGTATGGGTTTTTGTATGGGTTCTGTCACTGAAGAATAATTGTAAGCTCAATATGTTTATGTACTTACTTTTTCATGAATACAGAATATTACATAACCCCCGTCCCTTTTTTGCCATCCCAATATCCCGTTTTTGTCTCAAGGAAATATGGTCAGCCTATGTATGTGACACCAAGTATTTTGGTTCTGTGAGTGTGTGGAATGTTGATGTTTAGTGTAAGCTGTGGAATTACCTGGTGTTCTTTTGTGTTGCTTGTAAGCAAGGTGATGGTTGATTTTGTGGGCGCTACTTTGAGTCTATTGTGTGTGAGCCAGTCTTGTATACTGTTTATGTATGTTTGTAGGTTATTTGTAGCGGTGTCGATGTTGTTGTGGGTGGATGTTAGAGTGATATCATCTGCATATGATGATAAGGTAAGCTTGTTATCTATGGGTGTTGGAATGTCATGCATGTATAAGTTGAACAGTGTTGCTGAGAGAACAGAGCCTTGAGGGACCCCGTTCGGAAAAAGCTTGTTTTTGGATGACTTGCCATTAAATGTCCCGAGGTTGTACACTTGGGTGTTAATAAATTAAATGACTAAAATTACTGGGTCCGAAGGCCCCAGCGCCGCGATAAAACTACAGAAAAGAACACAGCCGTGAAAATCTTGAGCTTCACATTGTGTCAAGATTTGTGAATCTTAAGAGTTTCATGACTATAGTTTTACTGACCAAATAATTGAACCCCCAATTACTGTCGGTTCAATTATTTGGCCAATAAAACTATGAAAAAGAACGCAGTCATGAAAATCTTGAGCTTCACATTGCCGCCCGTAATCTATATTATAATGGAGGTAAGTGTGATATATTATATGTAACCAAAAAAAATTTATAAACTTTAAAATGCATTTTCGCTGCTATTCTTCTGTATAATGTTAAAGTAAATCCTATTGAACATTATATTGCTATAACTGTAGAAAAATGAAAATTTGAAGGTAAATTTTGAGCAAGAAAATCAATAAGGAAAACTGTTGATTGGTCCTTGGAGGTCCTTGGATTTTTTTTAATATAATGGAAGTAAGTGCGATATATATATGTAACAAAAACTCCAAACTCGGAAGGATTTAAGTGCGGAGCTACCTCGGTTATTGAAACTGGTTAAAATACCACCCACAAAAGAACGTAGCCATGAAAATCTTGAGCTTCACATTGTGTCAAGATTTGTGAAGCTTAAGATTTTCATGACAATAGTTTTACTGACCAAATAATTGAACCCCCAATTACTGTCGGTTCAATTCTTTGGCCAATAAAACTACGTATAGAAAAGAACGCAGTCATGAAAATCTTGAGCTTCACATTCGAGCTCATTGTATCAAGATTTGTGAAGCTTTAGATTTTCATGTCTGCGTTCTTTTCTATAGTTTTATTGACCGAATAATTGGTTCGCCAGTAATTGGAGGGCCGCAGGCACCCCAATTACTGAGGCCCAAGGTGAGAGGAATAGGAGTGATATCCAGATAAAGGGCTACTGATGTTCAAAATAAAATACGCCGTAGGGCCACAATTCGGTTTGGGCCGAAGACCCAAATACCGTAGATATAGCAAAATCGGCGCGTAGCGACGATCTTTTGCTAGTAAAAATAATCTTCTATACTATAATAAGAGAGTTGTCCGTCCGTCCGTCCGTCCGTCACACTTTCAGAAATTGTGAGAAAAATTGTGAGAAAAAAATTCAGAAATTGTATTACGGGCGGCAATGTGAAGCTCAAGATTTTAGCTCAAGTTTAGCCTCTCTGTTTGTCTGTTTGTGAAATTTATCCCGGGCAGTAATGGGGGAAGGGTGGGGGTGGGGGTAATGGGGGATGGGTGGGGTAATGGGAAGGGGTGGGGGTAATGGGGGAGGGGGTTAGCCCCAAGTTGCATGAATGGGGGTGAGGAGGTTTTGGGAGATACCAGATTCAGAAATGTTGACACAATGTGAAGCTCAAAATTTTCACGGCTGCGTTCTTTTCTGTAGTTTAGCCTGTCTAACCGTCAGCGAAGCGACGGGAACTGTACTAGTGATAAATAAAAAGAGAATTTGTTGCTGCAGTTTGCACCGCGGTCTAGCAGGTATCGCCGAAGAAGCCCAGAGGATGGTGGATTTACAACAACTGTCATGATTCGTGGTTCTGAAATTCAAGTTAACAACAGGTGGATTGTTCCATATTGCCAACTCCTCTCTCGACTGTTCAATGCTCACATCATTGTTGAAATGTGTAATTCCATCAAGTCCATAAAATATGTCTGCAAGTATGTCAACAAGGGAACTGATATTGCTGTGTTTAGCCTTCAGAAGGATGTATCCAAGAATGATGAGGTTCAACAATATGAATTAGGCCGATATATCAGCAGTAATCAGGCCATCTGGAGAATTTTGAGCTTTCCAATTCATGAAAGACATCCTACAGTGGTTCATCTCAGTGTACATCTTGAGAATGGCCAAAGAGTTTACTTCACTGAAGAAAATGCACTTCATTGTGCCCAAGTTACACAAGACACGACTCTCACAGGATTTTTTAACCTTTGCAGGGAAGATGAATATGCTAAGACTCTGCTCTACCACCAAGTACCCAAGTATTTCATATGGAATAGTGGAAGCAAGAAGTGGGCCCGTCGAAAAGTAGGATATACTGGGCCATTAGGTTGTGTCGAATTTTTCAACTTTCAAATTCCAAATATGAGGGGTGCTAAAAAGTTGCAGCATGACTTAGGAATTCTAAAGATATTTTTGTTAATTTAATATAATTTAGTTTTGCTTGGTAAGAAGCTACATAAAAATAGTGACTTTTTTTACTTTTTTGTGGAATTATATAATAATTATTTTATTAATAATTATATATGCTGTATATATAATGCACTGCTGTTTTTGCTTATTTCACAGGTTGAAACATATTCATCAGTGTGCTGAAGATTACTTGTCCGTCAGTGCTACCATCCTAACCAGTGGGAATTGACCTACAATGGCTTCTAAAAGGAGGACAAGACTGGGGACATTCACACATATGAGCAACCTAATTGGGACTGGTAGAGAGTTGTTGCCCTCTGAACTCCCAACTCTGCAAGACGTTCTGAAATATGGGCTACTGCTAAGAGAATAAAGTGGTGAGGATGTGAGAAACTACCCAGCAGCCAGTCTTGCAAAGGGCATTTACCCTAAAGTGCTTGAAAAGTGGGAACGAGCAAACAGTTTTTTTGTAGCCCCCGTTGTAAATTCACGAGTCACAATCTTAAACAAGATCCACGAGAGCTGGGAGCAGGCCAAAAACATATCTCTTGGGAGAGGGAAGCTACATGTCAAAGAGGCTTTCATTGCAAAACTTGACAAGCTTTTTGACATCCTCAGTTGCAAGTGTAAAATTGTTCTCTGCTCTGAATTTGGCTGCCTTGCAGATGCTGGTTGCAAAAACGAAACTCACATTAACTGTACATGCCCTAGGGAGATGAAGATCCCTGTGAAGGAACTTGCTTTCATTAAAGGTCAGAGAGACAAGTCTGGTTCTATTGGACCACATCAGATTGGCTTGCCAGATCAACCTGAGCACAACAGACAAGTCAAAAAGCAGAAGCGGCAAGAAGACGAAAGAAGAAGGCTTGCTGAATATAAGCAGACAAGTAAGCAGGATGTTTCAATGCCATCAAATGAAATAATTTTCTCTGATGATGAAAATGAAGAACAAATAGCTGATGCTCAAGATGGAAAGGATGGAAGTTATGAAGTGACATTAGAAATACCAAGCACGTCTTCAACTTCCAATAAAAAGCCAGAGTACAACACATTAGAAATACCTAATGTTGCTATGCATAGCATCAGATATGGTGTTGGCCTGCGTGCCACAGCTGCCATCACCACTGCTGCCTTTATGGATGCTGGCTTGATCACTGAAGAAGACAAGAGACTTGTAGTTGATCACAATAAAGTCAAGAGGGCCCAAGAAAAGTTATGAGATCCCTGGATCAGGAATTTGATGATCTTTGTAAGAAGGTGAAATTGACTGCATCTTCTTTGACGGCCGTCAAGATACAACTAAAGTTATGCTGAAAGCAGACAATTCAGATCGTCAGTTCCCCAGCATCATCAAAGAAGAGCATTATTCTGTGTGCAGTGAGCCAGGTGGAAGATATCTCTACCACTTCACTCCTGAGAAAGGCTCAACGAGAAAAAAACCTGCTGAAGTTATTGCTGATAATCTTGTAGATTTCATGAAGAAGAAGGGCATTGATAAAAGCCTGCAGGCCATTGGAGGTGATTTTACAAATGTTAACACTGGCTGGGAGGGTGGTTCCATGCATTGGGTAGAGGTCAAGCTTTGCCGTAAGCTGATCTGGTTGGTTTGTGCCCTCCACACTAACGAGTTACCCCTGCGACACTTGATCACAGCACTGGATGGGAAGACCTTGTCTAACAACAAGTGGACAGGTAACATTGGCAAGATGCTAGACACTGCAACCGAACTTGAAATTGATCCTTCATTCACCAAACTCTCAATTGGAGAGCCTCTTACTTCACTGAGTGACAATGTCGTAAAGGATCTCTCTACTGATCAAGCGTACGGGTATAGGATCACACAGGCCATAAGGACAGAACTTCCCACAGATCTGGCCCTTCTTGAAATTGGTCCAGTGAGCCATTCAAGGTGGTTGACAACAGCAAACAGGCTTTGTCGCATATGGGTTTCAAAACATGGCCTTAAAGGCAAAACCCTCAACAACTTAAGACTGATGGTGGAATACATTGTTGGTGTGTACTACCCCTGTTGGTTCAACATCAAAGTAAAACACTCTTGGGTGGAAGACCCACGCCACATCTTGTTTCAGCTGCGGCTAGTTAGGCTGCAAAAGAAGGCTGTAGTGGATGCTGTTTTGCCAACCATCAAGCGCTCAGCATGGTATGCATTCAGCGAAATGATAATCCAGACATTCTTGTGCTCAGATGACAGTGAGGAGAGGAGAGCTGGTGTCCAAAAGATTGTTGACATGAGGGGTGGAGATGATGACACACTTGGAGATCTTTCTGTACGTCCCAGGAAGACACCTTCCATCAACCCCAGTGCTTCTTCCGTGTTAGAGCTGACAGACTGGTCTGACGGGGTATTTGAACCTCCTTTAACATGTAAACTGACTACAGCGAAAGTAAAGAAGTTCTTTGACAAGCCTATGCAAGTTCCACAGTGGCCCTGTCATGCTCAGTCAATAGAGAGGTGTGTGAAACAAGTCACAGAGGCAGCAGGCAGGGTGTATACACATGAGAAACGTGAGGGCTATATCAGAGGCCAAGAAGCAAGTCGGCGGCTGATGTCCAAGAACGAATCAAAGCAAGACTTGATGAAACTTGTTGTTTAAATATTTTTTTTTACTGATGTCATTACTTTCTAATGTTGTTTTATGATTACAAGGATATGTTTTATGATTATTAGGATATGTTTTATGCAGAGAAACTAAAATTTTTATAGCATTACCTGACATTTTGAGAAGCTAAAATTAATAAATGTTGTTTTCCGAGAGCAATTTATGTGCTTTTTAATCAAACGTAGATTTACCAAGCTAAGTGTTGAGCAATCACAAAAATAATAGCAGATTTGAATTCTTCACATCCAAAAACATATTTTTAAAACCCATCAGTGAAGGAATTGGCAAAAATTAATTTTCACCTCCCAAATTGACACACCCTACTGGGCCATAGCATCCTAATATCAAGGCCAGTGATGCATTAGCCCGTGTTTACACTGTGCATCCTGGCAATTCAGAATGCTTTTTCTTGCGTCTACTTCTACATGAGGTCAAGGGGCCAACATCGTTCGAGGAACTGCGAACAGTGGACAGCAGAGTCTGTGAGACTTACAAACAAGCTTACCAATTGAGAGGACTCCTTGAAGACGATGCCTATTGGAGTAACACTCTGAATGAAGCAGCTGATACACAGTCACCAATGATCATGCGGAATCTTTTTGCCGTTATGTTCCACATGTGCCATACCAAAAAATACCAACCAAAAAATTTTGAAGCAACCAAACAGGAGGAAAGGCAGCCATAAATAGTATTTATGGTAAATAAATAATATTTATTTAACAGTTGAAGTTTAACGTCAGTCTTCGTTCGGCAGAAAGCATCTCTTGTGTGTAGACCCTCATATTTTCTTCACATACTTCTCGGCCTACATCTGCTTCAGCCAAAATACCGTTATAGTAATTCAACGCGTGTGGAAACGTTCCACTTTCTCATTCCCGTGTTGACAGTTGACACGTGTTAATTTGATTACGTAATACGCCTCCTGATTAAAACGTCATTTTTATAGTATAAATTTCTACGCGCCAACAAATGCTTCCAACTAGAACAACGTGAAAAAAAGTGTTAGCAGCTGACGAGGAAGCTTCTAAACAGTGGCTGCATCCTCCAGCGCAGGACACGTCAACGCGAAGAGGCGACGTCAAACCAAAACATCAACGCGCTGGTGGCCAAACTTCCTCAAATCTCCGTGCAGCGGGCTGTCTACGGTTGGCCAGACTGGCAGTCGACGGCCTGTTGCGTGGCACGGTCAGAGTGCCGATCGGCTCCCAGGGCCGGACCTATTCTCAGCGTGCTATTTTTTCAATTACAGGGAGCAATTGCGTGCTCCCCGAAATACTCTTACTCTCTGGCGACATTAAGACTAATCCAGGCCCCACTACAACTTACACACGTCACCATACACAAAGACAGACACAATAGCACCATGAAACACGTACAGAAGTATAATATTAACATATTACAGTACAACGTAAATGGCCTCACAAACAAAATCATGCAGCTTAGGGAATTCGTACACAAACAAAACATTCCCATAGCACTTATACAAGAAACAAAATTAAAACGCACACACAAAACACCCACCATCCCTGACTTCACGGCGATCCGTCAAGATCGTACTGGGGTAACAGGGGTGGACACTCACTTACATACGTAAAAGCATTAGCTACACTGATGCTACCCAAAACATTATAAACACAATCCAAGCAGATAACACGATAGAAATACAGGCAGTTAACATTAAAACACGCGCAAAACACAACACCACACTAATCAACATTTACATCCCACCAGATAATTCACCTCAGGTGCCAGCCAATTACAATCCACAGTTACACAATCTTGCCTCTCTCACTAATGTCATCTTAGGAGGAGACTTCAACGCCAAAGACACTAGTTGGTACCTGCACAACCAAAACAACACCAGAGGCGCCAACATAGCCACACAACTAAACAGCCTCTTCATTCTTAACAATACAGAAGAACATACACACATACCACATCAAGCAGGATACTCAAACTCCTCCCCTGACATAACGTTCTGTTCCCCCTCACTAGCAACACATACACAATGGAGAACAGAAAAACAACTGTCATCAGACCACCTGCCCATCATCATTACAACACATTCTACACTCTGCCCCAACAGCCTTAGGCACACTTACAGAAATTACAAGAAAGCTGATTGGGAACAGTTCAAAATACAGACTGAGGAACAATTCACCACATTAAACAGCACACCCATCATAAACATCAATACAACACTCAAGACATTTAATCAGATTATCAATAATGCAAACAAATACATACCCAAGGGCAACATTAGGAAATACAACCCAAATTACACTAGATAAATAGCCCACCTCATAAGGCAACGTAACAACCTCAAATATAACACACAAACACCACACACAGAAGCCATAAAACAGCAGATACAACAGCTCAACACAGAAATAAACAACAAACTCAAAGAAAAACAAACAGAAACATTCAGGGAATTCATAACAACGCTAAACCTCCACAGATACATCCAGGCTATACAAGACTATAAACAGCATTACCCACTCTAACAGCGGCATTCACACCTCACACGCGGCTATCTGTCACAGCCAAAATAATATCCCAACATACACACAACAAGCTAACATTCTAGTTAATCACTACGCAAAGATAAGTCACTTAAACAGAGACAACAACCAGAAACACGCAGGCAGACAAACAGCCAGACACAAGAAAACCTACAGACTCGACACGACCATTACGGCATTACACCCTTCAATACAGACCAGACCACCAAGATCATCAAAAACATTAAGAATTCGAAGGCTACTGGACCAGACAACATATCTAACATACACCTTAAACACTTGGGTCCACAAGGAATACTAGCTCTCACAAATATCAGCACATATTCATACCAACACTGTATTATTCCTGACATATGGAAAGAAGGTAAAAAATTATTACACTACTCAAACCAAACAAAAATCCAACAGAACCAGCTTCCTATAGACCCATTACTTTACTATGCCCACCTTCCAAAGTAACAGAGACTAATCTTACAAATCACCAACCCACACATTCCACTATCGCCTACTCAACATGGATTCAGACCTCACCACTCAACCACGAGATTACTCACTAACCTCACGCAGCACATCATGGATGGCATCAACTCCAGACGACCAGCTCAACGTACACTATTAGCAACAATAGACATTAGTAAAGCATTTGATGCTATCCCACGCTTCCCTCTCATAAACAAAATACTCAACACAAACATGCACAATAACACCAAAAGGTGGCTGAGCAACTATCTCTCAGGAAGATACTCACATGTCACATTTAATGGCAAGTCATCCAAAAACAAGCTTTTTCCGAACGGGGTCCCTCAAGGCTCTGTTCTCTCACCAACACTCTTCAACTTATACATGCATGACATTCCAAAACCCATAGATAACAAGCTTACCTTATCATCATATGCAGATGATATCACTCTAACATCCACCCACAACAACATCGACACCGCTACAAATAACCTACAAACATACATAAACAGTATACAAGACTGGCTCACACACAATAGACTCAAAATCAACCATCACCTTGCTTACAAGCAACACAAAAGAACACCAGGTAATTCCACAGCTTACACTAAACAACATCAACATTCCACACACTCACAGAACCAAAATACTTGGTGTCACATACAACACATCATTATCTTTTGCAAACCACATTCAGGACATTAAAAACAAATGTACGTCAAGACTTAACACGCTTAGGGTACTAACAGGCACAAACTTTGGACACCAGCAGGAAACAACATCACTAATATACAAACAATATATTCGCTCAGTTATGGACTATGCTAGCCCATGCTGGCACCCATTATCTCAAACACACACATAACACAGGATGCACTCAAATAACACCAATAGAACACCTGCACACAGAAACAAAAATACTGAAAGTTAGGGAACATTTAGACATGAGGGGAACACAATTCATGGCAGCAGCGTCAACTAACCCGCAACACCCTTGCCACTACATGTACAATCATGCACCGACACCTTGCACCATTAAGGTAACACCAGAGAGATATTATAACCAAATACTCCATTCCATACCACGCCCCACAGACATCACACAGTACAGAAAACACATACACACACACCTAACCCACAAAGCACTGACACGACTCGGTCCGAATGCGATCCTAGGTGCGAAGCCGCCACCCATTGACAGGTCAGAGCTCAGCCTGAGCAGATCGGATCGAGTTAAATTAGCACGATTCCGATGTGGACATCACCCCAACTTACAGACATATAAACACAGACTAGACAACTCCACAGACGACACCTGCCACCTGTGCCAGGACGCACCACGAACAATTGAACACATTATGACAGACTGTACCACTCTAGCACAACATAGGACACAACACAACATCACTAGTGCGCTGAACCTCTGGTCCACTCCGAAGAGGGCGATCGGTTACCTGCGTGCCATCGGCTTGCTCGATCAGGGTGGGCTGATCGGCTAAACAACAACAACAACATCTCGCAATAAAGTCTCATCCCAATTATGCGTCGGAAGTTTTAGTTTCATGTCACAAAATTTAGCACTTTTAAAATCCAAAAGGCATTCCAAACTCTCCGAATTATGAACATTGACTTTAATTTCAAATATTATTTGCCTTTGATCACTGGTGGAGAAGTAGTTTCTTTCAGAGGTCTATCTATAATGTAACAGGCAAAGTCTGTCAAAAAATTTATTTCAAAAGCTGAAATCGGTTACCGAAGATTTGGTAAAAAAATTATTAAGGCAGTGAAAGCTTAATAATTACTTTACGTTCACGAGGAACTTGCGTGAAGCTGAATAATTTCCCCCCCCCCTCCCCGGTAATTTGGGGGCCGCAGTTCTATCTAAATGGGCTCGTAGGGCCCACTTCAGCTAGAAAAGAACGCAGCAATGAAAATCTTAAGCTTCACATCCGAACTCATTGTATCAAGATTTGTGAAGCTTAAGATTTTCATGGCTGCGTTCTTTTGTATAGTTTTATTAACTGAATAATTTACTCGCCAGTAATTGGGGGGACGAAGGCACCCCAATTACTGAGGCCGAAGGCCCCAGCACCGCTAAATGGCCTACTTTAGCTAGTATTATCAATTAAGTCTAGGTCTGTACTTAAAACTAAACTCGTGGGATCCTTGACCATTTGAAAAGATGAACTTTCGAGCAAACTCTCGTACAACTGACCATCGGAATTAGATCGTGAATGACCACCCCACTCCCTGCAAGGCAAGTTACGATCTCCCATAATTATCGCATCATGTTCGCTACTTACATGAAAAATTAGTTCCTGAAGTCTATTGTGGTTATCGACAGTCTGAGAGGGAGGCTGATATACTAAATCTATAATTAACTTCTTTCGTGAGTTGTTTTTAATTCATTTCAATGAACGTCGCATTTACATTGTCAATTTCTGTAATTATTTTAATTACGAGTCTTAAGTGTTACTGAATATAAAGCACAGTACAACCACCCAAGGACCAGGTGAGGAATCAAGGGCCCAGATGGTACTTTTGACTCAGGGCTCATTTACCCCCGATCACCTCGTCCTCTATCTTCCAGCCCGGGTCCCCCCAAGTCTCGGGCCCTGTGCTTTGGCATCATTCACCCCCATCTCCCGGGCCATGCCACCACCCATTCTTTCTATTCTATCATTGTTAAATATTTCATAACCAGGAAAATCCCTACTCTCTATATTTAACCATGATTCAGTAATTGCTACTACCTTAAATTTTTGGTCAAGGACAATACTTAATACTTCATCAAATTTAAATCTTAAACTTGGAGCGTTAATGTAAAATACATTTATAAAATTTTGAGCACCGTAGTAGAATCTCGAGGTTCTTCGTGGAGGCAGTCGCTCACTGTAAGGAAAATTTATGCCAGGCTGGTCGCTTGCGTAGCAGTTTCACCGCTTTTGCTTGAAAAGCCATAGCAGAACCTATGTAAAGTCTACCAAGACGAGCTGTTCCCACGCCATTCAGGTGAAGACCATCACGCAAAAATAATTTTTTTTTATTATTATAAAAATAACTCCACAAATTGACGAATTCAACATTTTCCCGTTGGCAAATAGACCTAAGAATATTATTCATGCATGTAGCTCTGGTGAAAAAGTCGGATCCTGCTATTCTAGGAAGAATTCCTGAAAAAATTAACTTATTAGTCTTATCCTTTAGAGTGCGCATCAGCCGCTTGTATTTCTCTATTAGTTCTTCTGACACGGAATTCTTAAAATCGTTAGTCCCAACATGCAACATAAATATGGTATTTTGATCAGCACCCTTACCAAACTCGTTTATGTAGTCAGTGATGTCGTCAACACGGACTCCGAGATAGCAGTACCTCCTTCAGTGCATTGAAGGCAATGCTGAAAAGAAGGCAGCGTGACTTACAAAATATAATGACAGCTGAGAAGGCGAGAGAGGCTGGAATGACGCTTATTCAACAGAAGGAAAACCATCTACATCGGGTAATCTCAGAGGCTACACCGAACGTGTCAGTCGAAATTGTTAATAACTGTTATAGATATTGCAGAACGTACCTACCCAAATGTCTTCATAAAGAGGATATTTGGAAATAAGTAGTGCATATTAGGAAATATATGTGCTCAAATTACGTTATTGCTGACAGATCTGAAATGTGTACGTAACCTAACATTTGTATTTGAAAACTGTTAAATACATTGTTTAATTGATGATGTATATTAATCTTTCGTGATTTTATTTAAAGTTTGTGAAATGGTAATGACAACTGACAGACATCGCATAAAATGTCGCTATTTAAATAAGCAATGTCCATTCCTAAAGTGACTCTCTTTTAAATCTGGCGATATGTCAAAGATGGAATGGTTTGTCTAGGTGTTGTGCTGCGCTGTTGAATTGATCACAACTTTGTCAAAATGCCGGTACTTTGTTAATTTGTTGTATATTTTGTCCCATATCATTTGCAAAACACTATATTATAAACTGCAATTATTTTTTTGTAACTCAGGGTGGCAGATTAAGAAGAAAGGGGCGTTTTTCCTTTAATTGAGGATTTTCATTAGTGTACACAAGCGGTAGCTCGCTATCGCTCGCTATCGCCCTCCGGATTTTTTTTCACTACTTCATTTTTGTTTATTGGTTGTAGATTTAAAATTATATTATGTGAAGCCCTCATAGGAAGAAGTGGTTAAGCGACAAAAGTATGGTATATCATATATATCTCATATATATGGCATATCACTGGATGGTACAATCGTAACCACCAATACTTTATAAAATATCGGTAATATAATTACAAAAATTGTAATGAATCGTAACTGCAAATCGATGAAAGAATGGAGCTTAATATCCCAATTAAATTGTGTCCTTTCGGGCTATCCAATCAATCACAAATGTAAAGCGAAAAAGACTTTTTTTTTCACTTTTTCATGTATTTTTTTTATTATATTATATGAGGTCCTCATAGGAAGAAGTGGCTAAGCTACAAAATTTAAAAAACGCCATTACCCCCATTACCCCCACCCCTCTACTCCATTACCCTCCTACCCCCACTCCCCCATTACCCCCGCCCCTCTCCCAATTACCCCCACCCCCACTCCCCCAATTACCCCACCCCCTCTCCCCATTATACTGCTACCCGGGTAGCAGTATATACAGGGGTTAGACAAAATAATATGAACACCCGCCGATTTCACCGGTTATCTTTACGGACTGCTCAGACACAAAGTAAACGGTCAAATGACTGGCAAACCTATTTAAATGCGTAACAGAGAGTGTATACGTCATGTTATAACCCTCACGTTGTTTCTACAGATCTGAGTGAATTATGAATTAGCAGTTATGAAAGACCTGTCAGACTTCCAAAGAGGGCAAATTGTCGGAGCGCGGATGGCTGGTGCATCGGTGACGAAAACCGCTCAGATGTTCAATGTATCCAGAGGAACTGTCTCTATGGTCATGTCTGCATACCAAAACCATGGAAAGACAAGCACCGACAAATGCAATAGTGGACGCAAGAAGAAGCTGTGTGATCGAGACCGCCGGGTGCTAAAGCGCATTGTGACAAAGAACCATAAGACCACAGCTCCAAAAGTGACTGCAGAGCTTAACCAGCATCTTGCAAGCCCGATATCGACCAGAACTGTACGTCGCGAGCTCCATGGAGCTGGATACCATGGGAGGGCTGCAATTGCCAAACCCTTCCTTTCGCACATCAACATTGAGCGGCGCAGAAAATGGTGTAATGACCATAAGAATTGGTCAATGGACCGGTGGAAGAATGTAGTCTACTCCGACGAATCCTCCTTTACGCTATTTCCATGTTCCGGTCGAGTTTACGTCTGGAGACAGCCTAAAGATGCTTATGACCCTGGACCCCAACCGTTAAGCATGGAGGCGGATCTGTGATGGTTTGGGCAGCAATATCGTGGAATACTCTTGGCCCAGCTGTAGTACTGCATGGTAGGGTTAACGCCAGGTCTATCTGTCAATATTGGCTGACCAGTCCATCCCATGGTCCAAACGCTGTTTCCCAATGGCGGCGCCGTCTTCCAGGATGATAATGCCCAATCACACCGCTGGGGTCGTTAAAACTGGTTTGAAGAGCATGTTAGTGAAGTAGAACGCTTGGATTGGCTCCACAATCCCGGATCTTAACATTATCGAGCATCTGTGGTGTCAGTTGGAGCAGCAGGTCAGAAGCCGATTCCACCGCCGCCGTCTTTGGAGGAACTGGAGCAGGGTTTGCTCGAAGAATGGCTCAGGATTCCTCTAGCCACTGTCCAAAAGCTGTATGAATCAATTCCCCGACGCATTGCAGCTGTTATTGCCGCTAAAGGAGGACCAAATCCATATTAAGAATAAACCGCCATTTATCAAGGTGTTCATATTATTTTGTCCAACCCCTGTATATATCACAGTATAAATGTGAAGCTCAAGATTTTCACGGCTGCATTCTTTTCTGTAGTTTTATCGCGGTGCTGGGGCCTTCGGACCCAGTAACCGGTGACCTAGGACCGGAACTTGACAGTTGGTGGTGGTTGCAGAATTTTCTGATGTGCCGTTTAGGCTGTGCACAGTTCCGAAAAAAGCGGACACACACACACCACACACACACAGACACATTTTAGGTTAAGAATCCTTGCGTTCATTTATTTATATTTATTAACGTCTCGTTGGTGTAGCTGTATAGTATCGCTAACTACAAATACATCGACCTGAGTTTGATTCCCGGCACGGACAGACGACGCGCAACCCACCCAGCTGTTCATCCTTCCTTTGGTTGCTAGATAAATGGTTACCAACTTCGACTGAGGTAAATGAACCACACTGCGGTGACAGGTCTAGTCAGCTCACAGCACGTAACGCGGCTCTTGTTTCTTTATAGGGTCCAAATCCAAAAACTTGGCCCTCGCCGACAGGCTTTGTAGCCTGCCAGGGGGAGGTATTTATTTATTTTTATTAACACCATATCATTTATATTGTTTGACGACGTTCAACCGCCAACCGCCAATATATGGACCTAAACCCCTTTCATCGACAGGACACTCTATCAAAGCACTAAAAAACTAACAACCTAACTTTAACCTAACCTAACTTAATCTAACTCAAAATAAATTGTCAGTTAAATATCACGCAGAAAGAATGACTTTATCTCAGTCACGTAACCATCGTCCCTGGCTCAGAGACTAACAAAGTTTCTATATAAGCGAAATGAAGACACTGAGGTCGGGGGTTCAAATCCCGATGATGCTGGTAATAATAACATAGGATTTAGATTTTAGAGAAATGCACCGCATTAGTTGGCCTGAGTTCTGTGCCAGTTTCTGGCCAACCCGGCTCATTATTATTAGCCCAGTCTCATATTGCAGTAAAGAAAAAATAATTTAAAAGAAAAACGCAACAAAATTTTGCTCTGGAAATATTTTAAACGATGTTCGCGTATTTGTATAAATTTTACAGAAAAAGTCAGTTTTACTGAAATATGCAGAATTTAACTTAAAACAACGAATAGGACCTACAGAATACTGTAAATAAAGTTCGTAAAGCCTTCAAGTGGAAGTACCTAAATGGTCTCTTTGTAACTTTAGCTTTTTGGTATATAGAACATAATTTTTGGTATATAGAACATAATTCAGATAGAAGCCTTTCTTTAACCTATTTTGACATGTAGTAAGGGAGAAAAATTTTCATGTTGAACGGAAGTTAACCCTTTACAGCGTCTACGATTACGCGCCGTTTGTTCTCAAACATTTGAATCATGCTTTCTTTTAAATGTGACCGTCTCTGTATGTACAGTTTATATACATGAATATTACATAAACAAACCTTCAAAATCAGAAGTGTGTGTGTGTATATATATATATATATATATATATATTATATATATATATATACATTCTTTCACTTTATTTATTCAAAGACTAAACGTTTCGGAAGTTCAACCTCCATCTTCAGTAGCTACAAAGACAAAGAATCACGACTTAAGCTGTATTTATCTAAACATTTCTAACATATATAAAATTACAGAATTATTTAATATCAACACAGAACACAAGACAACTTACTTGTTATAAAAACACTTTAATTAAAATCTTCCATAAAAGCTTAAGAGTAAAACTTAATTAAACTAAAACATTTCCAACTTAATAGCATTGCTATAATTATTCAGTAAAGGTTTAATTTAATTAATGTAAAGAGACTGTAATTTAATTAATGTTGAGATCACTCGCAAATCTAAAATGTTATGAGTTTTGTTTATTATCTTAAAATTAGTGTTTCTTGGTGGGTGGGTGGTTGTTTCCGAATGCAATCTAATAGCTGAATGAAAAGGATTGGACAGGGACAGACCATTTCTCGTTAATAGCTCCCGGTGTTGATCTACATGGAGGAGTAGTTGGAACTGTGTGCTACCAATGTACGATGCTTAGCAGGTATCGCAAATATATTTGTAAATAAAAATGTCTTGTGTTGTGTGTCGATATTAAATAATTTTGTAATTTTATATATTAATGTTAAAAATGTTTAAATAAATACAGCTTAAGTCATGAATCTTTGTCTTTGTGGCTACTGAAGATGGAGGTGGGGCTTCCTCCTCCCCAAGGAAGAGATTGTAGACACCAATCGACCAGGGATGTACTCCAGGAGTCGGGGAGGACGTTAGGCAGGAGACAAGGATTGCTGGAACTCCTGTTTCTCCCGTCACTGTCTTCTTTATCTGATCTTTTTCCGTGTCTCATCTACCTTGTGAGCAGTCGAGCATGCTCCCAAACCCACGCTTCTCCCTCTGTTCCTCACTACAATATACACATCTTACATATTCTTTTCAAAATTAAAAAAAAACAAATGGCATAGTTTTTAACAGCCTCGGAGACCTTGATTTCGGCTTTCTCTTTTTCCTTCTGTGTGGGGCCATTTTTGCGGGCGTTCGCCTTTGGCCCTTCCTTCCTGCATAGAAGAATAAATAAAGTGAAAAAAACGTTGGTTTCTGCAACTATATTGCTGTTCCTTGTAGAATTCCGTTTCCGAAGAATAAATCATTTAAAACCGTACCCAAATTAAAAAATGTTTGTAATTTGGGTACGGTTTTAAATGGATCACCTGATATATATATATATATATATATATATATATATATATATAATATATATATATATACACATATATATAATACAGTGTGTATATATATATATATATATATATATATATATACAGTGTGTGTATATATATATATATATATGAAAATGAAATGAAAAGGTTTATTGTCAGACTATAGTCCATATGACAAATATTATTAATACAATGACAGTTCACATACTAAAAATACAAATATATACAGTTGATTAGAACTAATACAGTAATGTCGAAATTAAGTGGAGCTACAGACAAACGTTTTCGTACCAAGAATTCCATAGCTTAGAGGATAAACGGCAGGACTCATGGATAGCTTGGATAATCGGGTTGGTTGGTTTTTTTAATTCTTTGCATTAGACTGTATTGAGCACGTCTTGTTACCTCCGGGAAGCTCGGGACATTGCGGGTAGCAAACATTTGCGAAGCTGAGCATCTCGAGGGTAATTTATGTAAGAGTCTAAAAGACCTGTTGTACAGCAAATTTAGGGTTCTGCCAGAACCTTTTTTATAATTCACCCAGAGTTGCTGTCCGTATATATTACTGCAAAAAGTACGAAAAGAGAGTGTCTTTAGCTTCACTTGTACAGAACCGAAAGTTCCTTATAGTCATATTCGTTTCAGCACGAAGGCTTCGAGATTGTTTTCTTATATCCGAGTCATCACTCAAGGAGGTGGTAATAGTTTGACCCAAATACTTAATATATATATATATATATATATATATATACACCACCAGCTTGATCTCCGTGTGAAGAGAGACCATCGCACGAAACAACATAAGGTTCATAAGGTGTGTGTGTATATATATATATATATATATATATATATATAGATATATATATATGTATTAGTATGTGTGTGTGTGTGTGTGTATATATATATATATACACACACACCCACACCCCTGTATACGCGATGGTATGTAGGTTTTACTCTGTGAACGTTAACGCACATATATAAGCATTTATGTACACATAGTAGCGCGAGAAATAACAGAAATTACAAAAAAAATAGAATCGTTACTGTGACGTACGGAAATTGTTTTATCTTTTCTTGACACTTAATCTAAGAGAACGATCTTCCAAGACGTCAAACTGTTAAAAATGTTCGCTAACAAATGAAAGTTATGTTATTTTAAACAAAATTCAATTAAAAATAATATAATTTATTAAAACAAGACAGGTTATATATCTAATAATGAGTGACAAATAGGTTTATTAACAGTATATACAATTATACATATGTAACATACTTTATTTATATATATATATATATATATATATATAATATATATATATATATATATTGGGTGAATTTCACAATTAAACACGTGAGGGTTTGCATTATTTAGATATATACAGTATGTCCCACAAAAAAGTACACCCAACTTTAGATTGTACTAACTCCTCCAAAAATTGAGGTATTTTGGATCTGTTTGTTTGATTTAATATAGCAAATTATTCTTTGTTAACGTTCAATTTATTCATGTTTAAACGAATTAGTATTTAAGCATCTGCTTTTAACTGAAGGGTACAAAAAAATGGATTGCGCAAAATTGGTCAATGAAAAATAATGTGTGTGCTATCGATGTAATGAAAAGACAAATACATAATAATAGATACTTTAACATAATTTTAATAAGATACAAGCAGATTTTCTTTATTCCTTATTACAAAAGTTATGCTTAGTTTCGTTTTCTTTCAACATGGCCGCCATTCTTATCGATACAAATCTGGAGTCGAGCTCTCATCTTCTCCATCACTCTTTGATAAGATCTGGATTGTCTTTTAACAAGTTGATTTCAGCTGTGATGCGAGTCCTCAAATCATCTAAATTGATAGGTTGTGATACAAATACTCTATTTTTCAAATGACCCCACAAAAAGTAATCACACGGGATCAAGTCAGGGCTTCTGGGAGGCCATTCAATGTCATGGCCTGTAGCAATTACTCTTTGGTGGAAGACTTCCTGCAAGCGTTCCTTCACAATAACTCTCCTGTGAGCAGGAGCTCCGTCTTGCACCACCAAATACGATTAAATCGGTTTCCATAAGCCTTATGGAAACCGATTTAATCGTATTTGGTGGGTGCAAGACGGAGCTCCTGCTCACAGGAGAGTTATTGTGAAGGAACGCTTGCAGGAAGTCTTCCACCAAGAGTAATTGCTACAGGCCATGACATTGAATGGCCTCCCAGAAGCCCTGACTTGATCCCGTGTGATTACTTTTTATGGGGTCATTTGAAAAATAGAGTATTTGCATCACAACCTATCAATTTAGATGATTTGAGGACTCGCATCACAGCTGAAATCAACTTGTTAAAAGACAATCCAGATCTTATCAAAAGAGAGATGGAGAAGATGAGAGCTCGACTCCAGATTTGTATCGATAGGAATGGCGGCCATGTTGAAAGAAAACGAGACTAAGCATAACTTTTGTAATAAGGAATAAAGAAAAATCTGCTTTGTATCTTATTAAAATTATGTTAAAGTATCTATTATTATGTATTTGTCTTTTCATTACATCGATAGCACACACATTATTTTTTCATTGACCAATTTTGCGCAATCCATTTTTTTGTACCCTTCAGTTAAAAGCAGATGCTTAAACACTAATTCGTTTAAACATGAATAAATTTGAACGTTAACAAAGAATAATTTGCTATATTAAATCAAACAAACAGATCCAAAATATCTCAATTTTTGGAGGAGTTAGTACAATCTAAAGTTGGGTGTACTTTTTTGTGGGACATACTTTATATATATATATATATATATAATATATATATATATATAGTCAATACTACACACCCACAAAGAAAAATTAAGAGATTGCAAGGTCTTTCGTGAATTCAACATTACACCTTGTACACCTTGACGAAATGTACTGTCGAAAACACGAAAGGCCTTGCAATCACTTTTCATTTTCCCTTGTGGGTGTGCATCATTTATTTATTTCACGTATTTAATTGTGAAATCCATCCCAGATATATATATATATATATATATATATATATATATATATATACATATATACACTGGCTGTTATGCCCAGCACTTGCTTGGGGTGGGCTGATTGTATTAAATTTGAAGTTTAAGATTTTCATGGTTGCATTCTTTTCTATAGTTTTATAGACCAAATAATTGAACCCCCTGTAATTGCTTGAGCCTGCGGTTCCCCAATTACTGGGGTTCAATAATTTGGTAGATAAAACTATAATCACGAAAATTTTAAGCTTCACGAATCTTGACACAATGTGAAGCTCAAGATTTTCATGGCTGCGTTCTTTTGTTCTTTTCTGTAGTTTTATTGCGGTGCTGGGGCCGAAGAGCCCCAGTAATTGGGAGGGGGAAGCTGGTCATATATATATCTTTGTTCATTACTCATCACCCCCATCCATCATACGAAGTTTGGTCGAAATCAATTCAGAAACGTATAAGTGTTTTCTGCGGACAGACAGACAGATATTTGGTGAATTATAGTAAGAACTAGACAAAATACCCGTCCTACGGGAGGGATATTCTCTAAGCAAATTAGAGTTTAGCATTTACAATTAGCTCACGAATCACTGAAATTTTAAATGTAGCTTCACAGATTTTAATTGAAGCTCACGAAGCAGTTAAATTTCAAATACAACTTATCACATTTTTTTTTACTTATCATGGCTTCCGATGCGTAGCTAAAAATTTTGATGGCTACATTCTTTTCTAAATTTATTCACAAACTTGATTTTCTTCATTAGTATTATTACGGGCGGCAATGTGAAGCTCAGATTTTCATGACTGCGTTCTTTTCTTTGTAGCTATTAAGCAATACATGTGTAATATTTTTAATCTAAGGAGTGATACGACGAAAAATAAAAAACGATTTGAATAATTAAAATTTAATACAATCAGCCCACCCCAAGCAAGTACTGGGCATAACAGCTAGTATATATCTACTGTACAGGGTGTTTCACAACCGGTCTGCCATACTTTGGAAGGGTGATTTTGGGGGTGATATCGAATAAAATAGCTAATACAACATAGGTGCTATTTCCAACCGTTGCGGAGCTACAGACGTTTTAAGGTGTGTAAACAACAAATCCCTACTTGGTAGTTTTGGCTAACGAAGTTACCACTACTAATCGTCAGTTGTTTTTTTCTTTCAGTTGGTTCTGATCTGCGGTACGAGACACTGCGTTGCACTAAGGTGGACAATCAAAATGAATCAACAATTCCCACCCGCTGAATACGTTGATATCCATTTCATTTATGGATTATGTAATGGTAACAGCAGAGTGGCAGTTGAGGAATATTGGAGACGTTTTCCGAACCGCCGAATACCGAACAGGCAAGTGTTTAGTGACACACACCAGAGTTTAAGGGAAAAAGGGACACTTGTTCCACGTAACCAAGAACATGTAGCACGACGGCCCGTTGCTGTGGAGGAGTGCATACTGGACCTTGTACAACGTAGCCCAACTACCAGTGTTCGAAGGATTTCTAGACGAATTGGTGAATCCGCATCGCGTGTATAGCGAACCATACATGATGAGGGTTTGTATCCCTATCATTTGCAACGTGTGCAAGCTCTTCAACCGAATGATTACGATAAACGTGTTCAATTCTGTCAGTGGATTCTTAATCGCCTACTGTTTAGTGATGAAGCACAATTTATTCGGGATGGAATTAACAATAGACGAAATTCTCACTCGTGGTCCGCCGATAATCTCCACAATATCGTTGAAGGAAACTTTCAACATCGATTCTCGGTGAATGTTTGGTGCGGTGTAATTGGAGATCAGTTGATTGGTCCGCTCGTTTTGGAACAACGATTAACTGCTGATATTTATATGAACTTCCTGGCGAACGAATTGCCGCTTTTGATGGAGGACGTGCCCCTGGAGACAAGGCGCAAGATGTTCTTTCAGCACGATGGGGCGCCACCACATTTTGGTCATGTTAGGAATTACTTGAATCAGCGGAACGGGAATCGTTGGATTGGTCGCGCTGGTCCAATATCGTGGCACCCCCGAGATCTCCGGACCTAACCCCGTTAGATTTCTTTTTATGGGACCTTATGAAAGAGATGGTCTACATGACCATAGTACAAACGAGAGAGGAACTCTTGCGTCAGATTATGGATGCCGCTGCTTACATACGAGAACACCCCGAAATGATTCAATGGACAGTGGACTCTTGTTTGGAACGAGCAAGGCTGTGCATTGAAAACCGAAGCGGACATTTTGAACGTTTATAAGGTGTATCGCATAAAATGTAGCAATAAATACATCAGATTAATACTCTCGTTTATTTTTTTTCGTACATCTTAAAACGTCCGTGGCTCCGCAACGGTTGGAAATAGCATCGATGTTGCATTAATTTTTTTACTCGATATCACCCCCAAATTTGAATTTTAGCTGAATTTTAGCTAAACAGGCCACAACGGGCAGTGCTAGGGCAAGTAATTGGGATAGGGGGATGCTGGGCCCAGTAATTGGGGTGGGTGGGGGAGCCAGTAATTGGAGGACCGCAGGGCCCTACAATTACAGTCAGTTCAATTGTTTTTGGTTAATAAAACTATAGAAAAGAACGCAGTCATGAAAATCTTGAGCTTCACAGTGTGTCAAGATTTGTGAAGTTTAAGATTTTCATAACACAAGTTTTATTGACCAATTAATTGAACCCCCAGTAATTGGAGGACCTACACAATGTGAAGCTCAAGATTTTCATGGCTGCGTTCTTTTCTATAGTTTTTATTGACCAAATAATTTAACCCCCAGTAATACTCACATGTCACATTTAATGGCAAGTCATCCAAAAACAAGCTTTTTCCGAACGGGGTCCCTCAAGGCTCTGTTTTCTCACCAACACTCTTCAACTTATACATGCATGACATTCCAACACCCATAGATAACAAGCTTACTTATCATATGCAGATGACATCACTCTAACATCCACCCACAACAACATCGACACCGCTACAAATAACCTACAAACATACATAAACAGTATACAAGACTGGCACACACACAATAGACTCAAAGTAGCGCCCACAAAATCAACCATCACCTTGCTTACAAGCAACACAAAAGAACACCAGGTAATTCCACAGCTTACACTAAAAACATCAACATTCCACACACTCACAGGACCAAAATACTTGGGGTCACATACAACACATCATTATCTTTTGCAAACCACATTCAGGACATTAAAAACAAATGTACGTCAAGACTTAACACGCTTAGGGTACTAACATGCACAAACTTTGGACACCAGCAGGAAACAACATCACTCATATACAAACAATATATTCGCTCAGTTATGGACTATGCTAGCCCATGCTGGGCACCCATTATCTCAAACACACACATAAACACCTTACAGACAATGCAAAACAACGCACTTCGTATCATTACAGGATGCACTCAAACAACTCCAATAGAACACCTGCACACAGAAACAAAAATACTGAAAGTTAGGGAACATTTAGACATGAGGGGAACACAATTCATGGCAGCAGCGACGACTAACCCACAACACCCTTGCCACTACATGTACAATCATGCACCAACACCTCGCACCATTAAGGTAACACCAGAGAGACATTATAACCAAATACTCCATTCCATACCACGCCCCACAGACATCACACAGTGCAGAAAACACATACACACACACATAACCCACAAAGCACTGACACGACTCGGTCCGAATGCGGTCCTAGGTGCGAAGCCGCCACCCATTAACAGGTCAGAGATCAGCCTAAGCAGATCGGATCGAGTTAACTTAGCATGATTCCGATGTGGACATCACCCCAACTTACGGACATATAAACACAGACTAGACAACTCCATAGACCTCACCTGCCACCTGTGCCAGGACACACCACAAACAATTGAACACATTATGACAGACTGTACCGCTCTAGCACAACAACGAACACAACACAACATCACTAGTGCGCTGAACCTCTGGTCCACTCCGGAGAGGGCGATCGGTTACCTGCGTGCCGCCGGCTTGCTCGATCAGAGTGGGCTGATCGGCTAAACAACAACAACAACAACAACCCCCAGTAATTGGGGGACCCGCAGGCCCCCATTTACTGGGGGTTCAATTATTTGGTCAATAAAACTATAGAAAAGAACGCAGCCATGAAAATCTTAAGCTTTAAATTTAGTACAGTCAGCCCACCCCAAGCAAGTGCTGGGCATAACAGCTACAGAAATGGATTTACAAAACTAAAATTACCTTAAAAAAAATACTAAAGACAACTTCATTATCTAGCATATGAGCCAAGCAGCGCGGGCAAAAACAGCTAGTTTAATATAAAGAACAGTAGACAATGAAGTTTTACAGATTAAGTTATAGGTACAAAGGAGAGGTTATTTCGTAAAGCATCGCTCTTCCCACATCCATTCGGGTTAAGAGCAGGTCGCAGCATTATTGCGAAGTATATAGAAGGTGAACGTACTAACAAGGTTTTCCGCACGTGGTTCATCACCCCTGGAAGCAACAGCGATTTGAGTTATATACATCCTGAATGATAAATATAGTTTTGTTAGATCCGACAGACAATACTTTTAGTTCACTTACATATAATGGAAATTTGGGATCTTTCCTGTTTCATTAACTGTTTCCGATTTTTATGAAAACAACGTGATATGTACAGTTTTTCACGCTGATTTCAAAATTAAAACCATTTCATCGAGAAATACTTAGGTTAGGTTAGGTTAGGGTAAGTTAGGCTTACTAGCATTTGATGTTTTCTAGGACACTGTTTTTCTTTCGGTATTAAGTTATATTCTTGTAAAAAATTTACTGCATTTTCTTTTGTCTCAGTCTTCCTATATAATTCTATAAAATTAAATTTGTCAGTCATTGGAAAGTAAAAAGATGTTGAACTATAGTCTATGCTTGCAGCGGAAGAACAAAATAGATGCGCAACGCCACCGTTTAAAAAATAGCCTAGCCTATGCTTGCAGTGATTACACCGTTCTAGTACTTTCTGTAGTATTCTATAATTTACTTTCATTTCTAAAAAACTTATTTTTAGAATCAGCGTATTATTTTATAATTTCTATAGCCTACGCTCTTTCAAACATTTGCTAGTTTCTGCACATTATAACTTTTTGGTTATATATTTCTCGATGAAATGGTTCATAATTTTGAAATCAGAGTGAAAAACTGTACATATCACGTTGTTTTCATAAAAATCGGAAACAGTTAATGAAACAGGAAAGACCCGAAATTTATGTCTTTTATTAATTATCATGAAAATTATTATTACATTTAGTCAGAGGAGAGGAACTGATATACTGATATGGACTGCCATTCTGTGAAGGTTATATATATATATATATATATAATATATATATATATATATTATATATATATATATATATATATATATATATATATATATATATATATATATGTGAAAATTATTTCACGAAAGTAACACGAAAAATATTATGATGAATAAAACCACGACGGAAAGGAAACACACAATGGTGCTCAAGCGCTTTCGTCTAATGACATCCTCAGGAACACTAAAGAAAAGAAAGAGTTTAAGACTATATACAAGTTACAAAAAAAAAAAAATATATATATATATATATATAATAATTACAGAAATAAAAATTGTGAGAGGAACATACAAATTTGTAAGGAAAACTACCAATTTTAGCACTTTACCCGAATTCAACACAAGATCAAATGGATTGTTTAAACCAATTTTATAATTAATGCCTGAATGATATATAGGTCACAAAAAAAATCAAAAAATATATATAAAAATAAATTTAAAAATAAAAATTGTAAGAGGAGCATACAAATTTATAATCGAAAACTACCCAAGTTTTAGCACTCTGCCCTTCTTGTCTAAATCTGTTCTGAACGAATTCAACACAAGATCAAATGGATTGTTTACAACCAATTTTATAGATAAGGCCTGAATGATATATAGGTCACAAAAAAAATATAAAACTAAATTGAAAAATAAAAATTGTAAGAGAGCATACAAATTTATAAGGAAACACTACCAAAGTTTTAGCACTCTACCTTTCTTGTCTAAATCCATCCTGAACGAATTCAAAACAACGGGATCGAGTTGAAAAAGACCTTTGCTCATGTTAAAGTTACAGTATTTGTAAGTTGGATAATAGCAGACTCAAGAATATTTCTATTAACAATGTTGCTAGAGTGAAACAAAACTGAAACATTATTCCAATCAATACAGTGGGATAACTCTGACAAATGGACAAAAAGGGCACTGGACGACTGTCCCGTTCCTTCGGAATATTGATGCTGTTTTACACGCGTGTGCAAATCCTTTCCCGTCTGACCAATGTAAAAGGAATCACATTGTTTACAACCAATTTTATAGATAATGCCTGAATTATTGGTAGGGCTATTTTTTACTATGATATTTTTCACAATATTGTTATATGAAAATACTACATTAATATCCAGAAGTTTAAGTACATTAGCAATGCCTAAAAAGCCTGGGAAAAATGGAAGTACTAAAATATTCTTTGACAAAGTGCGAGTGTTGTTATTCACACGATAGAAGGTTCGTTTTGCCTTGTTAAGACAAGATTCCATAAACCCAGGTGGGTAGCACAGATCACTTCCAATATCGTTGATTTTTTCCAATTCGGCATCGATGTATTCCGGACTGGCGATCCTAAGAGCGCGGAGAAACATTGAAGAAAATATGGCCTTCTTAATGGGGGTGTCGTGTCCAGAGTAAAAGTGTACGTAGGACAAATTGTTTGTTTTTTTCCGATAGATACTAAACTTAAAACCTGGGCTTTCCCTATGTACACGCACATCCAAAAACGGGATTGAGTTGCCTTGTTCCACTTCTAAAGTAAACTTAATGGAGGGGACTTGATCATTTAACTGAAGTTGAGGAAGTCATCCAGGTCACGATTCATCGGCCAGACACACAAAATATCGTCGACGTACCGCAACCATGGGATGCCAACCCCCAGGATTCTCGGAATGTAAGTAATTTCGAAAAACTCCATATAAATATTGGAGAGGAGGGGCGACAACTTCAGCAGATCAATTTTAAAGAAACATATTGAAGTCACCAGACAAAATGAGTGGTCCGCCTTCAAAAATTTACGCATTGCCAAACGTAATTTTGTGACCGTTATTCCCCAACCGTGGATCCAACCTTTGTTTGATGAAATTTACAACGAGTTGCGTCGGAGTTCTTCACTTCGTAACATTTTGGATCGCAAAATTAAAAGTCTCATTCGAAATAGTCAGTGGAGTAAAAAAGCAAGCTCAAAATGTGTTTTGAACCTTTCTTCGAAAAACATTAGTGACGATGCAAAAAGTGCCTTTGGATTTGGTATGTCCTTTTTTATTGTTAAAAAACCTTTTGCTTTGAAAATAAAAACCCACTCTAATAGACAGAGTTTATTTCCACGACAGTTTCGACGCCCACTGGCATCCTCCTTGGGTGGATACAGAAACACGAATGAACCAAAACAAGAGGGAAAAACAGTCCAGGGACCGACTGTTAAGAAATTCGCACCTAGGTTAGATCCCATTCTCCCGACACCGGAAGGGTATTTTCATTAAGTACATTCGCGCAAATTTTAAAACTATCTTCTTGTTCTAAACATACAGATTCTATTATTTTTTTACATAATTATTACATTTATTATTAAATTTATTACATTTAATATTGCATAATTATTTATTAGAGAAATTATAAATTTATTATTACATTGGTTATTACATTGTTGTTTATTATACAGAACTTATAAACCGAAAAACGAGTGAAAAAAGCCAATTAGGAAACAATCCAGAGACCATTGAGAAATTCGCACCTAGGTTAGATACCGTTCTCCCGACACCGGAAGGGCATTTTATTACAGGGTCCGCTTACAAGTACATTCCCACAAATTAAAACTATCTTCTTGTTCTATACCTAGGTGCGAATTTCTCAATCGTCTCTGGATTGTTTCCTAATCGGCTTTTTTCATTCGTTTTTCGGTTTATAAGTTCTGTATAATAACAACAATGTAATAAGTAACCAATGTAATAATAAATTTATAATTTCTGTAATAAATAATTATGCAATATTAAATGTAATAAATTTAATAATAAATGTAATAATTATGTAAAAAAAATAATAGAATCTGTATGTTTAGAACAGGAAGATAGTTTTAAAATTTGCGCGAATGTACTTAATGAAAATGCCCTTCCGGTGTCGAGAGAATGGGATCTAACCTAGGTGCGGATTTCTTAACGGTCGGTCCCTGGACTGTTTTTCCCCTCTTGTTTTGGTTCATTCGTGTTTCTGTATCCACCCGAGGAGGATGCCAGTGAGCGTCGAAACTGTCGTGGAAATAAACTCTGTCTATTAGAGTGGGTTTTTATTTTCATATTTTGACCTTCACGTAGAAAAAAAGTGAAGTTTTTTGCATTTACCTTTTGCTTTACAAATTTGTTATAGTCTTGCTTGTTTTGAAAAACAGTGTAATCTTCCTCAATCTTTGATTAATATAGTTAAAGGCCTTGTCTATAGCGCTGCGAATAGTACTTACGAAGATAACTTTCCTAAACGTTTTCGCAATAGCCTCTCACAATTAAAAAAAGATGGGGAGCTCCATATTACTAAAGCAGACAAGGCTAAACCATAGTTATTATGGACAAAGTGGTCTACATTAGAAAGATGAACGAGCTTCTCCAGGACCCCGCCACATACAGAAAACTTAGGAAGAACCCGCAGGATGACGTCATCAAATCATTTAATAGTGGCTTGAAACGCATTCTCAAAGATCATAAGGACTTAATTCCGCTTTTCATGTCCACTTCACCTTCTCTTCCCTACCTTTACGGTCTTATTAAAACCCACAAACCTGGCAACCCTATGCGCCCTATTATTAGCTCGGTGGGCTCTATTACCTATAAACTCTCCAAATGGCTTGTCAAAGTCTTGTCCCCCATTCTCGGAACTATCTCTGATTCATATAAAAAATTCCATGGATCTCACTGAAAATTTAATAATGTCGCACTGAAACCAACGATAGATTGATCAGTTTTGACGTTTTTTCATTGTTTACAAAAGTGCGATTGACGATCTGACTTTCTCTCCCGAGAATTACATAAGTACGTCCTGCCACTACCTGCACACATCGTTTTGGAACTATTAAGCTTTGCATCAAAGACTGTAAATTCACTTTCAATAGCGAGTATTATCAACAGGTTTTTGGGATGGCCATGGGTAACCCCTTGTCGCCCCCTCTCCAATATTTATATGGAGTTTTTCGAAATTACTTACATTCCGAGAATCCTTGGGTTGGCATCCCATGGTTGCGGTACGTCGACGATATTTTGTGTATCTGGCCGATGAATCGTGACCTGGATGACTTCCTCCTTCAGTTAAATGATCAAGTCCCCTCTATTAAGTTTACTTTAGAAGTGGAACAAGACAACTCAATCCCGTTTTTGGATGTGCGTGTACATAGGGAAAGCCCAGGTTTGTTTAGTATCTATCGGAAAAAACAAACAATTTGTCCTACGTACACTTTTACTCTGGACATGACACCCCCATTAAGAAGGCCATATTTTCTTCAGTGTTTTTCCGCCCTCTTAGGATCGCCAGTCCGGAATACATCGATGCCGAATTGGAAAAAATCAACGATATTGGAAGTGATCTGTGTTACCCACCTGGGTTTATGGAATTTTGTCTTAACAAGGCAAAACGAACCGTCTATCGTGTGAATAATAACACTCGCACTTTGTCAAAGAATATTTTAGTACTTCCATTTTTCCAAGGCTTTTTAGGTATTGTTAATGTACTTAAACTTTTGGATATTAATGTAGTATTTTCATATAACAATATTGTGAAAAATATCATAGTAAAAAATAGCCCTACCAATAATTCAGGCATTATCTATAAAATTGGTTGCAAACTATGTGGTTCTTTTTACACTGGTCAGACGGGAAAAGATTTGCACACGCGTGTAAAACAGCATCAATATTCCGAAGGAACGGGACAGTCGTCCAATGCCCTTTTTGTCCATTTGTCAGAGTTATCCCACTGTATTGATTGGAATAATGCTTCAGTTTTGTTTCACTCTAGCAACATTGTTAATAGAAATATTCTTGAGTCTGCTATTATCCAACTTACAAATACTGTAACTTTAACATGAGCAAAGGTCTTTTACAACTCGATCCCATTGTTTTGAATTCGTTCAGAACGGATTTAGACAAGAAGGGTAGAGTGCTAAAACTTTGGTAGTGTTTCCTTATAAATTTGTATGCTTCTCTTACAATTTTTATTTTTCAATTTAGTTTTATATTTTTTTTTGTGACCTATATATCATTCAGGCCTTATCTATAAAATTGGTTGTAAACAATCCATTTGATCTTGTGTTGAATTCGTTCAGAACGGATTTAGACAAGAAGGGCAGAGTGCTAAAACTTGGATAGTTTTCCTTTATAAATTTGTATGCTCCTCTTACAATTTTTATTTTTAAATTTATTTTTATGTATATATTTTTATATTTTTTGTGACTTATATATCATTCAGGCATTAACTATAAAATTGTTTGTAAACAATCCATTTGATCTTGTGTTGAATTCGGGCAAAGTGCTAAAATTGGTAGTTTTCCTTACAAATTTGTATGTTCCTCCCACAATTTTTATTTCTATATTTATTATTATTATTATATATATATATATAAATATATATATTATATATATATATATATAGGGTGAACCAAATGTAGGTGACAGTAAATGATAACGTTTTTTTGAGAATACATATTTAATTTTTTTGTATACTATAATACAAAATAAAATTTAAATAAATTTAGTTATAATATTTAATATAATATAACACAAACACCATAGTTATAATGAACACCATAGTTATAATATAATATAACACAAACCGTATTCAACCTACTGTCCACCTACTTTTGGTTCACCATGTATATATATATTTTTGTAACTTGTATAGTCTTGAACTCTTTATTTACTTCAGTGTTCCTGAGAATGTCATTAGACACAACGCAAATACACGCATTGAAAATAACTACATTTTGAGCATAGGATGGTGGGTATTTGGTATACCAAGTTGTCTGTGGATTAGGGGGAGGGAGGGGGGGGTTGGAGGGTTGAACTATTCATTTGTGAAACAATCGCAAAATCACCAGTATGGCAAGTTCTTCCCTCGTACTTGCGACGCCTTGTGTGTGTGTGTGTGTATATATATACTAGCGGAGCGACCCGGCGTTGCCCGGGTGGAAGTTGAACGATATATATATATATATATATATATATATATATATGGGATTGAACTCAGAATGGTCCCCTGAGGTTTTTTCATGATACACAGACCGTGCATGGAACAAGGAACTCTTCTGCGAAAATTAAATCCACTATAGTCCGAATAAGAAATGGGAAATGACAAACACTATAGTTTTTCTTTTTCATGATGTTAGCCCGACGTGGGCAACGGGTCACTCGCAAAGAGGCCCCAAAAGTTTTGCTTTTTGGATAAAAATACAATAGTTACCCTTTTTTCTTTGGTGTATTCAATCCGATGTGGATGCAACGAGTCTTTTGCTTATATTGAGGTTCTGAATAGAGTAGGCTAGATGTAGCTGTAACCCTAAATCCTATCCCAAAGCTTGATCCTATCTGCTTTGCAGATAGCTGGTGAGGGAAGCTAGATTTTTGGGGCCTCTTTGTGAGTAACCCGTTGCCCACGTTGGGCTAACATCATGAAAAAGAAAAAAAACTATAGTTTGTCACTTACCATTACTTATTCGGACTATAGTGGATTTAATTTTCCCAGAAGAGTTCCTTGTTCAATGCACGGTCTGTGTGCATCATATATATATATATATATATATATATATATTCTTTTTTTCCCTCACGAGGTGTACTTCTGTATACACGAAAGTCCTTGGAATCATTTTTTTTTTCCTTGTGGGTTTGCATCATTCAATCATTTCGCGTGTTTAATTGTGAAATTCATCGGGTGTGTATATATATATTATATATACTGTATATATATGCCCGGTTAGGTTAATTGAATGCCCGGTTAGGCCAACTGAATGCCTGATTAGATTAATTGAATGCCCAGGTAGGTTAATTGAATGTCCGGTTAGATTAATTGTACGCCCTTGACGATTGGTTAGGTTAAGTCGTGATATTTTCGTTAGTCTTAACGAAAATATCACGATTTAACCTAACCAATCGTTAGGTATATAAATGCTGAGCTTCGGCCATTTTATGACGTGTGTATGATAGAGCTCCGCCCATTTTATGTCACTATCTTTTATGACGTGTGTATGATGTCACTATCCTCCAACCAATCCGGAACACAGAGGCCTCCAGCGGCCTCAGATGACCTCGGAGGCCGACGCCACATAGCCTATGTTCTTACCCGGTCTCAGTTACTTCTATCTCCAAGTCTCATCCAAATCTGGCCAGTGGTTTGGCCGGCCATAAGAAACAAAGAAAGAAAGAAAGTTCGCAGGCAGTTCGACCGTCACAAATATTAGTGTGTGTATATATATATATATATATATATATATTATGAGGCGTTTTCATCCACACGTTTTTATCCCCCATCCCACGAGACTGCAATCAGTAATAGGGTATAAGTAAAACAACTGTCTCCTTCATAGTGAAGTTTGTCTTTGAATCGGAATTGTATTTGATTCATTGATTTGCTGTCATCATTCGGGTGAGTCCAGTAATGAATAGTATGACTGAGTATCGCCCATGGCTCAGTGGGTACGTAACACCGCTTCCTTATAACCGAAGCGAAAACACTGGAGTGGGGGTTTCGACTCCCAATGGTGCTGAGTTAGATCCGAGAATTAGCACAATATGAAGGAGTGTCCCCCAATTACCTTGTCGTCGTTACACCCGTAAATCTGGGAAATAATAATGAGGACATTACTCGGGTTATATGATTACGAATTTGGAACTGAAAGCCAGCTTAATCTTAAGCCTAGCTGGGTTAGGCCTATCAGCATACATTGAAAGTTATGATTTAAGCCTATCTCATACGAGAGTAGGCCTTGAGTTCAGCGGATTTCAACCACAACCTCGTTTCGAGTCTGGGCCTACCCTTGTTCACAACGCTCTGATTATTAAACTTCCTAACAAGCGTTTACCACAATCAGTGGGAACGATACTAATACAATGAAGGTTAGCTCCTTAAGAACGGCGTCGTTAGTCCCACACATTTGTTTGTAAAAAAAATTGCCATTCATCCACTTCTGGTCATTACTTAAACCACATATAAGTCACAATCGGGTATGAAACAAATCGTAAAATATATATATATATATATGTATATACTTAAGTTACAGATGAAATATATATATATATATATATATTATATTATATTTAAAGAACGACGCTTGTGTAGAAGAACGTTCCGCACAAGATGAAGAGGGAGAACGAACAAATGAAAAATGAGGTAACCACCCTGGAATCGAACCCGGGATCTTCCGATTGCCGGTCAGATATGCTATCCACTACACCATGGGCCTCGATCAATCAGAAGTCGTAATTCTCCTACATACGAGCAGAAACCAATGCCCTGAGGGGGCACCTTCGCATGCCGTACATATATATACATTTTAACTGCAAACAACACACAGTATAATTAATGTAACGAACGACGCTTGTGTAGAAGAACGTTCCGCACAAGATGAGGAGGAGAACGAACAAATGAAAAATGATTAATCGAGGCCCATGGTAGTGGATAGCATATCTGACCGGCAATCGAAAGATCCCGGGTTCGATTCCCGGGTGGTTACCTCATTTTTCATTTGTTCGTTCTCCCTCCTCATCTTGTGCGGAACGTTCTTCTACACAAGCGTCGTTCTTTACATTAATTATACTGTGTGTTTTTGCAGTTAAAATGTATATATATACATATATATAGAGGGTGGGTAAAAAAAGAGTGACCCCTTCGAGGTAAACTGTCATATTAAAAAAAGTAAAAGGACTAGAGCTCCCAAACTTCATAGATGCTTACCTTAGCATGTTGTTCGTCTTAACTGAGAAGTTGCTATATGTGCCCCCTTCCTGCTCAAAGCAGGCCTCGAAACGTGGACGCCACTGATCAGTACACCTGTTTACATATCGTTGAGACACCTTCTCCCAGCCGAGCAGAATTCTTTCGCGTAGTTCATCTATGTCTCTTATATTGGTATCAGGGATGTAAACTTTGGACTTCAGGGCTTCCCAAACACCATAATCTAGTGGTGAAAGATCGGGGCTACTAGCCGGCCTCATATTGGGTTCTATAAAATCTGGTGTTTCGTTCTCAAGGAATGTGACAGTTTGGCGTGCTCTGTGAGCAGGGGCTCCATCTTGTTGGAAAGTATATCTTTCACTCTATCTAACTGATATTCGACGAATTAGTGGTGAAAGATATACTTTCCAACAAGATGGAGCCCCTGCTCACAGAGCACGCCAAACTGTCACATTCCTTGAGAACAAAACACCGAATTTTATAGAACCCAATATGTAGCTCCGATCTTTCACCACTAGATTATGGTGTTTGGGAAGCCCTGAAGTCCAAAGTTTACATCCCTGGTACCAATATAAGAGACATAGATGAACTACGCGAAAGAATTCTGCTCGGCTGGAAGAAGGTGTGTCATCGATATGTAAACAGGTGTATTGATCAGTGGCGTCCACGTCTGGAGGCCTGCGTTGAGCAGGAAGGGGAACACATCGAGCAACTTCTCAATTAAGACGAACAACATGCTAAGGTAAGCATCTATGAAGTCTGGGAGCTCTAGTCTCCTTACTTTTTTTAATATGACAGTTTACCTCTAAGGGTTCACTCTTTTTTTACCTACCCTGTATATATATATATATATATATATATATATATATACTCTCATTAAATTATAAGAATATATATTATAAAATGTGAAACCAAATAAAGAATAAATATTTTCTCATATTAAAATTGAAAATCAACTGTAAAACTAAATAATGGTTTCAGATATTCATAAGACTTACAAGAACTAAGTAAAGAATCGGTCTGTTCCCAAGAACGGGAAAATCCCAAAATGAGAATCTCAAACTCGATCTCAAACTCTCAAAATCGCATTCCCACTGTAGAATTCCTCACTTTAAGTTAGAATTTTTATGAAAAACACCTATCGGGCTCCCAGTTGCGTCACAGCCCTCTGTACACTTTCCTAAATCGGGAAATTCTTTTCCCAATTCTGGAATTATCACTTCGAGCATTCCCAATTTCGTACAGTAAGTATGAATGAGGATGTTGCCAAGTGGAAAATAATCTAATATTGACATGATGCCTAATGCCGAGGGTGATTATATAAGATTCTAGGATTACTTCCCACGGCATGAACCTCATAAAATCACCTTGAAAATTATTAAATGCAATCTCAAAATAAATATTTACAAAAGACGACAGACCCTTTTTGGGGATAAGTTCCTGGAGACCCCACATTGCTTTGAACTGTGTAGAATTTTGTTAATATTCTTATGAGGAAAAATAGATACGTTCTAAGACGATGAATTTTGTGCATAAAATAATTTTAATTTTTTCCGCGTTTTATCGGACCGGTAAAATAATTGCGCGTAGTTGTTGTTGTTGTTGTTTAGCCGATCAACCCACCCTGATCGAGCAAGCCGGCGGCACGCAGATAACCGATCGCCCTCTCCGGAGTGGACCAGAGGTTCAGCGCAGTAGTGATGTTGTGTTGTGTTCGTTGTTGTGCTAGAGCGGTACAGTCTGTCATAATGTGTTCAATTGTTTGTGGTGTGTCCTGGCACAGGTGGCAGGTGTCGTCTATGGAGTTGTCTAGTCTGTGTTTATATGTCCGTAAGTTGGGGTGATGTCCACATCGGAATCATGCTAAGTTAACTCGATCCGATCTGCTTAGGCTGATCTCTGGCCTGTTAATGGGTGGCGGCTTCGCACCTAGGACCGCATTCGGACCGAGTCGTGTCAGTGCTTTGTGGGTTAGGTGTGTGTGTGTGTTTTCTGTACTGTGTGATGTCTGTGGGGCGTGGTATGGAATGGAGTATTTGGTTATAATGTCTCTCTGGTGTTACCTTAATGGTGCAAGGTGTTGGTGCATGATTGTACATGTAGTGGCAAGGGTGTTGTGGGTTAGTCGTCGCTGCTGCCATGAATTGTGTTCCCCTCATGTCTAAATGTTCCCTAACTTTCAGTATTTTTGTTTCTGTGTGCAGGTGTTCTATTGGAGTTGTTTGAGCGCATCCTGTAATGATACGAAGTGCGTTGTTTTGCATTGTCTGTAAGGTGTTTATGTGTGTGTTTGAGATAATGGATGCCCAGCATGGGCTAGCATAGTCCATAACTGAGCGAATATATTGTTTGTATATGAGTGATGTTGTTTCCTGCTGGTGTCCAAAGTTTGTGCATGTTAGTACCCTAAGCGTGTTAAGTCTTGACGTACATTTGTTTTTAATGTCCTGAATGTGGTTTGCAAAAGATAATGATGTGTTGTATGTGACCCAAGTATTTTGGTCCTGTGAGTGTGTGGAATGTTGATGTTGTTTAGTGTAAGCTGTGGAATTACCTGGTGTTCTTTTGTGTTGCTTGTAAGCAAGGTGATGGTTGATTTTGTGGGCGCTACTTTGAGTCTATTGTGTGTGTGCCAGTCTTGTATACTGTTTATGTATGTTTGTAGGTTATTTGTAGCGGTGTCGATGTTGTTGTGGGTGGATGTTAGAGTGATGTCATCTGCATATGATGATAAGGTAAGCTTGTTATCTATGGGTGTTGAATGTCATGTATGTATAAGTTGAAGAGTGTTGGTGAGAGAACAGAGCCTTGAGGGACCCCGTTCGGAAAAAGCTTGTTTTTGGATGACTTGCCATTAAATGTGACATGTGAGTATCTTCCTGAAAGATAGTTGCTCAGCCACCTTTTGGTGTTATTGTGCATGTTTGTGTTGAGTATTTTGTTTATGAGAGGGAAGCGTGGGATAGCATCAAATGCTTTACTAATGTCTATTGTTGTTAATAGTGTACGTTGAGCTGGTCGTCTGGAGTTGATGCCATCCATGATGTGCTGCGTGAGGTTAGTGACTAATGTCGTGGTTGAGTGGTGAGGTCTGAATCCATGTTGAGTAGGCGATAGTGGAATGTGTTGGTTGGTGATTTGTAAGATTAGTCTTTCTGTTCTTTGGAAGGTGTGCACAGTAAAGTAATGGGTCTATAGGAAGCTGGTTCTGTTGGATTTTTGTTTGGTTTGAGTAGTGTAATAATTTTACCTCGTTTCCATATGTCAGGAATAATACAGTGTTGGTATGAATATGTGCTGTTATTTGTGAGAGCTAGTATTCCTTGTGGACCCAAGTGTTTAAGGTGTATGTTAGATATGTTGTCTGGTCCAGTAGCCTTCAAATTCTTAATGTTTTTGATGATCTTGGTGGTCTGGTCTGTATTGAAAGGTGTAATGATCGTGTCGAGTCTGTAGGTTTTCTTGTGTCTGGCTGTTTGTCTGTCTGCGTGTTCTGGTTGTTGTCTCTGTTTAAGTGACTTAGCTTTGCGTAGTGATTAACTAGAATGTTAGCTTGTTGTGTGTATGTTGGGATATTATTTTGGCTGCGACAGATAGCCGCGTGTGAGGTGTGAATGCCGCTGTTAGAGTGGGTAATGCTGTTTATAGTCTTGTATAGCCTGGATGTATCTGTGGAGTGGTTTAGTGTTGTTATGAATTCCCTGAATGTTTCTGTTTGTTTTTCTTTGAGTTTGTTGTTTATTTCTGTGTTGAGCTGTTGTATCTGCTGTTTTATGGCTTCTGTGTGTGGTGTTTGTGTGTTATATTTGAGGTTGTTACGTTGCCTTATGAGGTGGGCTATTTCTCTAGTGTAATTTGGGTTGTATTTCCTAATGTTGCCCTTCGGTATGTATTTGTTTGCATTATTGATGATCTGATTAAATGTCTTGAGTGTTGTATTGATGTTTATGATGGGTGTGCTGTTTAATGTGGTGAATTGTTCCTCAGTCTGTATTTTGAACTGTTCCCAGTCAGCTTTCTTGTAATTTCTGTAAGTGTGCCTAAGGCTGTTGGGGCAGAGTGTAGAATGTGTTGTAATGATGATGGGCAGGTGGTCTGATGACAGTTGTTTTTCTGTTCTCCATTGTGTATGTGTTGCTAGTGAGGGGGAACAGAACGTTATGTCTGGGGAGGAGTTTGAGTATCCTACTTGATGTGGTATGTGTGTATGTTCTTCCGTATTGTTAAGAATGAAGAGGCTGTTTAGTTGTGTGGCTATGTTGGCGCCTCTGGAGTTGTTTTGGTTGTGCAGGTACCAACTAGTGTCTTTGGCGTTGAAGTCTCCTCCTAAGATAACATTAGTGAGAGAGGCCACATTGTGTAACTGTGGATTGTAATTGGCTGGCACCTGAGGTGAACTACCTGGTGGGATGTAAATGTTGATTAGTGTGGTGTTGTGTTTTTCGCGTGTTTTAATGTTAACTGCCTGTATTTCTATCGTGTTATCTGCTTGGATTGTGTTTGTAATGTTTTGGGTAGCATCAGTGTAGCCAATGCTTTTACGTATGTAAGTGATGAGTCCACCCCCGTTACCCCCAGTACGATCTTGACGGATCGCCGTGAAGTCAGGGATGGTGGGTGTTTTGTGTGTGCGTTTTAGTTTTGTTTCTTGTATAAGTGCTATGTGAATGTTTTGTTTGTGTACGAATTCCCTAAGCTGCATGATTTTGTTTGTGAGGCCATCTACGTTGTACTGTAATATGTTAATATTATACTTCTGTATGTGTCTCATGGTGCTATTGTGTCTATGTCTTTGTGTATGGTGACATGTGTAAGTTGTTGTTGTTGTTGTCTAGTCGATCAGCCCACCCTGATCGAGCAAGCCGGCGGCACGCAGGTAACCGATCGCCCTCTTCGGAGTGGACCAGAGGTTCAGCGCACTAGTGATGTTGTGTTGTGTTCGTTGTTGTGCTAGGGCGGTACAGTCTGTCATAATGTGTTCAATTGTTTGTGGTGTGTCCTGGCACAGGTGGCAGGTGTCGGCTATGGAGTTGTTTAGTCTGTGTTTATATGTTAGTAAGTTGGGGTGATGTCCACATCGGAATCGTGCTAAGTTAACTCGATCCGATCTGCTCAGGCTGATCTCTGACCTGTTAATGGGTGGCGGCTTCGCACCTAGGACCGCATTCGGACCGAGTCGTGTCAGTGCTTTGTGGGTTAGGTGTGTGTGTATGTGTTTTCTGTACTGTGTGATGTCTGTGGGGCGTGGTATGGAATGGAGTAAGTTGTAGTGGGGCCTGGATTAGTCTTAATGTCGCCAGAGAGTAAGAGTAGTTCGGGGAGCACGCAATTGCTCCCTGTAATTGAAAAAATAGCACGCTGAGAATAGGTCCGGCCCCGGGAGCCGATCGGCACTCTGACCGTGCCACGCAACAGGCCGTCGACTGCCAGTCTGGCCAACCGTAGACAGCCCGCTGCACGGAGATTTGAGGAAGTTTGGCCACCAGCGCGTTGATGTTTTTGTTTGACGTCGCCTCTTCGCGTTGACGTGTCCCGCGCTGGAGGATGCAGCCAGTGTTAGAAGCTTCCTCGTCAGCTGCTAACACTTTTTTCACGTTGTTCTAGCTACCTGTTCAGAGGTTTTTTATAAACAAATCTCAGTTTTCTGCTCAAAACGGCTCTTTCTAATTTTAAAATTGATTAGTCAAGGACGTAATCAATATGTTATTAAACTTTTTTGCGAGTAGTATCGGTCGTTTACTGTATTTAATTTAAACAAAAAAATTGTGGTGCTACTACAGTATGCAGTCTACTTACGATTGGTTAGGTTTAGTCATGATATTTTCGTTAGTTTTAACGAAAATATCATGACTACAGTAAACCTAACCAATCGTAGATAGACCGCATACTATAGTAGCACCGATTATATTTACTTGAAGTTGGGTTTGGCTTTATGTGGGAAATTTGAAAATAATTTAATTTATTCCAAATAAATATAGTCTAAACCAAATTTAATATGAAGTAACATAATTAAATTTTAACAAAACTGAGCTTCATCATTTAGAACAGTAGTGTTTGTTTGATTAAAATACAAACAAATATTTTCTTTAATTTAAATAAACAATTTTTGGGGTGTGGTTTGTTCATATTTTCTAAAATTTATCAATTTGAGTCATATTTGTCCGTTTCCACAAGATGAAAGACTTTCTAACCTAACCCAGTTCAGCGTAAACTAACCTAATATAACCTAACCTAACGAAAATAACCCTACTCTAACATAACCTATAGTTGAGTGGACATAATGCGAGTATAAATTTAGTATCTTCTATATTTTATGGAAGTTGATATTTTGCGAATACATCTTATAAAATTTGACTTTAGCCCTCTTCTTCCAATCATAAAATACACCTTTCCTTTAATTAATGAACATACCTGTCCTTCACGAAATAAAATATTGAATGAGACATATTTTAATAATTAAGATTAAGAATTAAACTGACAACTTGTTTCTCAGTTTCGGGGTAAAAAAGTTCGCCTAGGAACATAAGAAATACAAAAAATTACTAATTGGTAGAATTCTGCCTTTTTCAGATTTTTTTTTTTTGGGAAACAGTAATAAAATTTGAAAATTAAAACCCAATCATTAGTAATTAGTAACTTTTTACGGCTTTTAGGAATTTTAGGTTTCTAGGCGAACGTTCTTCCGAAATTGTACAAATATTTCTTCGTAGGATATGATTTGAAACGTTAATGTGAGTTAAGTGACATTAAACTATTCTTGCGTTTTTCTCTTTTCAGAAAATGGGAGAGAAAAAGACGAGAGAAACAAAGAAAAACGTCTTCCAAAATGTTAACAGCCTTCCACTGACTTCCACCTTCAGTCGAAGGAATATAATTAAGTGATTATGCTTTACACAATTAAAATAGTCGGATACATTTTCTCTTTTACTACGAATGCGATGTATCTTAAATGATTTTTACTAAAATGTACTACTGTTAAAGACTCAGATTTAAATGTAATAACAAAGTTCTGAGATTTATATAAAGGCAAAATGACCTTAATCTGATTCATTATTTTTACTTTGTCCTGAAACAAGGTCATTTTTGTAACTTGGCCTTAAATGAGCTTCCATAGTTTGATTCTTCCAATGTCGAAACATCATTTTGATCAAATGTTCTCCAAGAAAAGAACGTAATCACAACTGAACGAAAACCTGACACTGCTCTTCCAGTTAAATTTAAGAAATTAATGTATTTAAGTAAAAAACATTACGAATAATTGTGCGGCACCATGCATTACATCCCCCATCAACGGTCACTACCCCCTCTGCCCTCAACCTCGAGTCATTTCATTTGCCAACCATGGCAGAGGTCATCTCTACCGGCAAGATCCCGACCTCGTTCTCCTTCTCACTCTTGGCAAAGGTCCTCTCTTCCAGCACATTCCAGGCGAAGACCGTCCTCCTACTTCGATCCAGATTCTATCTCTTCCAAAGAGCTTTTTAACCATCTACCCTCTCATCCTCATCCTAGATTCTACAATCAGTCGCGGTCCACTTCCACTCACAACCTTTACGACATATCGCCATTCGATCCTTATACTCGCCCAATCGCCGATCGTTATTCCACGGACGATCTCACTCCGCTACATTCACGCCCGTACTCTCATTCCTTGGACAGACGGTACGCGAATAAGCGAGCCTCGCATCTTGATATTCATGAATATACGGGCACGTGCGAACCGCGTCCATTGAGACCGGATTATCGCCTTAGAAGACCTTACAGCACTAGGTACAGTCATGAGGAGGAGGAAGATCGATTTGATGGAATAGAGCCTTACATGAACCACTACGATTCATACAGAAATCTCAACCGCAGCAGTAACTCCATACACAAGAGCTACAGTAACGTTTCACCCTCGTATATGAACCAACGTACTTACACCCCTAGAAGCCATTCGAAGCACAGCTCTCCGGATGAGATTCGAAGCAACGTATCAATCCCCGTTTCTATGCGAAGCAAAACAAGCTCATTAAGACGGGAATCCCCTTACGAGAGAACCTCCCTCGGCAGTAGGACGAGCATAAAGAAGGATCCAATCTGCCATGAAGCTCACAACTGCCAAGAGACAAAGCCAAGAATGCCAAGAAAAAATGTCCAAAAAGCTACCAAATTCGTATACTTAAAGCAACCGACCCCTCAGCATTGCACGCAGGTGAGATGGGATTCCTCTACTAATTACTGTACAAAAACGTTCGTTCCTAAGGTCTTGCAAGGTGGCAGCTCATTAATGCTAATTATTTTTGTTCCATTTTCACCAAAGCTTATATATATATATATGAAAATTATTTCACGAAAGTAACACGTGAAAAATATTTATGATGAATAAAACCACGAAGGAAAGGAAACACAGAATGGTGCTCAAGCGCCTTCGTCTAATGACATCCTCAGGAACACTGAAGTACATAAAGAGTTACAGCCTATATATAGGTTACAAAAAAATATATATATATATATACAATAAACGGAGGAAAAAAAATTAAAGGATTGTGGGAGGAGCATACAAATTTGTAAGTAAAACTACCAATTTTAGCACTTTGCCCGAATCCAACACAAGATCAAATGAATTGTTTCCAACCAATGTTATAGTTAATTAATTTTCAATTAATTATTTTTCAATTTATTATATTTTTAATTAACTATAACATTGGTTGGAAACAATTCATTTGATCTTGTGTTGGATTCGGGCAAAGTGCTAAAATCGGTAGTTTTTCCTTACAAATTTGTATGCTCCTCCCACAATCCTTTAATTTTTTTCTCCGTTTATTGTATACAGTGTATATATATATATTTTTTGTAACCTATATATAGGCTGTAACTCTTTATGTACTTCAGTTTTCCTGAGGATGTCATTAGACGAAAGCGCTTGAGCACCATTCTGTGTTTCCTTTCCTTCGTGGTTTTATTCATCATATATATATAATATAATGCGCCTCAGTCTACGAATCCTCCGGCCACGGGCTCGATTCCTGGTGATGACAGGCGGTGCTGAGTTCTCACAGCTGTTCATCCTTCCAAACAAAAATATTGGTTGGTAGATAGATAGGTACCCTGGATAGCCCAGTAGTTAAGACGCTGAGCTGTTGATCGGGAGGTTGTAGGATCGTAATTTCTCACCACTCATGGCGGATCGTGGTTCGGATTCCACGTTAAGCCGTAGGTCTAAGGCGGAGCAACAAGCTTGATCTTCGTCAGAATAAACAATTCGGGCGGAAGCAAAACCAAGGCTACCATCTAAGGTAGCGTGACAAGCTTGACCTTTATCAGAATGAACAATTCGGGCGGAAGCAAGACCAAGGTTAACCAAGGTATACCCAATTCATGTATTTAAAATTAAAACTGGAAAATTATTTTTTGGTGAAATTTAAAATTTGATAAACAATTTTGTTGTGAAAATTCCTTTCAAGAAAATTGCTTTCCGTTAAAATAAAATGTATAATAATCTTTGTAAATAAAAAATATCCTCCTTCTATTGTGTGACCTTCAGTTAAGTTCCAAAATAAGAGAAGGTGACATATTTTTTGCTTGTGTGTGTGTGTGTGTGTCCGCGTATATCTAAAGATGACTTTCCCTTTCCAAAGAAATATAATATATATATATATATATATATATATATAATATATATATATATATATATATATATATATATATATATGAAAAGAAGGACCAACACAACAGCAAACATTTTCGTTTATTTTTTATACTTCAGACGTTTCGACAAATCTTTTGTCATCATCAGTGAATTATAAATCTTAAAACCTTAAAACAAAAATAATAATAATGAAAATTACATAAATACAAAAGAAAATTAAAATCATTAAAATTACATAAATACAAAAGAAAATTAAAATCATTAAAATTAAGTTAAATTAAAATTACCTCAACTGGTAAATACACAATGTTTACGTCAACCTCCATATTTGGCAGAAACTGAGAGAAAACTGTATGGTCAGTTAATTGGAAGGTATGATATGTCCATGAAAGTTGGTTGGTTAGTTAGAAGAGCTGTAATTTGTAAGATGAACTATTGTTGTTAATGGAAGGTTTGTTTCTATAGATGTACAAAGATTCTAAAATTCGGAGTTCTGTAAGGTTATTGGGTCTAGTTAGAATTTCGAACTGAGTTTTGTGAAGGGATGGTTGTTTTCATTACTATGGTTTCTAATTGCGGATTGTGGTGGGCTACTGAGGGGACGGTTGGTACGGACTGATAAGCCCAAATGTTGAGAAAGGCGTACCTCCAATTGGAGTTATATACGCAGCCTTACAGCTGTCGCACGTATATTTATAAACAACATTAAGGCATACAGTTTTGGGGAATTTGTCTTTGAACTTTAAAAAATTTGATAATTTAAGTGGGTTGACGAGGGCGAATCTAAAATTTATTTGGGGATAACTAGACTTGAGTAGTTTGGACACTTCACCTCGAATACGCAATGATAAATAACCATAAAAAGGTAATTTAATATATCTGGTTTCTTTTTGTACTGTAGTTATGGAGAGTTTAGTATTAAAAGTGTCATTTAAAAATTTCTTTAATTGGTTGTCAAATAGATTAGAAGGGTAGTAATTATTAATAAAGTACTGTCTTCAAAATTTAAATTCTTCGTTTAATGAAAAGTAATCTGAACAAATTCGGTAACTTCTTGCTAATAATGTTACTACAGCGCTAATCTTGTATTTATAAAACATACAACTTAAATAATTGGTTCTCAAACCAGTAAAAGTTTGTTTTCTAAAGTGAGGTCTGGAACTTACTAGCCCGTTTAACTAGAATATCCAGGAAAGGTAAACTATTATTTGTTTCGTTTTCACATGTGTACTTAATGAAATGAAAATGAAAATGAAATGAAAAGGTTTTTTGGCAGACTATAGTCCATATGACAAATATTATTAATACACGTACAATGACCGTTCATATACTAAGGACAGAAATATATACAATTGATTAGAAATGATACTGTAATGTCGAAGTTAAGTGGAGCTACAGACAGACGTTTTCGTACCAAGAACTCCATAGCTTAGAGGATAAATGGCAGGACTCATGGATAGCTTGGATGATCGGGTTGGTTGATTTTTTAATTCTTTGCATTAGACTGTGTTGAGCACGTCTTGTTACCTCCGGGAAGCTCGGGACATTGCGGGTAGCAAACATTTGCGAAACTGAGCATCTCAGGGGTAATTTATGTAAAAGTCTAAAAGACCTGTTGCACAGCAAATTTAGAGTTCTGCCAGAACCTTTTTTATAATTCACCCATAGTTGCTGTCCGTATATATTACTGCAGAAAGTACGAAAGAGAGTATCTTTAGCTTCACTTGTACAGAATCGAAAGTTCCTTATGGTCATATTCGCTTTAGCACACAGGCTTCGAGATTGTTTTCTTATATCCGAGTCATCACTCAAGGAGCTGGTAATAGTTTGACGCAAATACTTAAACTCTTGTACTTCCTCAATTACTTCACCATTCATTTTAAACCTTATATCAGCTGGCTGATTACAGCTTTTAGGATGAAATTGCAAACCTTAGTTTTTGTAACATTAAAAAGAATATCATGTTTCTGCGAATACACTTCGCAGACTTTTAGTAGCCGATCCAGACCTTTAACAGAGGGACTTATTAACACCATATCATCGGCATAAACTAAGTTATTTATCCTTGCGTTATCTATACAACATCCCACTGTTGCCTTATTAAGGCAGTTAACAGTGAAAGATTGGTGGGAATACCAAAATTTCAATAAATTTAATATGTACATGGGAACCTTCCTGTTTTCTAGTTTTGTAAATAAAATATTGTAGTTCTCCCTATCATATGCCTTACTTATATCTAGGAAACAGCTATAAATAGTTGAATTACTGTCAATGTATTTAGATATTGTTTCTTTAAGTACATAGATACACAGGTCAGTTGAGTGGGACCTTTTAAAGCCAAACTGATTAGATGTCCATAGAAAATCATTTAATCGGCGTAACAAGAGTTTTTCTAGTAGTTTCGAGAAGCAGGATGCGACAGCAATAGGCCTGTAATTATTGCTGGAGAGAATGTCTCCGTACTTATTTTTGACCAGGGGCAAGATATATACCCTCATGAACTCTGCAAGGATATAGCTATGAGCCAGCATGGCTGATAGGAGCAATGATATATGCAGACATACTACGTCATTTGCATATTTTAAGTGCTCATTCGATAAGTCATCTACCCCTGACGCAGAACCAGTCTTTAACTCTTTAATTAACCTCTTTACTTCAGAAAATTATATGAAAGTATTTTCCCTTGTCCCTCCCCAATCGTTTCGCTGCAATCTATCTTAAGATTATCCTACTCACACTGTTAAGAATGTTAGAATAGTGGTTTTTCCACAGCTTTGCAATTTCATCCTCCCCGACACCCCATCGATTGTCGGAGGGAGGACATTTTTGACACCCGTTTGATTCTTAACAAATTTCCAAAATTTGTTATTATCGTTATTTATGCGAGCTTCACAGGCTTTTGATGCTCGAATAGACTCTTCTTCCTGTTACATTGCCTTATGGCCGCCTTATACTGACCCCGACTTCTACACATATTCAAGTATACTGGTCCTAATCTGGGTCTACCAAGAAAGCACCACAAATCATAGGTGTCTTTCGATTCCCTCTTCAGGGGGGCAATAAAATCATTCCATCCAGGAATAATCTTAGTATGATAGTTGTAAGATTTAATCAGGGGGCTTCCTGCTTCTCTTAACAGGGATATTATCTTACTATAATCCCTATCTATGAGTTTACAGTGAGAATCATTTGAGCAAGGATTATTACAGGCAAGGTGCAAAATTTCTAAATTATTAAAGAGGTGACTTGTTCTGTCTTTGTATTCTATTCTCTGCTGCATCGTAACACTGGACCAATCGACGCGATTATTCTTACCTATTGAGTTCTTGTTAAGTCGTGTTGCGCATAAATTGGTAAAGTTAATTAATATTTCTAATGGTCTATGATCAGAATGAAGGAAGTCATGCAGAATATGAACTCTAACAATTCGATCCTTTAGATTATTACTAGTGAGACAATGATCAATCCACCTGGTGGTACCACTCATATCACTAACGTATGTAACATATAAACACCACCAAAAGGCCTACCGTACATTAATTCATCTGACAAGTCTACTGCTGATGACGCATGGTACATAAAGTCATCATGGATGGTAGAAAGGAATTTTAGCTCTTGCTTCGGTAGCCAGTGCTCCGGCAGGAGTATCAAATCTGCACTGTCGCAGACTTTATGAACAACTACAGTTGAATTCCTCACTGACCTTACATATATGAGACTATTTTCAACAGGTTATCCGCCATGACTGATAGAGAATTTATTATTAGTAAGATTAAATTATTATTATTTTACACAGTACAACTTTCAGGCATTAACGTTAGGGCGCCTATTATTATTATTATCATTATTATTATTATTATTATTTTGCCTGTTATCAAATCTCCTGGAAAAGTGAATAAACTCCTTAACAATAATACCGTCTGGGCCATTGACTCATATTATACGGGTTGAAATGCGCATTGACACCTTTATTATTACTTTAAATGAGTTATAATACGGAGATTTCGTGTTTAGTTTATCAACTATCAATATACTGTGTTCACCAATGACTTCTTCCATCATGTGTCGAATATCGCTTGTTCGTTCGAGAGCTGAATTCGCGACACAAAGCGGGTGAGATTTCCCATCGGTGGCCTCGCCGCGGAGACCGGTTAAGGAAACCTTCGGGAAGGGCGCCTGTTAACAGTTACCCACCAGTCGTCCTCCTCCCTCGATCTCCCTGAGGCAGGATTCGCCTGCCTGGGGGATGGGTGGCACAACCTTTGGGGGATAGGAGGCCTCTCCCTTACTCTGTGGCTTGGTGAGGGTCTGTTAGCAGTGTTTATAACCTGACGGCCGCGCGTGCCCCTCCTTCTTCGGTGGGAGGGGGGGAACTGCGCACCGAGCGAGGCGTAATCGAATACCTCTCCTCTGCAGTGGGAGGCAGGGAAAGGGCAATGATGCCTCGTCTCTCAGCATTGGACCGTCCCTGTTCCTCATTGTGAAATCGGGAGCAGGGGTCCTTTCCTGAACGGGAGGGGGGTTGACCGCTACCCCTGCATGCTGCGTTTCCACCCCACCTTCAGGGGGGGAGTTGGAGGCGGGGATTTCGTTTCCCTCGCTGCCCGATGCGCTTCTTGGAGATCTGGCTTGCTGAACTACTTCCGAGTAACTGGGCTTTGGGAGGAGCGTCTTTTTCAACGCATCTAACTCTGACCGGAATTGTTCTAGCGAAATCGCATTTTTCTGATTTGACACCACGTGTTGGAGTTTCAGTTCAACTATCAACTTTTGTACCTCATTATACTGTTTGAGGAGCACCGAGACGTCTACGTTACCCATAGAGATTACTGGTATTCTATGGAAGTTAGTAACGTAAAAGGTAATATTGTTCTCATTATCCCGGAGGGTCGACACTTTATTTATAATGTCTTTCAGGGTATTCTCGTTTTTAGAATTACCCCTACGAGTTGAGAGAGTAGCACTGAACAGGGTGTTTAATTGTACCCTCGCATGTTCTATTTCTTCTGAATCATAAAAATCATGACAGACAGATACAAGAAGGTCTGACCTAATATGATCTACTTTGTCAAATATAAAACATAACAATGGATTTTCTACGACCCCATTGTATCTGTAACGGCTTGCGGGGGAGCGTAGCTGGTGGGGGGTGGTTGGGGTGGAGATGGGGGGAACTCCGAAAGGGGTCCCACTTCTCGTCCCTTTAAATCATGTTCGGGATACCACCGGTTCGATGCTCAGGCATCTTTTCACATTAATTATGTAACTATTACTAACTATGACACAAAAAGTATACACGCGGAGTCACTGTACGATTATACCGTAATGAAACATACATTTCCCGCGATCACCGTCAAAACTTTTACTATTAAACGGAAGATTCGCAGTGTCTCTGGTGGGGGTAGGGCGGGAGAGGGGAACGGGATAGGGATGCTAAAAGGAGTGCCCACTCCTTGTCCCTTTAAATCATATAAGCGTGTAAGTTTGTAAATATATCTAAAGTAATATAACTTATTTATTTGCTTGGTCTTTCATTTAAGATTTCAGATCCTTTACCTGGCCTTTTGAAAATATTTTGAACAGTTTATGTAGTTAAAATTCACTCGTTCATTCGTTTCGTTCGTTCATTCGTTCGTAATTTTAAAGGGCTCACTCGCTCGTTCGTTCTTATGCCCGCTATTTCAAGGTCACTGTTTCATACCTCATAGGTCCAAGAAGGTAGTGCCGGATGTCGCTAGAAAATTTTGAGGATATATTATATGTATTATTATTAATTTTATTGTATAGGTAACATACCGGTTCACTGACTTTAAACCCTGTTAATTTGATAGTAAGACGGAGCACAAAACTGACAAGCGTCACTATATTAATATTACTATGTTGTTTATTTAGAAAATGAAGAAAAAGTTTTACGTGTGAAGGATGTTTAAATATTAAGAAAGTGTCATCCACGTATCTTCTGTAATATACGGGTTTAAAACTATTAGGACAACTTTTCAACCAAATTTCTTCGTAATGGCAAAGAAATGCATTTGCTAGTGTTGGGCTCAACGGGGAACCCATAGCTACCCCATCAATTTGGCTGTAAAGGTTGCTATTAAATAAGAAAAGATTAAATTAAAAAAATAGTAATATTATTGATGACAATACATACAATTTTTTGTTTGCTTCTGATTCTAATCCAGGAATTCTATACGGTTTACCCAAAGTCCATAAGCCAAATTTCCCACAAAGACTTATTCTTTCGGCCTGTGGTACATTCAATTATAACTTAGCCAAATTCTTCGTTCCCTTGCTTTCAAAACTTACTTATAATGATTATTCCATTGACAACTCGTTTGATTTTGCTAAAGATATAAAAGAGATCAATCGTGCCGATTCCCTTACTATAGCCAGTTTTGATGTCTCGTCATTATTTACTAATGTCCCGTTAAAAGAAACATTATATTATTATTTATATATCATAATAAACAAGTTATTCACTACTGGTAATATTCTTATTAATGGCCTCACTCAGACTCAATTTAAAAACCTCCTCGAAATAGCGTGTTTTGATAATCTTTTCTTATTTAATAGCAACCTTTACAGCCAAACTGATGGAGTAGCTATGGGTTCCCCATTGACCTCAACACTAGCAAATACATTTCTTTGCCATTACGAAGAAATTTGGTTGAAAAGTTGTCCTAATAGTTTTAAACCCGTATATTACAGAAGATACGTGGATGACACTTTCTTAATATTTAAACATCCTTCACACGTAAAACTTTTTCTTCATTATCTAAATAAACAACATAGTAATATTAAGTACACATGTGAAAATTAAACAAATAATAGTTTACCTTTCCTGGATGTTCTAGTTAAACGGGCTAATAAGTTCCAGACCTCACTATTTAGATAAATTTAGATTCGCCCTCGTCAACCCACTTAAATTATCAAATTTCTTAAAGTTCAAAGACAAATTCCCCAAAACTGTATGCCCTAATGTTGTTTATAAATATACGTGCGACAGCTGTAAGGCTGCGTATATTGGCAGTACTCAACTCCAATTGGAAGTACGCCTTTCTCAACATTTGGGCTTATCAGTCCGTACCAACCGTCCCCTCAGTAGCCCACCACAATCCGCAATTAGAAACCATAGTAATGAAAACAACCATCCCCTTCACAAGACTCGGTTCGAAATTCTATTACAGAACTCCGAATTTTAGAATCTTTGTACATCTATAGAAACAAACCTTCCATTAACAACAATAGTTCATCTTACAAATTACAGCTCTTCTAACTAACCAACCAACTTTCATAGACATATCATACCTTCCAATTAACTGACCATACAGTTTTCTCTCAGTTTCTGCCAAATATGGAGGTTGACGTAAACATTGTGTATTTACCAGTTGAGGTAATTTTAATTTAACTTAATTTTAATGATTTTAATTTTCTTTTGTATTTATGTAATTTTCATTATTCTTATTTTTGTTTTAAGGTTTTAAGATTTATAATTCACTGATGATGACAAGAGATTTGTCGAAACGTCTGAAGTATAAAAAATAAACGAAAATGTTTGCTTTTGTGTTGGTCCTTTTCATCTGTAAGCTCCGTTTCCTTTAGGAGAAGTCAATAGCTTGATATATTATATATATATATTATATATATATATATATATATATATATATATATATATATATATATACACAGGGTGTCCGAGAATTATCTGTACAATTTTGGCTGTTATTAAAAATCAACCATGAAGTGTAGAAATTCCAGTGTTGTCCCATTTTACAGAGAATCTCATTAAGTTTTTTCTGATACCACGTTTTGACAAGTTTTTTAGAAATGTACGCGGGTGACAGACATTGATGATTTAAAAGCAAGAATCACAGCTGCTATTGAGCGAATTGATGTGGATATGATGCAGCGTACATGGCAACATTTGGAGTATCGATTGGATGTTTTGCGAATCACTAATGGTGCACATATCGAATGTTTGTAACAACGTTACTTTAATAAAAGAAACTTGAAAATACAGATTCTAAATAATCTTGTTTAAGAATTTTACGTGTGTTATCAAGAATTTTATTAAAAGATGAAATTGTACAGATAATGTTCGGACACAGTGGAATTTCTAAAAAACTTGTCAAAACTTAGTATCAGAAAAAACTTAATGAGATTCTCTGTAAAATGGGACAAACTGGAATTTCTACACTTCATGGTTGACTTTTAATAACGGCCAAAAATTGTACAGATAATTCTCGGACACCCTGTATGTATATATATATATATATATATATGAATAAAACCACGAAGGGAAAAGAAACACAAAGGGGTGCTCAAGCGCTTTCGTCTAATGACATCCTCAGGAACACCAAAAAAATAAACGAAAATGTTTGCTTTTGTGTGTTCCTGAGGATGTCATTAGACGAAAGCGCTTGAGCACCCCTTTGTGTTTCTTTTCCCTTCGTGGTTTTATTCATCATAAATATTTTCACGTGTCACTTTCGTGAAATAATTTTTCATATATATATATATATCATTTGCGTCCTACTTGATGCTGCCAAATTTATCCTAACCGAACCTAGTTAACCCAAAGTGATCTGGATTCAGTGTCATGTTAAGAAAGTATACATTTGTCACAATTAAAATATGAGGAAAGTTAATTTTCTATCCCTTACTCTACAGTACAATAAATACCTCCTCTAGGAAAGGTAGGAGCTAATTCGTACAAAAGGTAGTATAGTTGCAGAAACATTTTATATATATATATATATATATATATATATATATATATATATATATATATATACAGCGTGTCCCAAAGAAATGTATACCCACTTTGTTCGATAATACCAGCTATGAGGATAATAAATATATTACTTTTTATGTTTTTTAATAACGAATTTTCTCCTGAATCTAAATATGTAATTATTTTTATTAAAAATTGAAGAACAAAAAAGTTACAGATGTTTAAATTATAATTATTATTTTCGAGACTTCATGTGCGATATTTTCTAATATTTTAACCGACTGTTTTGGTTTTGAGATACTTATGTTTAGTGTTGATATTGAAGCATAAATGTTGTAATTATTAGTTAATTCAAAAAATTTACAAATTCCATGGTTAAATGACACTTTATCTAAGATGTTCGACGTCTTCCAGAACGTTGTTTTTGTAAGGTTTGCACAGTGCCGTCGGTTTCAAACTAATCTCGTATACGTGCAAAAATATTAGAAAATCGCACATGAAGTCTCGAAATAATAATTATAATTTAAACATCTGTAACTTTTTTGTTTTTCAATTTTTAATAAAAATAATTACATATTTAGATTCAGGAGAAAATTCTTTATTAAAAAACATATAAAAAGTAATATATTTATTATCCTCATAGCTGGTATTATCGAACAAAGTGGGTATACATTTCTTTGGGACACGCTGTATATACGTATATAATGTGTGTGTGTATGATGCAAACCCACAGGAAAAAAGAAAATGATTCCCAGACCATCGTGTATTCAGAAGTACACCTCGTCAGGAATACACGAAAGGCCTTGGAATCATTTTTCTTTTCTCTGTGGGTTTGCATCATTCATTCATTTCACGTGTTTAACTGTGAAATTTATCCCATATATATATATTATATATATATATATATATATATATACTTACTTTATGTGAGTTTGAACGACGGTTCAGGATCGACCTGCGGTCGACCCCTATGCAGCATCCCGCCTCATTTGCGGGATTTTGTGAAGGAAGGAATTGCTGTCTGAGCTCCTCCTGTCCTCGTAGCTAGCAACGCGTGGCTGGTTAAGGACTTTGCACAGGACTCTGTCCAGCTGGTTCTTGAAGTTATTCAGGACGGTACGCTGGAGATTCCTCACTTCTTTCGGTAGGTTATTGAAAAGCTTTGGGCCTCGTATTCTGAGGGTATTTTCCATCCTCGTTTTCATGGCCCCATGTCCCACCCAGTACAAAATCTGCCTCTTCTCCCATTCCAGTTTCATTTCTAAGGTTAGAGACAGAGCCCTCAAGTATTTTCCATATATATATTATTGTGTACCGTGTATTGTGTTTCAGGGATTGTAGTCGAGACCAGTAGTCTTCACCTTCCGTTTTCTCTATCTTAGTCGTAAAAGTCCTCTGTATAGCTTCAATGTTCAAAATGTCTCGTTTTCTGTAAGGCTTGTGAGTACTGAGCATTACTCAATTATTAGTAGGACTAGACTCTTCCATAATTTGAGGTTGATGTTTGCTTTTCTGCTGCGGAAGCTCCTCCAGATGATTCCCATTATTTTTCCAGCCGTTGTAATTTTGATGTTATAAGTGCTCTCTGAATTCTGCATCCGACGACATTATTATTCCCAGATCCCTGACTTGTAGATTTGGTGTTATCTGTTTGTCTTGCAGAGTTTTGTACCCTTTATTCTGTAGCTCCTTGTTATTACCATATCTTAGAAGGTGGAATTTTTCTTCGTTGAACTTCATATTGTTGTCTTCTGCCCACTGGAATAATGTTTCAATGTCGTTCTGTAATCTTTCTATGTCACCTTCGTTCAATATTTCCTTGCATATGTGTGTGTCATCCGCGAAACATGATGCAATACTGTCATTGATATCTACATCAATATCTGCAATCATTATTATGAACAGCAAGGGAGCTAATACTGTCCCTTGTGGGACAGAGCGCTCTACTTCCGAAACCTCTGATTTGGCTCCATTTACCACCGCTCTTTGTGTTCTCTGCGTCAAGAAATTAAATATTCATCTTCCTAGCTTTCCTGTAATTCCTGTATTCTTAAGTTTGTGGGCTATAATTCCATGGTCACATTTATCGAAGGCTTTAGCAAAGTCAGTATAGATTACATCTATGTTTTGTCCTCGATACAGTGTTTCCAATATTTTCTCCTGGTAGTCTCATAGCTGTGAAAGACATGATCTTCCACCCCTGAAACCATGTTGATTTGGGTTGTATAAGTGCTTTTCTTGTAGGTCTAATTATACGTTCAAAGCACTTTATAAGGTGGGAGGTGAGCGCTACCATATATATATAATTTAGGGTGTCTCTTATTTTCGAAGTGTTGATTTGTTTAGGTTGCGCCCCCTCAACCAGTTCCATTGGTTGAAAAAACATCACATATAAATATTGTTTTGGATTGAACAATTTTTAGAGGTCGCCCCCGCTTATTAAAGTTCATAAAATATAGCTATTATTTATGCAATTAATATTTGAAATTACTAGCAGTTGTCAAGTATACTAAACATATGTTTTTAATTAATTAATCATCATATTTATGATGAATTCAATTAAATGAATATATTAGAGATAATTGTCAAGTTTGTAGCTGAAAATATTGCTTGATAAGACAAGATCAACCTGTTTAAACATGTTTCATCACGAATGCTCCAGATTATGTTGCAATTGTTTATTTGTCATCATTCAGTGTTCTGCTGTCATAAGTAAAAGGTGTGTAACTGTGTATCACTATACTTCTTTTTGCTATTATCAGATAATAAACTATGTTATTTATATTTTTCACAATTATTTATACTGATTTTGGTATTAGTGTTTGAAAAAAATTTAATGAATTTAATGAAAAAATTAGAATTTATGCTCTTATACACATATTATGAAGTTTTAAACAATGTTGCTATTTGTCACAAAGAATTTAATTTAGTTCAATGGAAATTTTACCTGACATGTGTTTCATGATCTGTGTTTCTATCAGTGGCGTCACTAGAGGGGTGCGGGGGGTTTTTGTGCAGTGTTTGAGCAGAAATTTATTATTTTTTATAAAAATATCCCTGTAGTTAGTTATAACAACAAAAACATTTTTCGTAAGCCCAGCTTACATGTATCAATATAAGTACCTACAAGGCTAAAACTCTATGCTAATTTACTTTTTGAACCTTCTAATGCGCTCCGGTCAGAGCTGTCATTATTACCCAATTACAATGACGCTTCGAATCCAGCAACACTGATGAAAGTGAGAATGAGGAGGAGGAGCCCAAAGGAGCTTGTGCTTTACCAAAATCTAAGAAAAAACGAGGCATGAAAAACATCATGACTATTCAGATGTCTGCTGCCCTGGATCGTACACAAATTTCCTCTAGAAAGGCAACATTTATCCTCGCAGAGGCAGCTAAAAGCTTTGGTTTGGACGCTTCAGATTACAACATAAACCAACATTCTATCCATCGCCTTTGAAATAAGAACCGAGCTCGTCATGCTAAAGAACTTAAGGAGCATTTCCATGGAGAATGTTCTATGACAGTCCACTGGGATGGCAAGATGATGGAGGACCTCACCTCGCACAAGCACATTGATCGTCTCCCAGTACTTGTGTCAGGACCTGGTGTTGAACAGCTGCTTGGTGTCCCCAAAATCCCAAACTCAACTGGAGAAGCACAAGCTGAAGCCGTCTTTAACTGCCTGAATTAATGGGGAATTACAGAGAGAGTAAAAGCAATTTGTTTCGATACAACAGCTTCAAACACGGGTCAATATAGTGGAGCCTGTGCTCTCATCGAAGCAAAATTGGGACATGATGTTTTGTACTTGCCTTGTAGACGCCATGTTTTAGATTTATTGTTGGGAGCTGCATTTGAAGCAACATTGGGATCTACATCAACTGGTCCAGAGATATTGATCTTTAAGCGTTTTCGTGACAATTGGACTTCTGTTGATCAAAGCCAGTTCCAAACAGGTGAGACAGACACGATTACTAAAGAAGCAATTATCCAGTCTAAAACTGAACTAATTCAGTTTGCTAGATCCCAGGCACCTATGCTACGGGATGACTATCAAGAACTTTTGGATCTGTCCATCATCTTTCTTGGAGGTGGCCCCAATAAAGGCATCAAGTTTCGTGCACCAGGTGCCATGCATCGAGCTCGCTGGATGTCCAAAGCGCTCTATTCTATCAAGATGTGGCTTTTCGAAACCAGTTCAAGATGACTAAGACTGAAGAACGAGGAATTCGAGATCTTTCCCTTTTTTCTGTTATCATCTATATAAAGGCTTGGACAACATCCTCACTCCCTATTGAAACCCCATTTAATGACTGGCTCCTTATGAGGTCATTGATTAATTATCCTAACAAAAAGATTTCTGATGCAACTAAAAAAAAGCTCTCTAACCACTTATGGTACCTGTCTGAAGAAGCAGTTGGTTTTGCTTTCTTTGATGAGCGAATTACTACAGATGTAAAGAAACGCATGGTAAAGGCATTAGAAGATGAGTCCACTGATAGACCACCCAAGCGTCCTCGGATTCCTGAATCGACCTTCTGCTCTGGTGAAGGACTACACCAACTTGTTAAAAGAAATACTAGAGAATTCTTTACTAAGCTGAATTTGCCAGAAGGATTGCTGAACAAGGCACCCAGCACTTGGACATCCAACTGTGAATATTTAAGGGCCAGAGCTATTGTTGCAGCTCTATCTGTTGTAAATGACCGGGCAGAACGTGCAGTAGCTTTAGTTCAAGAGCTGAATAAGAAATTGACAGTGGGGGAAGAGCAGCTCCAGTTCCTGCTCCAAATTGTTGCAAAACACCGCCAGAGTCACCCAGTTCCATCAAAAACTGTTCTTCTCAAAAAATAACCATCAATGAGGTCGCACCTTAAAATACACCATATTGTATAATCATTGTATATTAAATAAATGTTGTATAAGGAAATAATGCTAATTAAAGTAATTAAAGTATGTAAATAGCACTGGCATTTTGAATTTATCTCTATATAATAAACTAATGGGTTTTTTTTGTAGCAATGCTTCATTGCTGATTGTATATAAAAAAGAGCCAGGAAGGATTTTGGATAGGAGAAAAAGGATTGGGATAAAGAAGGATTGAGGACCAAAGGATGGATTATAACAACATCAAGGATAGGTTAGAAAAGGATCAATGATAAATAAGAAGGCCTATACTTATAAAAACGAATCAAACTAAAAAAAGAAGGAAGGAATTATGTGTATAATGAGCATAATCATATGTCAGGAGCTATTATGCCATGGTCACCATTTTTATTAGCCGGGGGCGACCCCTAAATATGAGCCAATTTGTGTCAAACTTTCAAGTTTTAGTTTCTATGCTAAATGGAACTATTTTAGGGGGCGCAGATAAAATAATTCAACATTTCAATTTTTGACTACCGAATAAGAGACACCCTAATATATATATATATATATAATATATATATATATATATATATATATAGATGTGTGTGTGTGTGTATATATATATATAAGCAAACAACCACAGGAAAAAAGGAAAGAGAAACACGAAATCCGAGCGCTTTCGTGATATATTCACATCTTCAAGGACAAGAAAGAAAATTCTTTCTTGTCCTTGAAGATGTGAATATATCACGAAAGCGCTCGGATTTCGTGTTTCTTTTTTCCTTTTTCCCTGTGGTTGTTTGCTTATTAATAAGATCACGTGTTATTCTGTGATTTTACTGCATATATTATATATATATATGGAAATAAACTTCTTGCATGTACAAGATATCTTCCAGCCAGATTCCAACCCTGGACCTTTGACTCGGAGTCGCGGGCGTTGACTCCTAGGCTACGAAAGGATATGTAAAACGTGTGCTTGCTCATGCTTTTATTTCCATCTACAAGGTACTTTCGTGTTACCCAGATGGATTTGAATTAAATACTGTCCACCAGCTCGAGTGCAGGTTTTTATATTTCCGAGTGCAGGGGGGTGGTTAGTACGTAAAACATTGGTGTTCCCCTCGGATGCTAAAATATGCGCCAGATTGTGTTAACTTTTATCATGTCGTAACCTATCGGTCAACGCTCGCGACTCGAGTTAGAGGTCTCGGGTTCGAATCCTGGTGTGTGTGTGTGTGTGTGTGTGTGTGTGTGTGTGTGCAACATACACTCAGCAAAATGAGATTATCGTTCCTCGTGACAAGAGGCAAATGGTGAATTCTTTTGAACGATAAAACCATAGTCGAATTGGTCTTTCATATCATAGTTAAATCACGGAATAAAATTATAATAATAACTCTCAATACCTAAAATATAACTTGGAATGTTTAATATTAGAATTTACTGAATAGAACATAAAGTTTCAATCTTTCGTAGAAAGAATTCATAGAATTCGCAATAATTTTTTTCGATGATTGAGAAAATTGTAATGAAATAATACCTTGGTTGGTTAACTTTGGTTCAGCTTCCGCCAGAATTGTTCATTTTGATGAAGGTCAAGCTTGTCACTCCACCTTAGACCTACAGTTTAACGAGGAATCCGAACCCCACCCCACCAGCAGCCCAGCGTCTTAACCACTAGGCTACCTAGGGTACCCATTTATCTACCAACCAATTTTTATTGTGAGGAAGGTGAACAGCTGGGTTTACTGCGCGCCGCCTGCCGTCGCCGGGTCTCGATCCCGGGGCCGACCACCGAGGTGCATCAAACGAAATTGCAATTAAATAATTTATCAAAGATGAAAGGTCACATAATGTGTTTACAGTTTGTACCTTAAATTTATAAAAATAGTTTTCTAGTGTAGACAAACATTCCTTTGATACGTTATTTTGTTTTATATCACTTTTTCAATATGCTTTCCTCTTCTGGATGAGAGAGAGAGAGAGAGAGAGAGAGAGAGAGAGAGAGAGTTACTGCTTAAAAAATATTTATAAACATATTTAAGTATGTACAGTAGCTCTACATAACACAATTATTCTAAAATTATATACAGGATGAATTAGATAATAATAATAATAATAATAATAATAAAATAATAATAATTTTGTATTGTTTCAGGTTTTAGCCACTTTGGTTGTTTCCCTCGGGCCACTGTGCGCTGGTCTCGGCAAAGGCTATTCTTCTCCGGCTTTAGCTTCAATGGCCGATCTCTCAGCACAGGGAGACCATTTTTCCATCTCAAAGGATCAGGGGTCTTGGATCGCTTCTTTGTCTCTGCTAGGAGCTTTTTTTGGATCCTTCCCTGCCGGAATGTCGATTAACTGGGGCAGAAAGAGAGTCCTTTGTGTAGTCGCAATTCCATTTGCATTATCTTGGAATTTAATGGTTGTCGCTACAAACGTGTACATGCTTTATATCGCTGCCATATTAGGAGGTATTTGTACAGCTATTATTTCAGTTGTAACCCCAGTGTACATAAGTGAAATTGCTCACCCAGAAATTCGTGGATGTTTATGCGCTTTCTCAAAATTAAATAGCAATGTTGGAATGCTGATTTCATACTTGCTAGGTGCATTTATGAACTGGAGACAGCTTGCAACGGTCACTGCCATCGCCCCTGCTTGCCTTTTCCTTTCCACTCTCCTCATTCCTGAGACTCCAAGCTTCCTTCTGTACAAAGGAAGAGACGCAGAGGCAACAGAGGCTCTCAAATGGTTACGGGGTTCATCGACTGATGTGTCACGGGAGTTAACCATTATGAAAGCGAACATAGCCTCTCTTCGAAGACAACAACAACAACAAGAACCGTTCCAACATTCAGCGTCTCGGGATCTCGTCCGTCCTCTCTGTATCACATGCGGTTTGATGGTCTTCCAGAAATTCAGTGGGGCGAATGCTTTCAATTTCTACGCTGTTCCCATACTTTCGGACACGTTTGTGGGCCTCAATCCTTATCGGGCTGCAGTTGTGGTAGCTTTTGTACAGATCTGTGCTGGCATGGCGTCTTCAGCTTTGGTGGATACGGTTGGGCGCAGGCCGCTCCTAGTTTTTAGTAATATGCTCATGGCTGCTGCCCTGGCAGCATTTGGATGTTACGTGTATCTTAAAGGGCTTGACCAAAATGAGGATATCTTTTCAAGACAAGAATGGAGAGAATCAGATTGGGTGCCATTATTTTGTATTCTCGTAATAGAAATTGCATATGCTTTGGGAGTGTCTCCCATCTCTTGGTTATACATTGGCGAGCTTTTTCCTTTAAAACATAGAGGATTTGGTGCGCTAGCAGCTTCCGTAAGTTATATATGTTCATTTGCAAGTGTGAAAACCTTCGTAGATTTGCAAACGTGGTTAGGTCTTTATGGTGCTTTTTGGTTTTACGCCACCATCGCCGCTCTTGCTCTTGTATTTACCCTCATCTTTGTGCCAGAAACAAAAGGAAAAAGTCTGCAGGAAATGCAGGTGTTGGAGCAGCAAAAAGAAACACTCATCTAGCAAGAGGTTCGCCCGATGACTCCCTTGCGCCCTCCGACCGTCCACTGGGAGATGTCCGCAGGCTATAAGCCTTACAGAGAAATTCTCTTGTAGCATCTTTCAGTTTTCCGTCAAAGGCTCAGCTTAATTAAGTCTTCCAGGGTTCAGAGCCCAAAAATTCGAGGAACATGATTCCAACCTCTTTTATGGCCTTTTACCTTTTTATCCTTAACGATGATGACCAAGTAACCACGTGACTCAACTGCAAATTTAAAAAAAAAAAGAGCTTTTTAAAGTTAGTTTAAGTTAAAATACGATTAGGTTCTGTGAATAAAAAATCGCAAACAAAACGTACTGAGCTTTTGACAGGATAGGGCCCATTATAGAATCATCGGGCGGACGTTTCGCTGTTCTTTTACTTGTGATAAACGAGCTGTGGAAAAGCTCTTGTCATGTACAGTATCTTCCATTATTGAGGAAAAACTTTATATAATCAAATTTCTCACTTTAGTTAAACTAGAAGTGAACACAAATATAAAATCATATCTCATTAGTTATAATTAAAAATCTGAGACCAAATATTTAGAAGTATTAATATTAAGATAAATTCTCTATAGGTAGCAGTACAATGAAATTTAATTATATATTATATATATATATATATATATATATATATATATATATATATATATATATATATTGTAGGCTTTACCTTATCTTATAAAATTTCCTATCAGCTCAGTTTCTTCTGTGATCTAAACAATTCCCTTAATACTGTCTTGTTAATATTCATCAACGCGCATATATATATATATATATATATATATATATATATATATATATATATATATATATATATAAAACAATGTTAGTTTTTAGATATCTTTATAAAAGGCAATAAAATATCTCTTCGGGACAACTCAAAGTTCTATCAATTTATACTGAAATAAATTAAAAGATAAAATTTACAGTACTATTCTGTTCTTAATAAAATGTGTTTGTAAAAAAAAAAAAAATTAAAATAAAATAAAATATATTTTATGTTCGAGACTATAAAATTTATATATAGGCCTATATATATATATCGATGAATCGATGAATCTTCTCATATAATTAATTACATAGGTTTAATGTCTTTTAGTGGACTCTGAATAGAGCTGGAAAGAGTGCTAAAGGTAATTCAATTGTTCATATAGCTGCCAAATTATTTCGCAGAAATAGAAAACCAAATATTGTAAATTAGGAATTAGGTGCTATAACGGGTCTCTTAATGACCCCGTTATAGTGAATAGCAGAATGTAACATAATTGATATGACTAATTAAGTAAAAGTAGTGTTTGCGAGAAAGTTAAAATACATTATTTTTTATGCAAGTTCATATATATATATATATATATACTCTTGAAACTAATTACGAGTTTGTTTGTTTTTAATTATGAAAAATTACAGAACTTGTATATTATATATACTATTAATTTTTGTGTTTCTCCACTGCCTATGAACGTATATATATATATATATATATATATATATAATATATATATAAAATGACCGTTGTAGAATGATGTATGATATATACATAATAAATTGAATATGTAATGTTTATATGTTTGAAAGACCTATAACTGTATCAAAAGAGTGTATGATCGAACGATCATAAAAACTAAATATTTTGGGCGTACAACACATACATACGGCACCACGTACATAGGGTTGACGAAAGTAAATAGACACCACGATAATTGCTCTGAAGAACAAATGGCAAAGCTCATCAGCGGAATGCGAGAACGTGTATCAGCTTTCCAATGCTTAATTACGTAACGCAAGGGCGTAAGCAACACGATTCTAAATAGATTCATTCAATAAATCTGTTATTATTTACTGATTTTTATTATGAAATAAAAAACTATGGGGGGGGTGGGAACAAAGCAAAGGTGTCTATTTACTTTTGTCAAACCTTTGTACATATTATTTGTTAAGAAACTGTATTCCTTTTTTAAAATTTTAAAATAAATTTTTCTTCCCAGGTGCGATCTTGAGTTTTTTGTATATACACCAAATATAGTCTTTGTCTCATTTCTCACTTTTTATATTGAAATACAACCCCCCCCCCCCCCCCCCCCCCCAAAAAAAACTCTTTAGTTAATTTAATTAAACAAACAATTTGTTTGGATTTTAGATGAACGTAGACGATTATGTTCCAAATTATCACACCCTTTTTTTGTTAAAAATAAGCTAAATAAATTATGTTACTCCAAAATAAGTTTGGTTTAGAAAATTTCAGTGGTTCCGAGTCTTTTTTTAGGCGACGACCCAGTAGAGCTGATTTGAATAGCTCATGGCCCACTTTACATTTTGCTAAGCTGGTATCACGTTTACATAAAGTTTAATAAGTACATTTTTGTTATTAACACTTATTAACACAGTGTTAAAAGACAAGCAAGTGGGCCATGGCCCAACGGTTGGGAACTATTGGTAGAGTAAACGCATATAAGATTACATTTACTTGGAATTAACCATTTTCAAATTTTTCGCATGAAGTCAAACCTAATTCCAAATAAATTTAATATTGTACGTGTTTAATCTAAACAAAATTTACAGGGTGATTCAAAAGTCAGGTTACATAGGGATCAGTGATGTTAGTCGAGACCACCAAGTCCGAGACTGAGACCGAGACCGAGACCTGATCCTGTGAGACCAAGATCGAGACCGAGATCAAAGGTTCGAGATCGAGATCTACCTTCCGAGATCGAGACCCTTAAAATTCGAGACCGAGATCGAGACCAAGCTCATGCCCTTTCAATTTGTTTTACACTACTATGAAAATTAGACTATGTTAAGTATATTAAGTATGTTAAGTATATCATTGATGACGTCATTTTTTTACATTTACAATTGGCAATTGCGATTTGTTCTACGAATCGGTACGTTGTAAATATAAGTGATGTGAAGGGTTGTCGAGTTATTCTACAGTATGCTTTATTGAATTTGTCGGTACTGTTTTTCTTTATGCTGTATTTCTTGCATTATTTTTATGTGAAGCATTTTATTTTTTCAAATACATATTGGATGGGAGGATAATCGTTTTTATCACGCCACAGAGGTTGACACGCCGTTTGGCAACACTAAGTGGCCTTATAATATATACTTTATATATATATATATATAATTCTCTATTTAGTGTTTCCATTTTCAATAAAATTAATCTGACGGGGGCGGGGAGGGCAATTTCTTTTGTAGCGCTAACCTAAAAAATCCAGATCCCCCCCCCCCCCCCCCCCCCCCGCAAGACAAACGTGGCAACTCAAAACAGGGTGACTGATTAGTGAATACCTAGAGTCTCTTACTTTTACAAACTTTCATAAACATTCTGAATTGTGTCTGTTCAACTAAGCCACCATCATGAGTATGCCAATAACATGTATTTTTCATTACGGTCTCGAGGTCTCGAAAGGTCTCGGGGAGAAAAACCGAGACCGCGTCTGTCGAGATCGAGACCGAGATCTAAATAGCGGAGACCGAGATCGAGATCGAGATCTGCAAATTGGTCTCGAGACCGAGACCGATCTCGAGACCTACATCACTGATAGGGATATACTGTATTATGTAATGATACAGGGGAATAGTCACATCACATGTTCGATATGGCCACCGTTAACGGCAATGCACTCGTGCAGACAGCTAGGAATATCACATCAATGCGCTCCTCCTTCGATAACATCTCATAACTCATTTACCTGCAAAGAAACAGAAAAGCCCTATGTAACCTTAGTTCAATTTTAAGAAAACTTTGGTTCATAATTTTCAACACAGAATTTTGTTCATCTAAAATCCCAACAAATTCTTTGTTTAAATTAAATAAAGCAGTTTTTGAGTGCTTTGCTACTTTGAGAGACTACTTGAATTTGGTGTTATTCAACCTCTTTTGTAAAAGCAAAGGTTATGTGACAGAGGGGACTTGCGGGTTTACCTGGGATCCGAACGCTCCAAAGGTTGCTACATTATCTGAACGCGTGCGGAGGACAGTCATCCATCCAACTACTTAACAAACCGAACGTAGCTTATCCTCGTTGATCTAATGGGTGCTGGTCACGAGTAGCCAGCAGCTGTGTACATTATTGTGGAAGAAAAACTTAGAGTGAGTACAACATTGGCTACTGAAAAGGGATTCAAGGTTTTCAAATAGCAAATAGGACATAAACATTATTAACATTTGAAAATAAAAGTTAGTCCTTCTGGATGCAAGTTATTCCTTTACAATTATTTAATCCAGAAATTTCGGTGCTCTTCCAATATCTGCTGCTCTACCTTAAAATTTTCATTCCAATACGTGATCTACCTTAGATTATTCGGATTAGCAGCAGGTACGTTAGTTAGCCTTATAAGGCTAACTAACGAAAATATCACGACTTACCTAACCAATCGTCAAGGGCGTATAGTTGACCTAACGATTGGTTAGGTTAAGTCATGATATTTTCGTTAGTTAGCCTTATAAGGCTAGTTTCACGGTAGAGCACCTATTGGAATATGGTAGATCACAGTTTCGCGGTAGAGCACATATTGGAAGAGCACCGAAATTTCATTCCATTTTTAACAATAAGCTTTCACATTCCAATAAATGGTTTTCGAACATAGTGTGTTTTTTACGATTTACAGAATGGTGTGGATAATGTGTGGTACAGTACAGGTAGTATTGTACTGATCCAAACAAAACGGGTATTATTGTATAGATCTAAACAAAACACGTAGTGTTGTACAAATGTAAACAAGACAGGTATTATAGTACAGATCTAAACAAAACAGGTGCAGTATTATTGTGCCTATCAAAACAAACAAGATGTACTTTAAATAAATTCCAAGTGGTTAATTGCATGCGGTAATTATTACTTAACAAATGTGAAACACAATTCCGTCATATCATCCCTTATTCAAATTGTGTCTTTGCATTTAAAAATAAGAGACTGCGTATAATGTGATCAGAACAGTTCAAATAGAACTTGCATCTGTCTGACGATTTATTTACAACTATTAATTCTCGATCGCTAATTTAGTTTAACCTAACCGTAACTGAACGATTGAAAGCCATAATGATTCATCCGCAACAATATTACATTTTTCTTCCCCTACGAGATTTATGTACCTAAAGCAGTTTGTAACCCGTTGAGTTAGCGAATCGTTATATGTCTCCAGCACGACTACTCTCTCATTCAACCTGATCTATGTACAGTTTCGGAAAAAAGTTCGACTAGAAACCTAGAATTTATAAAAAGCATAAATATTACTTATTACTAATGATTCGGTTTCGTTCTGAAAATTTTAGTAGTTACCAAAAAGAATAAAAAATATGCAAACAAAAACAGAATACTGAATTACCAATTAGTAATTTTTTGTTTTTAAAAACTTTTTTCCGAAACTATATGTAGATCACCTGCTGTAATAATAATAATAATAATAATAATAATAATAATATTTCTGCGTCCAACAATTCAGTTATAAAAATTTACCTTACGCTATATTTATAGAGATAACTTGGCTACTTTCTTGTTATTTTTACCTGCATGGAGCTTCACTGAATGAGTAACTTTATTTATAAAGTAAATATTACAATTTTACAATTTTTGTTTCAATAATTTTAACATAAAATAAGTAATTGTCAGTTGGATTATTTAGCTTATTTAATTTGACCCTTACTGGGCTTCCCGTGAGCTAGCTTAAAATAACAAATAAAGTATTTTAAAATTACTTTATCATAGGTAGCTTACGTAAACATTGTTTTTTTCTCTACATGAACGCGCAGATAGGGATTTCTCATGCAAAAATATTATGCAGTCATACAGTTCATACACTTCAGCTAAATAACTCGCCAAATTGTAATTAAAAATCTGTGAACGGCCTGTAATTTAGTTTCTAATTACGATACGAGTCCCTCTTCAAAGTTTTTAAAGAAAGTTTTAACATTTTTCATCACTTGACTTTGAATGTGCAGAACCCAAACTGTTCAGATCAGACTGGATGTTTTCAAACTCTCCCCAAAAAACAAGAATTGCCGAGATATTACTGAAGCGTGGAACAATTACTTCAAGATGCTAACTTTGGCCTAAATTCCTTCAACGTAGCTTTGGCACCGAATTAGACAAAGTAGACAAAAGGCATCAGATGCTTATGACAATGAAGAGCTGTTTACAATGTAGAGGCAGTCATATACCGGATATATATAATATGAACAGATGGATCAATGGATAAATTGACGCATGTACATATAAATATACAAAGAAATAAACCTAACAAACTAACACACACACACACAGAAAACAAACAGATAAAGACTATAAAATTACAAAAATGGAGAAAATTTAAAATGATTATTTTTTTTAGTTTCTTGCTGGAAGGCAAAAATGCAAGGAAATTTCTCTTTTTATGGCCGATTACTTGCTTAAGCGATTTATTTTATGCCGTTCGGAAGAATTTTCAACTATTTGCAGCAAAACCCCTAGTCCTGTTCTTTTCAAATAAAAATATTTGATGAAGATTACTGCCTAAATTATATATATATATATTATATTATTATATATTATATATATATATATTATATATATATATTTATATATATATATATATATTATAATATATATAGAGAGAGAGAGAGAGAGAGAGAGAGAGAGAGAGAAGTTACAAAGACAAAAGAAAACCTCAAAGACCTTTCAGTCCACTCAGGGAGATTCCCCTTATTAAAGTGATTCATTTCTTTAACTAATCTAGCGGTAGTAGAAAAATGGATAGAAAAGCATAAGGCTCCCTCCGCTCCCTTTCCGGGCGGAAAAAGGTTGAAGAAAATACCTTGACCTTGGAAAAGTGGGCAAGGAAATTATACAGGAAAGAGCAGAATACATAAGCTAACTCTGCAATTACGCTCTGCACGCATAGAAATCGTACACTAAACAGCACTGTTATATAGACTAACTAATAATATATTTGTGCTGAGAGTATATCAGCTACTTGGTGTCGTCACCAAAACCTCGAACATATCGTTTTCATTTTACACAAAACATTTACATCTCTATTTACCGAGGTATCGGGCCAACGAAGACCCCTTGGCCCACTCCAGTCTAGCCCCAGAAAGATTCGGAGAGTGGTAAAGGTTAAACTCTCCATGTCTACACCCACGTACGCGCAAAACCGTCATGCCAGCAAAGTGACGAAATCCTTTTATAGGGAAGGGGTTCAAACAGAAATTGAGAGCGGAAATCAGATTTTTCACAGCATGCCCTCACCCGTCACGTGCATCCAGCCACCCAAGAGAAAGAAAAGAAGGAAAGAAATCGTAACAACAGAAACACAGTGCTACCTCTCCTAATCCATGCCATGCTTTTTTATTCTTTGGTTCGTTATGAAATTATGTATTTCTACAAAATATTTATCTACTTTATTCTTAGAGAGAGAGAGAGAGTTGACAAAAGTAAACACCTTTGGTTTTTCCATAGAGTTTATTTGCTAATAGAAGTCAATAAATAAGAGTAAATTCATTGAATCAATATACTGTATTTAGAATCATATTCACTTTCCCTTTCAGTTATGTAAAGCTGACAAACGTTCTGGTATTCCATTGATGAGCTTTGCCATTTGTTCTTGAGGACAATTGTGGTGTCTGTTTACTTTTGTCAACCTTCTCTCTCTCTCTCTCTCTCTCTCTCTCTCTCTCTCTCTCTCTCTCTCTCTATATATATATATATATATATATATATTATATATTGTAATTGCTATTACATTTATTATCATATGTTCTGCCTTAAAAAAGAAGTTGGTAGAAATTCTTAATTATTTAGAAATGTGTCTATTTTTAAATATTATGTTGGTGAATACTGAGTTTGTAACTATATTAAAGCTCTTCTACCTCAAATCGTAACCTCTCGATAACAGGACAAGAATTGTTTTTAGTGGTTTTCCTCCATGAAAACCCTTCAATGATGTTATTTCAGCCACTAAAATATTACCCCACAAAACATCGTTACTTAATTCTTGCTAAAATTTGGAACGAGTAAGAATTCTTGCTAATTTTAATCGAAATCTTTATAATTCTTTTTAATTTGTCATGCAAAAATTAATAAGAATACTTATTCGTCTCAAATTCTTATTAATTTGTCATGCGAAAGTGATCAGCAATTATTACTTCTCTCAAATTTTTATTGAATCACAATGTAAAAATTAGTAAGAATTCTTACTGCTCGTAAATTCTTTTTTTTTTGCTTATTAACTTTCTGTGAAAAATTAGTAAGACTCCTTCTTTACCAGTCCCAAATTTCAGCAAGAATATATTTAGATTTAGCATTCAGTTTTTAGGTGTTGTTATTGCTTTCCTAGTTTATGGAGTTGTTTCCTTTGATATAAAATAACTGATTACTTCGGGTTCGTGCACGTTCCACCTCTTTTCGACAGTTTATAGGTTTCCAGGGCTACGTCGTGGCCAATGTCGTAACATTGTTTCCTGTCGATCAGCGTAGTAGTTGGTTGGGGGACCGTCCTCCGCGTCCAGATTATGCTACAACCCGTACTTCGGATCCCACTTAAAGCCGTAGGTCCCCTCTTTCATATAACCTTAGTTGTTGCGAAGGAGGTTAAACAGCCCCATCGAACAACATTATAGCATTTCACTCGATAACGCGACTCCTTTAAAATACGGTGTGGTACGCAAAATTTTCGACTAAAATTTACAAAATATATCGTTTGAATAAATAGCATCAGTCTCGCGTTTGGATCAATGAAACACCTTTCATAACCGCAAAAAGAGAAAAATTTCAAAATCTAAATTAAAAGCTGTGACTAAATTTAAATATTTATAATTACACTACTTTAACTATTAATTAATTTCGAGTTGCTAATGACGGACGAAAGGGGATCAATACCTTTATGCAAATCTGTCTTCATCCACTACGTCACTGCTCACCCTTTTTTTTTATTGGAAATTAACTTTTTACCGTAATTAATAACCCTTTTATACTCATTGGTGTGTGTGTGTGTATATAATATATATATATATATATATATATATATATGTATATGTATATATAGGGTGATCCAGAACGGTGTTCCCAAAATTATCTGTGTAACAAGGAAGTTATTTCCGGGAAGACTTTTTTTGATCACCTTATATATATATATATTGTTGTAACCCTCAAATTGGCAGGCCGACATCTTTTGTAAAATAGATGCAGAAATTTTAGTTTAAGATTTCGTTGTGTACATCTTTAAAAGCAAGGTGTTTTGATTTATAAATATTCATGAACGAATGAATTAGTGTGTTTCAAATTGCTTAGCGTTTGTTCTATTTTAATTCAGTTTCTCATGGGAGGGATTTTGAAATCGATTTAATTTCGCGTGAAAATTTAACTCTTTTAAAATGAACACCGACCAAAGTAAAGGATGCCGACGCCTGAGAAGAAACGAAGGCTGACTGTGTAATCGGAGAAGAGAACTTATCGTTTGACAGTCTTGGGTAGATTTATGGTAGAAGTCAAAGGGCAGTTATAGCTTAAGAGTCTGTTTCCATTGGGAACCTTGTAAGCTGTCGCTTTTGTTTATAGTGGTTTCGCTTGAGGTAAACCCTCGAGCGAAATTTAAAAGTTTTGTTTTAAATTTTAAAAATTTCAATTTAAATTTTCAAATTTTAATTTAAAAATTTTGTTAAGAAAGGCGGAGCGTAGAATTTAACAAAGTTGAGATTAGAGCCAATAGAAGATCAGTAATTTTTGTACGAATGATGTCATGTAATGAAACTGGTTTTGATAGGCCCTTTAGACAACAAAGGGAGGAGTTTTTGTAATTCTGAGGTGGAACTTTGAGTTTCAAATCAGTTGTAGACGCTCCTCCGAAAGTTAACAGTGGCTCAAATAATTCGTCAGACTTGTGGTGAAAGAAAATTTAGAATTGAAAGTATAAATTGTCAAACAAATTGAAATTAAGAACTTATCTTGCATTTCATTCATTTACGCGAACTTTTGTATAAGAATTTTATTGTTAGTGACCGTAACCGAGAACTTGATTGGATCTTAATTAATGTTAACCAACGGACCAAGAGTTTTGTGAACTTTCCATTAATTTAACTTGGCTCCAATTAAATGCTAAACGGGGTACGTCTGGGCCCTAGTTTAAGGAACCCGTTGAATTGGGTTCGGCAGTAAGTCCCGTTATTTGGTAGATTGTCGTTTGGCTTTCGGGCGGGCCGTAAATCTGCGGTCCGCACGCAGCACAATTGAGAGCAATTTGTCATCTACAGGCAAGTAGAATAATTCTTCAAATTTCATGGTCGATGTCGACCACTTCATTTCTCGTTATAAGTTTTATTGTTACTAAAATATAAAGCCCCTCTCTATAAATTAATTAAATTCAGATAACTGTGAACTTTGTCTTTGAATTTAAAATTTTATTGCATTGTACAGAAATTGATAAATTTACTTCAGCACAAATTTCCAAATTCATGTACTGTTTCGAGTAATATTTAATAAACTTTATAAGAGGGCGTATGTTGTTTTCGATACCTTGCAATAGGCCTCTCTTGTTAGCTGAGGTGAATTAACATTCAAAGTAGGCTTCTGGAAAGCCGAAGGAACTTACGTCTATCAATTTAAAGAGCCATCCGTCTGGATAGGTCGAGTCATCCTGAACGAAAAGCACACGCGCGTAAGAAATAATTGGAAATAGAATTAAAAGGTGCCAGTGAAGTAAATTAACATAATTAAAAGGGTGTCCAGCACCATAAATAATAAACGGGTTGGGCACTACTTAAACGGTGTCAGAAACTGTAAAAGAAATAAAGTCGTGCAGTACCTAAGGAAAAGAAAGGTGCGCACGACAATATATATATATATATATATATATATATATATATATATATATATATATATATATATATATATGGAAAGAGAGAGAGAGAGAAGAGAGAGAGAGAGATGTACTCAAGTTCAAATCAATTGGGCGGAAGGTCTGTCCGAGGTTTGGAATTTTCTGAATAGCAGAACGTTAAATATGTCGCGTGGAAATTGAGCTTTGGAGTATTCTAAACCTGAGAAAACAAACACACACAAAATTTTAAAAAATTATATTTATATATATATATATATATATGTGTGTGTGTGTGTGTGTGTGTGTGTCGGTGGTGTAGTGGTTAGCGTCGCTGACAACAAATCCATCGGCCCCAGGATCGAGACTCGGTCACGGCAGGCGGCGCGCAGCAAAACCCAGCTGTTCATTCTTGCACACAATAAAGAAATTGGTTGGTAGATAAATGGGTACCCCTGGGTAGCCTATTGGTTAAGACGCTGGGCTTCTGGTGGGGCGTGGTTCGGATTCCACGTTAAACTGTAGGTCTAAGGTGGAGTGACAAGCTTGACCTTCGTCAGAAGCAAACCCAAGGTTAACCAAGGTTATACAAAGCGTAGAAGTAAATTTTTTTTTTTATCGAAATATAAGAATTGGTAAGCCCTTCTCAATCGATGTTTCATTTCGATTTTCAAATCGAAATCTATTAAATCATCCTAAATTACTCATATATTTCTCTTGCATTCAGTTTATGGCGAGAAGTCATAATACTTCTAATTATAAAATGATCCATGCTGTCGATTTAACTCCCTGATCGACTGTCAATGGATTGTGATTGAACACTTTATTAGACGTTTGATTATATATTGTTTCTATCATTTTAGTAGCATTTCAAATGTATAATTCTCTGCACATTCATTATGAGTTTGGTTTTGTGTTTGAAACGATTCAATTTACCGTTTCGGGACAAGTTTGCCTATCGAAACAAAATTTGTAAAAAGCATAAATAATTATTAATCAACTACTAATTACTAATTGGGTTTTGCTTTTTTCTTAAGTTTTATTACGATCACCCAAAACAATAAAATATCCATAGAAAGGCAGAAAGTAAAGCCTAAAGCTTAAGGGCCAAATTAAAAATAAAAAAAATAAATAGTCGAGCTTCACAATTATTTATGTCACTGTAAAAATTGTAAGTTGTAAAAAGACTACTGTATTTATTTTATTATTAATAAAGGTTATTCTATTCTATTCTATTCTATTCTATATTTTTTTATCAAAAATGTATCATCGTGTAATTTGGCTATATTTTTCAAATGAAGTGTGAAATTATACTACTAACTGAATGAAGTATACATTAAAAATGCTACTAAAATGAGACACACGCGGGATGGTCGCGGGATGGTCGCGGGATGGTTTGGTTGATGGGGTTGTTTAACCTCCTTCGCAACATCTAAGATTATCTGACGGGGATCCAAACCACGGGTCGCTACATCATCTGGACGCGGAGGACGTCCCCGCTATCAACTACTAAATCCAATGTTGTTTGACTTGACTGATCGAACGGGAAGTGATGTTACGATATTGACCACGACATAACATAGCCCAAACGTAGAATGTACACTGAAACGCGTCTCACTGGATTCAGAACGATGATTTATGAGCATTATATACAGGGTATCCCAAAAGTCACAATCTATTTCTTGTATGGACTTTTCAGACACCCTGTATATCTATAGCCCTTAAAATAAAATATATACTTTTCATCGTACACTTTAAATTCACTTTTAAAGAATTAGAAACGAATTCAAACATTCAGAATTTATTACCGTAATTTTTCCATCAACTGTTTATCAAGTTAGAATTTTTTAAGGTCGAGGCATTGTATATATTTTAGTTAAAAGACATTCTTTTATTTTGACATCCGTTCTCATTCTTTTTCCTTTTCTTTTGTGGCACTCACAAAAGTCTAAAACAATAAAAATTCAGTATATGAATTGCGAACAATTTCATTTCCGCGTGACACATGTATTTTATAGAATCAGTGTTTCCAGGGGGCCTCGCGCCCCACTTTCGTTTTACTTCTTTTTTTCTTCTAATTTTTATTTGGCACTATGTACAATTTTTATATATATATATATATATATATATACAATTTTAAAAATGGAAAGAGCAGCAGCATAAGAGTAAATCAATAGCCGTTCTTCCCAAATATTTAGGATTATTAAATTATCAATAAACTGCATTCAATTATTATTAAAATTATGAGTAAAATACTCTTTAAATTAGTAGACAAAATATTTGTCTGGGTTTTAAACTAACAAAATACAGGGTGCCACAAAGTCCCTTCGCATGAAAAACGAGGGCAACATACAGATATGCTGTAATTTCACTGCAAAGGGACTTTGTGGCCACTCTGTACTGCGTTTAGAATTATGAATCTCTGTTTTGTTAAAGTTAAACTAAATAAATTGTGTTACTTGAAAATAAATTTGGTTTAGATTAAACCCATACAAAGTTAGATTTACTTGAAATTTAATCATTTTCAAATTTCTCACATGAAGTGAAACCCAATTCCAAGTAAATATAATTTTATATGTATTTAATATAAACCAGTTTTATTTTCAAATAACATCATTTATTCAGTTAAATTTTAACAAAGCTGCGTCCCATAATTTTTAACGTGGTACTTCATTCATTTGAAATGCAAAAAAAAAACCCCTTATATTTAAATTAAATAAAGAGTTGGTTTTTTTTTAGTGTGTTATGTTATTAAATTACCTGTTTTGTTCCCATTTTATTTTCATTCCCTGAAGAATTCGGTTTATAAATCCTTTCAAAAGAGACCATTTAGACTTCATTTTCAAAGATTTCTTCAAATATGGATTTCATTTCGAAATGCGAAACAATGGAGAAATAATACCAAAATATTGTAGAATAATGAAAACACTATAGAAGTCGTATGCACACACCGAGGAAGACAGTTGTTATGGAAACGGAGGGAAAGGAGTGAGAGGGTGAAGGGGAAAAGAGAGGGAGGAAAGGAAAAGAGGAAAAGGAGATAACAAAATTTTAATCACAGCTGTGTAAACAATGGTTGATAAGTGTAAACAAGAGGTTTGATGACGATGGTCATAAGGTAAAAATAAAAATAAAAATAAAAAAAAATTTGTATACATATGTGTGTGTGTGTGTGTGTGTGTGTGTGTGTGTGTGACGTCATACTATGAACTTAAGCGGCCAGGAAAATATGAAAAAAAATATAATATATATATACACACCTCAGAAATAAGTTTCTTATACGCCTCGGTGGTGTAGTGGTTAGCGTCGCTGACAACAAATCCATCGGCCCCGGGTTCGAAACCCGGTGACAGCAGGCAGCAAAACCCAGCTGTTCATCCTTCCACACAATAAAAAAATTGGTAGCTTAGTGGTTAAGACGCTGGGCTGCTGATGGGGCGTGCTTCGGATTCCATGTTAAACTGTAGGTCTAAGGTGAGGTGAAAAGCTTGACCTTCGTCAGAATGGACAATTCGGGTGGAAGCAAACCAAAGGTAAGGTATGTTGTGCAAACAGATCTGACCATATTAAAATAAGTAAATTTTGACAGAGAGAGAGAGAGAGAGAGTTACAAGTTACAAGGAAAAGAAGTACCTCAAAAGGCCTTGCGGCCCATACCGAGGAGGTACCAATGGCAACGGGTACCAGGGAAAATTTTGTGAAAGTTTATTTTTCTTTCAACTATCCTAGCAGTAGTAGAAAACTGGATAGAAAAGTAGAAGGCTCTCTCCCCACCCTCCGCTCCCTCCATGCCAGAGGCAGGTACGGAAAAAGGTTGAAGAAAATACCTTGACCCTGGAAAAGTAGCCAAGGAAATTTTACAGGAAAGTGGAGAATACAGTATATAAATAGCTCTATATTTAGCTTGCTCACAGAGACACCGAGCAAGCGAACTCCTGCAGAGTTTTCTGAGGTTTTAATCTTAAACTATGAGTGTGTTCAGTACTTTGTCTAGCCTATTTTTAAACACATTTACACTTTAACTGGAAACAACCTCTGAGGGAAGTTGGTTCCAGATATTAACTATTTTATAGGAAAAGAAATTTCCGCTGACTGAGGTCCTAAATGTCTTTACACACTCAAATAGTGTGCAAGATTTCGTCTACCCTTTTCTTGAACTGATCCACAGAGGAACTGTTCACAACTTCCGAAGGTAACCTGTTCCATGTGTCACAGATCTTATACGTAAAGTAATTCCCACACACACTAGTCCTAAACCGTTTCAAATCCAACTTCCAACCATTGTTGCGAGTTGGGTTATCATTTAAACTAAACATACTTCTAAAATCGACATCGTTGAACCCGCGTAAGAGCTTGAAAACCTCGATCAGTTGACCGCGCAGCCTCCGAGTTTCAAGCGAAAACAAGTTCAGGGCGCGTAACCGTCGATTGTAGCCCATATGCCTAACGGAAGGGATTAACTTTGTGGCCCTCGCCTGCACTCGCTCCAGCCTCTCAATATCTTTCCTGAGGGTGGGCGACCAGAACTGCACAGCATACTCCAGGTGCGGCCGAACAAGGGAATTGTACAGTGAGAGCACAATCTCCTTGTTCCGAAACTGAACAAGTACAAGAGGAAGCCTCAAAGATCTTTCGGTCTACTCGGGGAGGGTCCTGTTTTTAAACTTCATTTTTTTTTAACTATTCTAGCAGTACTAGAAAACTGGGTAGAAAAGCATAAGGTTCTGTCCTCACCCTCCGCTCCTTTCCCCCATAGGCGGGTACGGAAAAAGGTTGAAAAATACCTTGGGCATGGAAAAATAGTTAAGGAAATTTTATAGGAAAGAGGAGAATATATAAGTGAGCTCTACAATTACGCCATGCACACAGATCCTACACTAAATAGCACCGCTGTATAAACTAACCAATAACATACTTGTGCCAGTAGCACATCAACCACTTCGTATCATCACGAAACCTCGGACATATGAAAACAAGAATTTAGAACAGAAATCAGTTTCCACACCATGCCCTCACCCGTCACGTGCAGCCAGCCAAGCAAAAAAAAGTGTCGGCAGAAATGCAACTCTATCTCACCTAATCCACGTCATGCATTTTTTTAAAGTTTTTTTTTTATGGAATTATGTGTTTCTACAAAATATTTTTCTACTCTATTCTTAGACATATTAACAAGGCAGGCAAGTGTGTGAGCGTGTTTTCTGGAACTGGATGTCTGTCATGTGTAAGTATGTGTCTGCCAACTCTAAGTGTCGCAAGTTTCAACTTGGGTCTCCCGCCTTGAAAAGTGTTTAAACAGCAAGTGATATAGTGAGTCATTCATACTTCGCGGTGTTGTGGGACCACAAGAGTAGAGAAAATCTCTCTCCGGCGAAGAATATCAGTGGGAGGTCCCTGTATCTATCCCCGTGTACTTGTCCCTTATGAAAATGCAGTTGGTTCGTTTGTTGCTGCTACACCGAATTCAAGTCTCTCACTCAGGGAAGTTTATGAGGCAAGTGATAAAAAAAATTAGTTGCTCAATGGTTGATCATACTACAGTATGTGGGGCACAGTCAACCAGAGACGTCTCTCTGAAGTGGATAGAATTAAGTGTAGGATGAAGTGTTTAAACAAACTCCCGCACGGTTACGCTATAATATTATTTTCTTAAATTATACAGGGTGATTCATAAATGTGTTTCATAAATCGCAGGGTGTATTCTTAAGACAAAAGTAAAGAAAGACCATATAAACATAGGTCGAGAAACCCGTGGGTTTCGAGCTATAGCACGCGACAGAAAAATGAAACTCTTAAATAGTTTTTACATTTTATGCAAATACACAGTGTAATACATTTGCTTCACTGAAGTAAATGTTCAAAATTCTTTCCTAACTCTTGAATACATGCCTCAGCGGCCTCTCGACCTATGTTTATATGGTCTTTTTTCGTTACTTTTGTCTCAAGAATACACCCTGCGATTTATGAAACACATTTATGAATCACCCTGTATATGTAAGGACAGTCCTAAACCCTGAGCCCTGAGTGCATTCAAAACTTTGTCCAGCCTATTTTTAAATATATTTACATTTTGGTTTGAAACAACCTCTGAGGGAAGTTGGTTCCAGATATTAACTATTTTATAGGAGAAGAAATTACTAAATGTTTTAAATTCCAATTTAAAACCATTATTTCTTGTCGGACTGATATTAAATGAGAATAATTTCCTGTAGTCTACTCTGTCTACTCCATTGACCATCTTCAAAATTTGAATAAGCTGACCGCGCAACCTCCTGGTCTCTAAGGTAAACAGATTTAAGCATTCTAATCTTCGGTGGTAGTTTTGCAGTCTCATTGAAGGGATCAATTTTGTGGCCCTTGCTTGTACCCTTTCTAACCTTTTTTGTGGCCCTTGCTTGTACCCTTTCTAACCTTTATATATCCTTTCTAAGGGACGGAGACCAAAGCTGTATACAATACTCGAGTTGAGGTCCAACAAGTGAATTATAAAGAAACATTGTAATCTCCTTGTTTCTAAAGAGGAACTCATTTAATATAACGTAGTATTTTAAAGGCCTTCTTTTCGACTTCTGCACAGTACTTCGATGGTTTGAGATCATTACTAATATAAACTCCTAAGTCTTTCTCTAGAACAGTCTCAATCAAGTTCTTCCCCAACAGAGAGTAATCGGTCTTTGGGTTCTTGTAAGCTATGTTTTACTTTACATTTGTCAAAGTTGAATGGCATTTGCCAAGTGCCAGAACATTCGCCCAACCAATCAAGATCATTTTGAAGTGTTCTTACGCCCTCCTCATTACTTACACTATTTCCTAACTTGGTATCGTCTGCAAATTTAGAAATTGTACTTAGGAGCTCCACGTCTATATTGTTAATATAGGTGATAAAACATAGAGGACCCAGAACAGAACCCTATGGAACCCCAACTGGTGACTGGGGCCCACCCCGAAGCCACTCCATTTATTACCACTCTCTGCTTTCTATCTCTTAACCACTCTTCAATCCAGTTGGAAAGGTGTCCAGTAATTCTTAGTCCTCTAACTTTAGTCATTAATCTCGCATGAGGGACCTTGGCAAAGGCTTTCTGAAAGTCGAGATACACTATGTCACTATATCTACTGTTTTGCTCTAGTTGATTGGTATAAAGTATACATATTATGGAAAAATTCTAACAGGTTTGTTAGACAAGATCTATGCCGCCTGAATCTACGTCGAGAATAAAAAATTAAATTGTTTGATTACAGGTGATACCCAATACGTTATGTAATAATGGATTCCAACAGCTTGCTGACAACTGACGTTAAACTGATCGGGCAGTAATTACTGTACAAGGATTTTGCCTATCCCCCTTTTTAACCGTTTCTGTCCCAAATTATTGTTTTGAGCTAAAAAAAAAATTTAACACTTAAAATTTTTAAAAATAGGTATGGAAACATAAACGAAACTTTGTTTATAAATTTATTTAATTAATTATACTAGAAATTATATGATTCCACTGGTGCTATCAAGTAAAAAGAGAAACTAACATAACTTTGGTACTTTGAATGAAACAAATAAAAGCAATTTTTGTCCTTTGCTAAGCACAATGGTAGACCATACTACTTTGAATAGAATGCATTAAAACAGTTTTTATCTTTCATTGAACATAATGGTACATCACACTTTCTGCATTTTAGACGAGAGTAACCCTTCATACAGTTTCTACATCTCTTTTTGGGTTCTGAGTGCTCAGGCCAATGTCCAAAAAACTGCCAGTGTTGCTATACAGTTAATTGTTACATGCAAATAACATAAGGCATCATTGAAGCTAATCTGACGAAATTACACGTACTTTTTGTTAATGATGCCATATGGAATCGCTGTGTATCATAGATAGCCTCAGAGAACCGTTCTGAGTTCATTCCCCATCTTGAAACGGACATGTTATGTGCCTTGAAAAGTGGACGCTCAATTTTACCAGTTGAGGTTTAAGTTTTGGTGTTTGGCTAAAAAAATATAATAGTTACCCCTTTTTCTTTGATGTATTCAACGAGTCTTTTGCTTATAGTGGGGTTCTGGATATGGCAGGGCTAGGCTGCTTTAAACCCTAGATCCTGTCCCAAAGCTGGATCCTGTCTGCTTTGCAGATAGCTGGTGAGGGAAGCTATATTTTTCGGACCTCTTTGCGAGTGACCCGTTGCCCACTTCAGGCTAACATCATGAAAAAGGAAAAAAGCTATAGTGTTTGTCATTTACCATTACTTATTTGGACTATAGTGGATTGGATTTTCCCAGAAGAGTTCCTTGTTCCATGCACGGTCTGTGTGTATCACTTATCGATTAGGTTTCAAAACTCGTTTACAATGGCCTCAGTCCGCCCCCTTGTCCCTCCTCTCTGAAAAATGTCATTGCTCCCAACATGCACAATGATGGGGCAACTTTTACTTTTGACGTTAACATTGTGTAATTCCCGATTTATTCTCTGATTTGTAACCACCTGGAAAGCATCTAAGTTTTCTCTTGGTCTCCTGTTTTGCTCCGGAAAAGTCCACTTGATTTCTAACCAGAGAATCCCCAACTGAAAAGAATTCCTCTTCTTCAGCAAGTAAGTCAAATAGATTTTTTATGGTGATGGGTTCAGAATCCTTGTATTTCGGTTTTGAGGGTCTTTTATTTTTAACTACCTTCAATTCTTGTTCATTTGTCCTACTTTTCCAAACACTTACTGTAGTTTCCAAACGGGTCATGCTTTGTTCTAAACGTTCAACCTTAGAGTTTATATCCGATGTTGAGCTTTCGCTCTGGCTTTGTCCAGTGGTTTCAATTTCTTATTTTGTCTATTTTTATTGCAGTTTACAATACTTAAAGAAAAAGAAATGCAAAAGTAAAGAACTTATCTATTTTTGAGAGGGTGATCGTTTTCTCACGTTGTCTGGTCTACGTCCTTCGGAAGGGATTAACACCTTCTCGAATACAATTTTCAAGTCAAAGGCAAAACAGCCTTATGAACCCACATTGTACTTTAATTGCTTTAACGCTGTCTGGCTTGTTTGCCTCGAAAGGATTAACACCTTCTGCGAAATATTTCTCAAATACAGCTAAGAAAGTTCTATGGTACCACATTGGTTACCTTAACTGTAACTTCGTTTAATAAACATAATGAATTTAGATAAGTTATATTTCAATGATAAAGCAAGGTAAATTAGATTTGTCAAGTTAGATATGAAGGCACCGAACACTAATGTAACTATATCACTTTGCTGGCGAGTTAATTTCCCTGAAAAAAATTATCAAAATCACTGATACTGGACACTCGATAAATGCGTGTATTCACAACGAAGAATAGATGAAGATTAAGACTGTTTTGAGAAAGAGAGAGAGAGAGAGAGAGTACATACTGTAATTTATGTAAATAAATCCACTATGAAAATTAAAATATTTGTTAACAAAAAAGTTTCGATCCTGATTTTGGGATTCTGGGGGATTCTGGGGATTCTGGGGGGAGGGGGAGCATTGGTGAGCACGTGCTGTTCAAGTCCGAAGTTTCTTACGTGGAAGACTTTTTCCAGAGATGGACCCCAGCCCAATAGCCACTTTCCAGAGGTGGGACCCCGGCCCAACTCACTTTTTACGACACGCATGAGGGAGGCAGAGGATCAATTTTTCGGGCCTTTTTTGAAATTTGGACTGTTTCCGATTTTTTTTAAATAGGATATTTAATGTAGATTTGTACGCTGATTAAAAAACTGTAAGTCTTTATTTGGAGAAATGAGCGGTTCAAAAGTTATGTTTGTTATTGTAATTTTGTATGGGATATAATGCCCGGTTAGGTTATTTGAATGCCCGGTTAGGTCAACTGTATGCCCTTGACGATTGGTTAGGTTAAGTTGTGATATCTTTCGTTAAAACTAACGAAAATATCACGACTTAACCTAACCAATCATCAAGGGCGTACAGTTGACCTAATCGGGCATTCAGTTGACCTAACCGGGCATTCAGTTAACCTAACTGGGTATTTAGTTGACCTAACCGGGCATTCAATTAACTTAACCGGACAGAAAAATAACGGTCGAAATCTATTCACACAAATACTTAGTGACATAAGCCAATATTACTAAAGAATACAATAACTCTTGTATTAGTTTTCAGTTGTATTGTTATAGTTTTTGACCTAATACAAAATTACAATAACAAACATAACTTTTGAACCGCTCATTTCTCAAAAAAAGAAGACTTACATTTTTTAAATCAGCGTAAAAATCTACATTAAATATCTTATTTAAAAAAAAATCGGAAACAGTCCAAATTTCGGAAAAGGTCCAATTTTTCAACCCATGTATCCCCAGAGGGCTTTGTACAGTTTCGGAAAAAGATTTATCTACAAACACAAAATAAAAGAATAAAACATCCAAAGAAAAACAAAATATTACCAGTTAGTAATTTTTGTTATGCTTTTTAGAAATTTTATATTCGTAAGCGAACTTTTTTTTTTATTGCTACAAATTCAGTTGAAATGGAATTGAATTTGTAAATATAATTTATGGACACCCTGTAGTTTAATATAATAAGCCATTTGCGAGTCAGTAGTATAGCCGCAAAAGGGGAGAGTGCAGGAATGTTGCAAGTGATTACGTAATGTTGCAAAGGGGGGTGGGGTGTTGCGAAAAAAAGGAAAAAAATAAATAAATAAATAAAAAAAATACCCCCCAAAGGGCCCTTTGTTGCCAACCGGGGTTGCAAGGGCCATGCAACTTGGAGGCGGAGTTCTCCCCCAAGCTATTCTCCCCAAAGGGCCAGAAAGGAGAAAAAGGAGGAGAGAAAGGAGGAGAGAAAGGAGGAGAGGTGTTCACCTGGCAGGAGCCAAGTGCATATTAAGACTTCAGCCGAGTAGGCGTTGTTTTATAGGCTCCTAATCAACCAGATGGCTGAATCAGTCAGTTGGCTGAGCCAAGGGGGGGAGGGGTACACCTGAAGGAGAGAGAGAGAGAGTAGTTGCCTTTGATTGCAAGGCATGCAACTTGGAGGCGGAGTTCTCCCCCAAGCTATTTTCGTTTACCTAGCCTAAGAGGCCTCTAAGGGGTTTTCCCAAAGGGCCAGAAAGAGAAGGACCAGAGGTCCTTGCTCGGCTGGGAGCCGAGCTTGTAATGACTCCGTCAGTCGTCTCTCGGTCTTTTATAAACCTCTATTCTGGCTGAGTTGCCAGATAGCGCCATGTATTCAGTTGCCAGATAGCGCCATGTATTCCAAATAGCAAAAACCATATATTAATCATCCATTTAAATAGTGTACCACAATATATATTTATATGACGGTAGTTAATCGATGAATCCAATTAAATTCTGTTTATTAAATAAATAATTTTTACACACTTAATTTTTATTATAAATATTTAAGTCACGAATAACGAAACGAAATGAAAATTTACGAAACAATTCGAAACACACGCTCCTCATTCCCGCAAATCCCCCCACCCATCTGTACTTGTATATATAATAAACTAATGAATCACTCGTGCTCACAAACTATATAAAATACCACAATATATTTATATAGTTAATCAATTGGAAGATTCAACCATATAAAATACCACAATATATTTATATAGTTAATTAACTGGAAGATTCAACCATATAAAATACCACAATATATTTATATAGTTAATCAATTGGAAGATTCATTTAAAGTTGAAATTAGCCAAAACACAATCCGCTATAACGGGGTCGGACGACTAATGACATCTTTATATTTTCGAAGAACACCTGCTGGTTGAGAGACCTTCCTTCCAGTCCGCTCTTGATAAGTCTCCCTTCACTCCAAATGAAAAGAAAATGTACGGAAAAATCAAAACACACGAATGTCATTCCCCAAACCCGGATATATATATATATATATATATATATATATATATATAATAAACGAATAAACAACTCGTACACACACACACACACACACGAGGAAAGTCAGAAACTAGGTCAACTCGAATCGTCTCCCTAGAGACCTTTTTGGACGAGGCTTAATCCTTCTTCAAACTATTCGAGCAAAAAACACCGCTCACTCCGTTTCTTATTATCATCATTATTATTATTTCTACAATGAAAATATTTTATATTTACGCGTAACTTAGACCCACAGTTTAATGTGGAAACCGAACGCTCTTTTAAAAATATAATTAGAGGAACTTTCACGAGTGAGTGGTTATTTATTCAATATAAGAAGTTAAGCATTAAGCATTGTTTTTCCTTTCACGAGGAAAGGATTTCTGCAAGTGTCTATAATTCGATTATATATATATATATATGAAAAATTATTTCACGAAAGTGACACGTGAAAAGTATTTATGATGAATAAAACCACGAAGGAAAAAGAAACACAAAGGGGTGCTCAAGCGCTTTCGTCTAATGACATCCTCAGGAACACTGGAGTGAAAGGACAGATCAAGGCAATATATAGGTTACAAAAATAAACATACATACATACACATTCACTATATATACATATATATATATATACATATATATATATATATATAAATATATACATATATATAGTAAGCATAGAAAAAATTGTGGGAGGAGCCAACATTTATATGGTCACAGAAGAATAAAGAAATAAAAATAAATATAAATATAAATTGAGAAAAAATTAATTACAAAATAGTGCCTTAGTGATATATATGTCACAGCCTAAATAATCATAAAGAAATAAACAGGCAATTAAAAAAAACCATAAATACATATACATACATATATATATATATATACATATATATACACATATATATATATATATATATATTATAAAGACACTTTTAGCACTTTGGCCGACCTTCCATATAAATTCAAATGGCTTTTTTATGGAACAGGTCACAAAAAAAAAAGAAATAAAAATAAATATAAATATTGTAAGTGGAGTCTACCAATTCAAGCTCAAGAGGGAGGTTTTACAATCGATTTAATAGATGCTGCCAAATTGATATATATGTCACATTATTAAAAAATAAAAATTGAAAGATAAATTTTAAGAGAGGCACACCAATTTATAAGGGAAAAATTACCACATATGCATATTAGTCACAAACGAATACAAAAATACAAGTAAATATAAATTGGAAAACAAAATGATCCCTAGATGATATATAAAGAACAATAAAATAATATACAACATATTTACGGTATATATACGAAATATAAACGCAATATATACAGAATATATATATATATATATATATATATGCATAAGGGAAAAAAATTACCAATTTGTTTTTATAATTATTGTCTGAGAAAACGGTAGGTCGCAAAAGAATAAAGAAATAAAAATAAATATAACTTGAAAAAATTACAAATAATACACGTACACATACATACCCGCATACCCAATATATATATACATATACACACATATATACAAACACACACACACAAACACAACACAACATATATATATATATATATACAAGCTTGACCTTCACGAAATGAGAAATCATCCCGCAGAACCTTTGTGAGGTTGTAAGGTAAGGTAAGGTACATACACATATACATATATATATATATATTAACTGCATACATACATACATACATACATATACACACATACATACATACATATACACACATATACATACAAACACATTTAACTGCAATGACCACACACATACGCACATACACATACATACATACACTTACACTCATACAGCAAAAAATTGAAAAATAAAATTGTAAGGGAAACAACAGACAAAAACAAATTTTTTACCAAAGATTTAACAACCTGCCCTTTTTGTTTAAATCCATTCTGAAGGAATTCAGAGCAACGGGATCAAGTTGAAACAGACCTTTACTCATGTTAAGGTTATTTGTAAGTTGAATTATAGCCGACTCAAGAATATTTCTATTAACAATGTTGCTAGAGTGAAACAAAACTGAAACATTATTCCAATCAATACAATGGGATAACTCTGACAAATGGACAAAAGGGCACTGGACAACTGTCCCGTTCTAACGGAATATTGATGCTGTTTACACGCGTTTGCAAATCCTTTCCCGTCTGACCTATGTAAAAGGAATCACATTGCTTACACCCAATTTTATAGATAATGCCTAAATTATTGGTAGGGCTATTTTTTACTATGATGTTTTTCACAATATTGTTATATGAAAAAACTACACTGATATCCAAAAGTTTAAGTACATTAGCAATGCCTAAGAAGCCCGGGAAAAATGGAAGTACTAAATATTCTTTGACAAGGTGCGAGTGTTATTATTCACACGATAGAAGGTTCGTTTAGCCTTATTAAGACAAGATTCCATGAACGCAGATGGGTAACACAACTCACTCCAATACGTTGATATTTTCCAATTCGGCATCGATGTATTCAGGACTGGCGATCCTAAGAGCGCGGAGAAACATTGAGGAAAATATGGCCTTTTTAATAGGGTGTCATGTCCAGAGTAAAAGTGTACGTAGGACAAATTGTTTTTTTTTTCCGATATATACTAAACTTAAAACCCGGGCTATCCCTATGAACACGCACATCCAAAAACGGGATTGAGTTGTCTTGTTCCACTTCTAAAGTAAATTTAATGGAGGGGACTGGTCATTTAACTGAAGGAGGAAGTCATCCAGGTCACGATTCATGGGCCAGACACAAAATATCGTCGACGTACCGCAACCAAGGGATGCCACCCCCAGGATTCTCGGAATGTAAGTAATTTCAAAAAACTCCATATAAATATTGGAGAGAAGGGGCGACAAAGGGTTGCCCATGGCCATCCCAAAAACTTGTTGATAATGCTCGCCATTGAAAGTGAATTTACAATCCTTGATACAAAGCTTAATAAGCTCCAAAACAGTGTGTGCAGGTAATGGTAAATCATAATTATGTAATTCTCTGGCGAGAAAGTCAAGCATATCATCAATCGGAACTTTTGTGAACAATGAACAAACGTCGAAACTGATCAATCTATCGTTGGTATTAATGCGAACATTATTCAATTTTCAGTGAGATCCATGGAATTTTTTACGTGTGAATCAGAGACAGTTCCAAGAATGGGGGACAAAACATTAACAAGCCATTTGGAGAGTTTATAGGTAATAGAGCCCACCGAGCTAATAATAGGGCGCATAGGGTTACCCGGTTTGTGGGTTTTAATAAGACCATAAAGATAAGGCAAAGCAGGTGAAGTGGACAAAAAAAGGGGAATTAAATCCTTATGATCTTTGAGAATGCGTTTCAAGCCACTATTGAAAGATTTGATGACATCATCCTGTGGGTTCTTCCTAAGTTTCACGTATGTGGCGGGGTCCTGAAGCAGCTCATTCATCTTTCCAATGTAATCCACTTTGTCCATAATGACTAAGGTGTTAGCCTTGTCTGCTTTAGTAATATGGAGCTCACTATCTTTTTTTAATTGTGAAAGGCTATTGCGGAAACGTTTAGGAAAGTTATCTTCGTAAGAAATATTCGCAGCACCATAGACCAGGCCTTTAACTATGTTAACTAAAAACTGAGGAAGGTTACACTGTTTTTCAAAACGAGCAAGACTATGACAAATTTGTAAAGCAGTAGGTTTTTTAACAATATAAAAGGACATACCAAATCCAAGGGCACTTTTTGCATCGTCACTATGTTTTTCGAAGAAAGGTTCAAAACACACTTTGAGCTTGCTTTTTTACTCCACTGACTATTTCGAATGAGACTTTAATTTTGCGATCCAAAATGTTTCGAAGTGAAGAAGTTCTCCGACGCAACTCGTTATAAATTTCATCAAACAAAGGTTGGATCCACGGTTGGGGAATAACAGTCAAAACATTACGTTTGGCAATGCCTAAATTTTTGAAGGTGGACCACTCATTTTGTCTGGTGACTTCAATATGTTTCTTTAAAATTACTCTGCTAAAGTTGTAAAAGTGTCTTTATATATATATATATATATATATATATATATATATATATGTATGTATATGTATTTATGGTTTTTTTTATTTGCCTGTTTATTTCTTTATGATTATTTAGGCTGTGACATATATATCACTAAGGCACTATTTTGTAATTAATTTTTTCTCAATTTATATTTATATTTATTTTTATTTCTTTATTCTTCTGTGACCATATAAATGTTGGCTCCTCCCACAATTTTTTCTATGCTTACTATATATATGTATATATTATATATATATATATATGTATATATATATATATGTATATATATGTGAATGTGTATGTATGTATGTTTATTTTTGTAACCTATATATTGCCTTGATCTGTCCTTTCACTCCAGTGTTCCTGAGGATGTCATTAGACGAAAGCGCTTGAGCACCCCTTTGTGTTTCTTTTTCCTTCGTGGTTTTATTCATCATATATATATATATATATATATATGGAGGGTCGTTGCTTACTCTTCCACATTTCAACATAACAGGATTATTGAAACCGGATTTAAAATAACAGGATCATTTGATCCGAGGCAGTAGTATGACCGAGCGGAAACCGAATGCTCTTTTAAAAATATAATTAGGATATATTATAATTTCTTTATTATAAAATGTGGAACATGCAGCCTTCAGTGAACAGCTGTTCTGTGGATCGAAAATTAACACACAGATTTTGTCAGAGGAAGATATGGGAAACAATTCAAAACACACGTTCGTCCTCCCTCACCCCCCCCCATCTGTGCTGGTATATAATAAACGAATTAACCACTCGTGCACGCACACACAACACACACCACACACACACCAGAAATTTCAATGCATTTTTCATCTCTCCGTGGAGCAGAACGATTCACACGTGTTCACCTGAGCCTTTTGAAAGGAATCTAGGTCAAATTGTTCTCTCTGTCTCGACACCATCAATTTGGGTCCCAATTATATTAAATAATAAACAGTAAAAGAAATAAACACATTATTTGTATATTTTCTTTTGGCAACCTTTCTTGTGTTTTAAAAACCAAAAATATTACGCGCTTTTCACCTTAAAGTGAATTAAATCCGAGCAGCGATGTTAAGCGACGTTGGATCGGGTAGTTGTTGGATGGGGGACCGTCCATCGCAACAACTAATTTACGCACGCTAAAGGGTGTGAAATAAATATCACTTATTTTTTATTTAATACACATGTAGATTTAATTAATATCATCAACACTTTAAACCATCTCTGAAAAATTCTGAGCAGTTATGTTTTACACTAACCGCAGCATCTAATATGAATTAAATAAAAACATTACTTCATTCGCATGTACATGGAAGTGTTACTCATGAAAACCAATTAAGAATTTCTTTTTTAAACGTTTTACGAAAAAAGAAAAGGAAATTCAGAGCTTAAGCTATAGATTGTTGAGGCGAAATTTCAAGTTGATCAGTCGAATGTACCATAGCACAAGCGTACTTACTGTTTACATATCTTAATGGAAAAACTGCATGAAAAGACATTATATATATATATATATATTTATATATATATATATAGAGCAATGATACTCGACCTACAAATTTCCACTACAATGTTTACTGTTGAGATGATTGAGAGCGAAAGTTGATCCGTGTACCCTTTGCAATAAGCAAACGTGGTTGCGACTTGCAACGACTCGCTTTGAAATGAACGCCCTTCTAAAGGCGTCGAATCAATGTTACCCTTAAATCTCCAAATCAATATGGTTTCCGTAATAATAGAACAACGGAAATGGCTACTTTAAATCTTATGGAAAATGTAAATATGCAGAATTCATTATTGTAATGAAGTGGTTGGCCACCAATAAAACTCTTCCTAAATACCAGTAAAACAAATTTCATGATTTTACTAATAAAAGAAATGTATATCTTGATGAATTTAATGTTAATGAAATCGCCATAAAGGAGTGTACTGTACAGCGTAGTAGGATAGCCATTTAAGTCAAGCTAGGCTACGTTTTGACAATTTCCAGTTCCGAGAAAAAGACTCTCAAAGCCATTTCTCTCTTTGCGCATATATATATTATTAAAAATGTTAATTGTTCTAAGGCTATTTATAAAAGAAAATGGGGTTTTGGCACAACTTGCATAATTATGTATTCTACAACTTGCCTATTTTAATTTTAAATATGTTATGAACGTTATACGCGTCACTATTAAACGTCATTTATATTTTTTTTACTTTCGATTTGATTTTGGAATGACGGAGTCATTACAAGCTCGGCTCCCAGCCGAGCAAGGACCTCTGGTCCTTCTCTTTCTGGCCCTTTGGGAAAACCCCTTAGAGGCCTCTTAGGCTAGGTAAACGAAAATAGCTTGGGGGAGAACTCCGCCTCCAAGTTGCATGCCTTGCAATCAAAGGCAACTACTCTCTCTCTCTCTCTCTCTCTCTCTCCTTCAGGTGTACCCCTCCCCCCTTGGCTCAGCCAACTGACTGATTCAGCCAACTGGCTGATTAGGAGCCTATAAAACAACGCCTACTCGGCTGAAGTCTTAATATGCACTTGGCTCCTGCCAGGTGAACACCTCTCCTCCTTTCTCTCCTCCTTTCTCTCCTTTCTGGCCCTTTGGGGGGAATAGCTTGGGGGAGAACTCCGCCTCCAAGTTCCATGCCCCTTGCAACCCCGGTTGGCAACAAAGGGCCCTTTGGTTTTTTTTTTTTTGAAATTTTTTTTTTATTTATTTATTTATTTATTTTTCCTTTTTTTGCAACACCCCCACCCCGTTTCAACAACCCCCACCCCCTTTGCAACATTACGTAATCACTTGCAACATTCCTGCACTCTCCCCTTTTGCAGCTATACTACTCGAGTCAATAAAATTTCTCGTTCGAAAGTCGCGCTCACTGTGTTTCCAGCTTGTAGAAGCTTTCATAGCATTTCATGATAAATGTAAAAGAGAATAAATAAATATGAAAAATCCTAAAAAGGTTTGTAAAATATGCATGTGAAATAAAAAGCATTCTAAATGCAAAAAACTTCACTTTTTTTCTACGTGAAGGTCAAAATATGATAATAAAAACCCACTCTAATAGATAGAGTTATTTCCACAACAGTTTCGATGCCCACTGGCATCCTCTTCGGGTGGATACAGAAAAACCGAAGAGGATGCCAGTGGGCATCGAAACTGTTGTGGAAATAAACTCTGTCTATTAGAGTGGGTTTTTATTATCAAAAGAAAACATTGAGATTGTATAAGTACATTCCGTAACAGAACATACAGTGGATTCTTGCAACCTCTCATATTTCCCCGTAAATTAGTTTATGATGTAAATTGCAATTTTAGCTCATTCATTCCAACGTTAAAAAATTAAAGTCGCCATAAATTTGGACAGCTGAGCTCCCTCTCAACTTCATAATGCTCATTACGGCTCCCTGATGTGGCAAGGGAAAAAATTTAAAGTGTTTCTGAGGAGAAATACCTCGAGAGATCTAATTTCAATAAGTAAAATATTACGTAACTTTTCCTGCTTTAAAGGGGCTCTCCGCTTCCACTGAGATACGTTAAATTTTCCGAGGTGTTATTCACTTCTTTAATTGCAAGTTTCTTGACATAAATCACGTCCTTAAAAATGAAAATGATTTAGGAGAATTCCGTGGTTTTGAAGATACGGGTTCTTTTATCTGCGCGTTCAACAGATCTTATAAATTCACATTTTTTACGAAGTCTAAAAGTTGTTGAACTCGCATTGTGGACCACTCTCGTTGGTTACATTTTATGGAATGTGTAGCTTCCTTGAATTACTACAGGGTGTTTATAAAGTCCCTATCTATTTCAGTGAAAATGTATCATGAAGGGTAAAATTCAATAACAATATAATAGAAGGCATACATTTAATGAATACTTAAGCACATGATTCTACATGAGCACCATCAGTATCTCTACAGAGTTCGAATCTGTCAGCAGCATTGCGGAACACATTTTGGAGCATGACAGGGGTTATTTTTGTAACTGCTGTTACGATACGAGCACGTAAATGTCCCAGCTTCAATTCAGATGGCATTTTAAACACCGTCGTCTTTCAACAAGATGGGGCACCTTGTCATTATGCAAACATTGTTCGGGAGTACCTAAATGAACGATTTCCAAATCGGTGGATCGGACGTGGCGGCAACAGGCCCAGGGCGGCTCGATCTCCTGACCTAACGCCCTTGGATTTCTTTGCATGGGGCTTTATCAAATCAAACGTCTATCAAACGAGGGTTACAGATCTGCAAGATTTACGTGCTCGTATCGTAACAGCAGTTACAAAAATAACCCCTATCATGCTCCAAAATGTGTTCCGCAATGCTGCTGACAGATTCGAACTCTGTAGAGATACTGATGGTGCTCATGCTAAATCATATGCTTAAGTATTCATTAACTCTTTGAGGACCACGGGACATATGTGTCCCAGCGAAATAATAATATAAATTGTACAATGATGCAACGTTTCTACAAATACATCTAAATGTTTATATAGGTATCGTTTAGTTGTTGGAAAATTAACCCCAAAATGGGTCATTTAAGTGACTATAGTTACTAACATATCTAATTGTGAATACCAATAACACCTAAACTTTTAAGTTCAAAGAAACGTATACCGGTCGTCAAAGGGTTAAATGTATGCCTTCTATTATAGAGTGTGTCCGTAAAGTCATGGTGGGATTTTAAATAGCTATATTATTGCAACGAAACATGATAATGAGATGAAAAAAGGCAAATTGAGAACAACTCTAAAAGAATAACTTTATTTAACGTAGTTCGATATGGGCTCCTCTGGTAGCCCTGCAGACATCTAGGCGGTGATTCAATTCCAGCCACACACGCCCAAGAACATCAGGAGTGACGGATGCGATAGCTTCCGTGATTCGCTCGTGCAGTGATGAATATCCCTAATGGGTACACTGTACACGCTTTGCTTGATGTAACCCCACCAAATAAAAGTCCAAAGGTGTCAGGTCCGGAGAGCGTGGAGGCCATGGCTTCCATCCTCCTTCCTATCCATCTCTGTGGAAATTTTTCATTAAGGAATTCTCGAACAACGTTGGCATAGTGCGGAGGAGCACCATCTTGCTGAAAGATGACATTATTGTCAATAAATTGGGGTACTGCAAATGTTCCAACATAGCGAGGTAGTTGTGTGACGTCACAGTGGGTTCCGCGAAGAAAAATGGGCCAATCACTCGATCTCGTGCTAGAGCACACCACACATTAACTTCGGGCTATTACGTTCATGTTCAACATAGACATGGGACAGCCTAGAGCCCTAGACTAACTACGAGATAAAGGTTAAGCTTAGCCTAGACTAACTACAAGATACAACTTGAGAGTTGTTCTTAAATTTGGCATTGTTTCATCTCATCATCATGTTTCGTTGCAATAATATAGCTATTTAAAATCCCACCATGACTTTACGGACACACATCACCGCCTAGATGTCTGCAGGGCTACCAGAGGAGCCCATATCGAACTACGTTAAATAAAGTTATTCTTTTAGAGTTGTTCTTCAATTTGCCTTTTTTTCATCTCATTATCATGTTTCGTTGCAATAATATAGCTATTTAAAATCCCACCATGACTTTACGGACACACTGTATTGTTATTGAATTTTACCCTTTTTGCTACGTTTCCACTGAAATAGATAGGGACTTCATAAACACCCTGTATTTCGTGCCTGAAAAGTGGAAAGTAAGGTTACTGCACTTAAAAAAGCATTCATATTTCGTGTTTGTTAAAAGAGCTACAGTAATGTTATAATTTGTTTAACATATTTTGTGTGAGAAGTATTTTCCTGTCATTGTTACCATCATTACTTAATTAAGCAAGCGCCTGTAGCTCATTTCCCTATAAGCGAAGTGAAGACACTGAGGTCCGGGGTGGATCCCTGATGGTACTGGTAATAATCATCAGGAAGTTAGCTCAAAGGGCCTCATTTGTCTGGCCTGAATGTTGTGCCAGTTATTGGCCCTCTTCACTGACTATTCTTACTTAAAGAATTTTCCGATCTGATATTAAGGTAAAAAAAAATGTATTTTGTTACTAATTGGCTCTTAAAAATATTTGCTAAGGTCATAATACAGTTCACTCGACAGTATTTTCACTTTTTACGTTAAAAATAACAAAAATGAGTCCACTGAACTAGCGGTTCCCAAACTGTGGTACATGTACCACTGGTGGTAGCATGTGAGCTACTGCTCAGTAGCACGTAAATATATTGAAAATTAATTTTCAGTTAACCATAAAATAAAAACTAAGAGAAATTTTGAGTTTGTAGTTTGAAGAAGTAAATATTATAACGAGAGTTATAGTCTGCTGTAAGCGGCACAGAAGAAAATAAGTTTGGGAACCCCTGCACCCGTCAAATTCATAGTTTCGTCCGGGCCGGTGCCATGGGAAAATATTTTTTCACGGATATTCTTGTTGGAGTTAATTTGTTTGAGAGTTTAATTATAAACTTTTCCCAATGCTGAGCAGTTTTAAAGTGTCAAAAGCACGCAGTCAAACGGGCAAACATCATTGACCTTTGAGGAAAGTTTTTCTCTTACCCCCCAGACACTTCGCCTGACATCTCACCAGACATCTCAAACAGTCATAAAATGTTGGAAGAACAACGTTTTTGAATGCCCTTTAATTAGATGGTACCAAAAATTACTCTTTGTCACGGCCGACCGCAAAAATCTGAAACGTTTTTATTAAACATTAATTTTAAAAACCGTAATACATTGGTCTAATAAGCGCAAAAAGGTAACACGTACTGTATAATGATCAGTCAGGAGGACCAGAAGCCAACATAGCTCTCAGACTAACTAATGCGGCCCGCTGGGCTAACTTCTAGATTACTCTTACCAACACCATCGAGCCCCCGACCTCACTGTCTTCACTTCGCTTACTTACAAGGAAACGGTGTTACTCAAGGAGCTACAGATGCTGAAGTAACACATATAGTCAAGAAATAGGGTCGCCACTTTATATCCACTCATTGCACACTATAACAGCTTCAGAAAAATGTTCGCCAAACAACAAAATTTCATAAGAGCATAACAAATCAAGTAAGAAGGAAACTGAAGTACCGGTCACCTGTCACTGTGTCACTGAGAGACAATATGCCTTTCTATGGTAGTGAACGAATTTTTTAATTGAATTGAATTGAATAACCTTTATTAATAATAAAATAAATACATTAGTTTTACAATTTACTGTACAATGACATAAATAATCGTGAAGCTGGACTATTTATTTTATTTTATTTGACCCTTAAGCTTTAGGCTTTACTGGGCTCAGACTGGGCTCGTACGAAAGTACGTATACATCTTTCAGAGACATCCTGCACTAAACAAACGCTAATTTAAACAAAAAATTTGTTTTGATTTTAAGCTAACAAAGTATCACGTTCAAAATTATGATGATGAAGTTTCGTTAAAATTGAACTAAATAAATAATACTTCAAAATAAATTTGGTTTAGATTAAACACATATAAAATTATATTTACTTGGAATAACGATTGACTTCTTGTGGGAAACTCGAAAATGATTAATTCCAAGTAAATACAGGGTGGTCCAAAAGCCCCCTATCTATTTTGCTGAAATAATAGTATTTCAGGATAAAAATGTAGTAACATAATTAGATGTAAATTTATTTATCAAACTTAGGTCTAAGATTCGACGTGAGCACCATCAGTGTCTCTGCAAATCTCAAATCTGTCCACTGCATTGCGGAAAACATTCTCAACCATCTCTGGGGTTATTTTAGCCACTGCCGCGACAGTGTGGGTTCGCAGATCCTACAAGTCTGTAACTCTTGTTTTGTAAACCTCAGACTTTATAAAATCCCACGCAAAGAAGTCTAATGGTGTGAAATTCGGAGGTCGTGCTGCCCACGGCCTGTTTTCACCAGGTCCAATCCAGCAATTTAGTAAGAGTTCATCAGGTTACACCCAAACGATGTTTGCATCGCAACATGGAAATCCATATTGTTGAAAGAAAAACATTGTTGAGAATACCATCTGAACGAAGCTGGGATTTAAGAACCGCTGAAGCATGGCAAGATAAATTGGCCTTGTTACCGTAGCTTCTGCAAAGAAAAAAGGTCGTAAATCTCCGAGCTTGTCGGACCCAATTAGACATTAACTTTAGGAGAATCTTTCTCCCATTCGTAGAACTCGGTTGGTTTTTCACTAGCCCAGATGCGGCAATTATGTCGATTAACTTTTCCGCATGTGTGGAATGTCGCCTCATCGGTGAAGAGAATGTGGTTTAATAAGTTTTTCAATTCGTCTTGGATAATCCTTTTCGTGTAACTCATGTAGCACTTGAAGATGGTAACTTTTCTCTTTTAACGTTGATTTTAAAATCCTTAGAACAGTCGTTTTTTGGTATGCTGAATCTACGTGATGCTGTACGAGTTGACATTCTAGGATTTGTTTCAAAGGCATCTCTTACCAATTCGACATTTCCTTGAAAGGTACCTGGACCTTCAGATTTTGCTTCATCATGAACAGATCGTGTTCTTTTAAATTTATTGACCAGCTCGCGAATTGCTTTGTCTGTAGGTCCTGGTTTGTAAAATCTTCTTTCGAATTTTTATCGAATTTCTTTACACGTCTTCCCTCAGGTACGTAGTGTTACTACCATCACACGTTTTTGTAATCCATCATCATCATCTGATCTGAAGAAAATAAAAATATCATTTATTCAGCAAAATATTATGGATAGGGACTTTTGGAACACCCTGTATAATCTTATATTTGTTTAATCTGAACTAAATTTATTTTGAAGTAACATCATTTATTTAGTTCATTTTTAAAGTGAGTCTCATACTTTAGAACACAGTACTTTGTTGGACTAAAATCGAAAAAATATTTTATTTAAAATAAATAAAGAAATTTTTATTTCTTTTAAATTTTTACGAGTATAACTGAGTTATAGGTTATGGATGATAACTGCTGCAAGTTTCGCGCATTTCATGTATAATTAATTAATTTCCAAAATGCGCAGCAGCGAAACTACAAACTTGTTAAAACTAATAAATTAAAAGATACCAAATAATTACTAAACGTTGTATAGTTGGCGAAATTTTAAGAGATAATTTTCTACAGTATAAATAATTATTCCACACTGTTCCAAAAGTAGCAGTTTATATAACATTCAGGCTACTCTGACCTACTTTTATGGGAAAAAATCTTACCTCTTCCAACTTTTTCTGCCAGAAACACACTGATACTCTGAATTTTGTGATCGGTTAGTTTAAATTTTAAACAGACCAATTCAGATTTTCTTTTTCCATCGATTTTGAAGAACTTTTTTGGCTTACCGAATAAATTTATAGCTATTTCAGGATCCCATGACATTCAAGTGTCCTTTCTACTGCAATAAATGGCTTAAACTCAGTGTAGAGAGGATTATACTATATATATATACTACAGGGATGGCAATAGTCGCGATCGGGTCGTTAGAATGGTTGATAAAACAATGAGCTTTAACTTTTGAAACATTTTATTGAAACTAAAAACGGGAAAAATCATTACAAATAAAATTGGAATTAAATATAAAGATAACTTGCTGCTTATATGTCCATTTGGTCTGTATGGATACCGTCGTGATCAACGCATAATTGCATTCGACGCCAAGTGCGCCGTAAAGCTTTTCGAAGCATTTAAGCGTAATCACTGAGAATATATGAAGAATTTCCATTTTTAACTCTTCTCCAGAGTGCAAGTGAATGTGGCTAAGTTTGTTCTTCACAAAAGACCACAACCAATTATCATCAAGTTGTGAGGTCGGGACTTCTGGGAGGCCAGTTGAGAGATCCGCTCGCCAAATCCAAGTTGGAAATTGTTTGTTGATAAAATTACGCAAGTTAATAGCATAATGGGATGGTGCCACCGTTCTTCTTGTAAAATAACACTGTTTACGAGGCCCCCTTCCTCAAGTTTGGGAATTAACCAATGAGACAACATCTCCAGATGACTTCACCAGCCACACTCACATCGAAAAAATATGGACCAACAATCAGTTCACAGGTTAACCAGCCTACATCATAACATGGGGAGGGTATTATGCTATTTCTTCAAAGAAATGGGGATTTTCTTTCGCCCAGAAATAAACATTCCCGAGACCTCGTGCCAAAATATACGGCACATTCGTCAGTGAACATAATGTTTCGACGAGACGCTAAGGTTGGTGGAAATTCATGCACGAAAATTTGACATGACTGCCACCGTACGTTCACATCATGATCAGATAATTCATTGATAAATACGGGCCTATACTTATGGTAGCCTTTCTTCATCAAACGTCGCATGGAAGTTCTTGGAATATTGAATTCAGCAGATCGTTTCTTAGTTGGTCTTTTAGATCCGGTTGTGAATATTTTTTCTCCAGTTAACATAAATTTGTCTCAGTCGAAGCTACTTTATTAAAACGCATTGCAAAGTCTTCGCTTATATCATTCTAAGTTTTAGCAGTATGTTCTTTTCCGAGAACCCAAACACTCACAACAACAGGCTCCTCGATCGTAAAAGAACTTGTATCCGCCATGTTCAATTGAAGGCTTGGTAGCCTACGTCATTATGAAGTTTGTTTACATACCGCATAGCCTTTTGCCAATTTGTGTGAATTCCATCGTAAGTATTCTTTAAAACACATTCATCATTTCTAATTCCTGTCCATTTCTAAACGACTAGATCACGACTTTTGGCCCCCATCCCTGTATATATACAGTATATGGGGGCTTTTCCGTTCTATGGACACCAACGAGGTTAGATCAGGTTAGGATAGGTTAGGCTATGTTAAGCTAGGTTAGGTTAGGTTTGGGTTAGGTTAGGTTTGGGTTAGGTTAGGTTAGGTATGACCAATAATAATGATAATGTATTGTAATAAATCGTAAAAAATTTTAAGAAACGACAAATATTTTTTGTTTTTATTTATGTTCATTAAAGCTGTTAAATTAAATAAACTAAATTTCTCCTATTGAAAATGTAGTTTAAAAAATATTAATTTCTCTCATTCAATGGTGCCTATAGAACGGAAAAGGTCCATATATATATATATATATATATATATATAATATATCAGGCACGTGCCGTGAGTAAATACTCAGGGTAGGCAGACTCAATGCGCGAGCGAAGCGAGCGGTTCAAAGCTAGGGGGTCTGGGGTGGGCGCGAGCTCCCCCAGCGGGTTCCGGGGCGGAGCCCCAGCCACCAACGAATTTTAAGCATAATTAACCCCTTCCGCACCATTTGTGCTAATTTTTGGTCAACAACAAATATTTACTTACCGCTTTATTTGTAGATGAATTCCATTCTTCTCTCTTTGTTAGTAACAAAAATATCTGTAATTTTTTCAAAGAAATTGTAAGTGGGATTTTGCTCCATTTTAGTAAATCTTTCCTTTTCAATTGAAATTAGGGCAAGTGATGAAAGCCTTTCCTGTTTCATTCTATTCCTGGTGTAGCTTTTAATTCTTTTCAAAGCTGAAAATGACCTCTCAACAGAAACTGTTGTAGCTGGAATTGTTAAAATCAATTGCAACAGCTTCACCGCTTCAGGAAACGTTAGTTGAAGTCCATTTTGAAATATGAAAGCAAGCAAATCTTTAATTGATTTATCCCTGAACACTTGTGCACTATAAATTCCAGCTAGATCAGTTTTCAATCTTATGACATCGAAGAAGTTACCATAATTCTTCTCTAAACTTTCTAGTGCATCCTTATCAATTTCTGTAGCTAGTTTTAGAAACTTTTTACTATCAACTAATGAAATAAATTGTAAATTTTTGAAGTCACTGTATCTTCCTTCCATATGCTGCAGTATATCATTCAATATTAGACAGAATATTCTTTCTCTTTCTTTTTTAATTGGACCTTTTGTACGACATTTTGATTCGGTCAAGTTATTCTCTTTGAAACATTCTTCAAACTTCTCATAGATATCATCAAAATTTTGCGCAGACCCTCGAGGGAATTCATTGTTTCATTGATTCTTTCAATGCAATATGGAATATCTATAATTTTAGTTTGTAAGATATTGAAGAGTGTGTCAGTTCTAATGAAAATCTTATCATATACCATGAGAAGAAAGTATGTCGAATCTTTCGTTAGCCAATTATAAAATCCATTACTCCTCACTAAAGTATCTGAGTCCACAATAAAGGATTGCTGTCAATGTTGTTGAAAAGTTTACAAAGGCACTATGATAGTGTAAAATAGTTTGCACTAGCTTTGAGTTAGAACTCCATCTCGTTGGTGCAGCCTTTGGAATGCGTTTATGTACTATTTCATCAAGAAATTGCGTTCGTTTTGTAGAGTGATTGAAAAATGCAGCAAGACCACCAATGGTCTTGAAAAAGATTGTACATTCAGGTATAAATTTCGCTGACTGAGATAGAACAAGATTCAACTTGTGAGCGTAGCAATGGGTAAATAACGCTGATGATGCCTTTTCTCTTACTTTAGCTTGAACGCCATTTAAATGCGATGCCATTACCGATGCTCCATCATATGTCTGTGCTACAAGCTTCTCAGCACAGTTGTATTTATCTAAATTTTTAAATATGCATTCTGTTACACCAGTAGCTCTTCTGTCTTTAAGTTCGTCAAATCCTATGAAAGCCTCTTTAATTTCAGAATCCAATACATATCTTAAAACTGTGGAACATTGAGCTGTATTTGAAATATCAGTTGATTCATCCACTTCTATAGCAATGAATGGGGATCTTGCGATATCTTCTTTAATATTATTTTCTACAGCTATGCCTACTGCTTCAATCAAGTCATTTTGTATCTTGTTAGAAACGCCAGAAAACACGGATGAAGTCTGTAAATGTTGTGCTAATTTTTGGTCAAATTTTGCAGTGTAGTTCAGTAACTCAATATAGTTTCCACGATTTAAAGAGGATTTATCTTCATTATCACCGCGGAAAGCAAGTTCTTGTTTAATCAAAAAGCAAGTAGCAGAAATTAATGTTTTCAGTATGTCTCTGTTTTCCTTTACCTTTTTATTGTGAATTTCAATGCTAAGTTTTTTTTGCTTATCTATGCTCAAGTCGATTCGTGTAGATCCAAATGTTTTCAACGATATTTGACTTTCATAATGCGCAGCAGACCTCTCGTGCTTACTTAAAGCATTAGTCAAATTATTTAAATCACAATATCCTGTTCTTATCCACACACTTTCACTAGATACGGAAAATAACAAGCATGGAAAACAAAAGAGTCTACCTGTTGTAACACAACCACTCTTTCTTGCTGTACCACGTCGTTTGAAACGTTCTGATTATTTTTGTTCCTTTACGCTGTAGCAACTGTTTCAGTTCCGGTGTCGGCCTACCATTTTTAATCACATTCAACCTTTCTTCATAAGACAGTTTAGAAAAATTCTTAAGATACTCACTGTCCATATTTGAAAAGGGTTAAATTTTGAAATAAAATGTCTAAAATTTAGTTCAATCACCAGAGGCAAACGACAACACAGACGCGCGCACAGCCACACACCGACCATGTGCCCGAACGGCAAAACACTGAGTGAAAAGCAGAACTAAATCTGCTTATGTAGCGCAGTATTTGTCACAGCTTGGAGCTCCACTCACGGCACGTGAGAAAATTTCATTGTCAAGCGTTAATATATATAGAGGTTGAAAGGCACGGGGAAATTGTGCTTCTAACACAATATTATCCATTTACAAATTTATACATTGAATTTCATACATTAAATTAACATTATATAATGAAGTGAAAATCATTTACATTTATATTTAATATTTTTAGTTTTATTCAGGGTAAGCACTGCCTACCTTGCCTACCCAGAGGGCACGTCCCTGATATATATATATATACAGGGTGTTCCATAAGTCCGGCATCATAGGAGAAATTCATATTTTTCTATTTCTACAAACCATAATTCATATTTTTCTTATGCTCGGGATGCCAATTTCCCGTCCACCAATTTGTTCAGTGACGAGGCTGTTTTTTATGGAAATGGTGAGGTAAATCGACAGAACACCCGCTACTGGTCTCAAAACAACTCTCACTGGTATACCTCTTCAAAGGAACAAGGTGTATCTCGGGTGATGGTATGGTGTGGCATTTGGAAGGATCGCATCATAGGCCCCCTCTTTTTCGATGAACATGTCACTGGAAGCACCTACCTACGTATGCTCAAGGAAGAAACATTTCCCAGTGTCTTGAACGAAGAAGGAAATTTCGCAACATGGTTCCAGCAAGACGGCGCTCCTGCAAATTACAGCACCCAAGTAAGGGAATACCTGTACCAACAATTCCCTGGTCATTGGATAGGACGTCGAGGGTCTGTGGAATGGCCAGCTAGAAGCCCGGATCTCACGCCACTAGATTTTTATCTCTGGGGCCACTTGAAAGCGCTGGTATACGCAGAGAAAGTTAGGAGTGTTGAACATTTGCGGCAGCGCATTATTGGGGCATGTAACACCATTACTCTTGACATCATTTACCGTGTGCTTGCTGACTAGGTATCACGTCTGAATTTGTGTATTGAAAACAATGGTAGACATATTGAGCACGTTCTGTAAATAAAAGCTTTTGTTTTGCCTTTTTTTATTATTTTTCCTATGATGCCGTGTGTATATATATATATATATATATATATATATATATATATATATACACTATCCTTTCTTATTTCTTCACCAATTCCTGGTTTAAGTTTTTTGACCAACTAAACTAAAAATAATAATAATAATAATAACAATAATAACATAAAATTTGCCTCTACTTTTATTAAAATGTTCCGAAATTTTTGAAAGCGATTTTCGTAAACTGATTTTGAAGATTTTTATTCCAGAATTGAAAGAAGTTTTAAAGGAAGAGTGTATTAGAAATGTATTTCTCTTTTTTGTATCTCACACTGAAAATACAAGAACCGAAACGTGGATGTTTTTCACTTCATTAATTAAAACTTACTGTCTTTAAAAACGAGAAATTATCACTACATTTCATCCGACAACGAAGGAAGGTTTTACGTAAAAGCGAAGCCAGAGCGAAAATATGTGTAGAAAGTGCGTTCGATTACTTTCCATTTGACGCTGTTCCCATTCCCAATTCCCGGTTCGAAAGTTGGAATGATCGAAGTGGGAATTCGGATGTGAGAAAAGAGTTTCCTGATTTTGGAAAGGACAAATCAAGGGCTGTGACGCAATTGTGGGCCCGAGGGGTATTTTTTATGAAAAAAAATTCTTATTGAAAGTAGGAAGCCTCACAACGGGAACAGAAATGGATCGATTTGAGAATTGCCTCAACTGAGATTTTCACTTTAGGATTTCTCACATTTGGACGAAAATAGAATTGGAAATGAGTGAGACTGGGAGACGACCAGTATATTCTCCTGTGTTAACTAAATCTCTATGCTACAGTAATACTAGAATCTAACTTTTTTCAATACTTTCTACAATGAAATATTCTTTCAAAAGAGAGACTATTTCAAGCGGTACTTGATACCTTAAATGAATTAAAAATTAATTAATAAGTTTCTTAATTAATAAGGTAGCTCAGTAGTTACGGCGTCGGACTCCTGGCGGTGAGGCTCTGGGCTATTTCAAGCGGTACTTGATACCTTAAATGAATTAAAAATTAATTAATAAGTTTCTTAATTAATAAGGTAGCTCAGTAGTTACGGCGTCGGACTCCTGGCGGTGAGGCTCTGGGTTCACCCCCAGCTGCTGTTGCCTGGGTTGAGTTGGGCCGGCCATTCACCCTGTCATTGCTCGGATTCGGGTGACTCTAAGGGCACTCTCACCCCCGCACAGTAGGGAAATAATTAAAAATAATTAAAAATCCTGTGAATTAATAAATCCTATAACGAGTCCTGTTTAAAATTTAGTTTTATGGAAAGATATATCAAATATTAAAATGAGGTTTCTATATTAGCTTTATCCATGTGAAGCTCGCAAGCAGTGTTTTGTTTTTCTGAATATTTCTAGCAAACAGCATGACACTGCAAGAAAGCCCTTTGATCGCACCACTGCAAAATCGAAGACCCACTCCCATGTGTGTAGCAGTTCTAAAAGGCTCTGGAACTTCGCAAAATCTTAATTATGTCTAGTTACAACTCACTGCCTCTTTGCTAAAACCTCATCTAACCCCTTCCTGACGTCCGTGGATATAAATATGCTCTCTTTTCTATGTTGTCTATGCATACTAACTGTATGTTATGTTTCATAATAAATTTGACTCCTCCTGTTGCGAAGGTACTTATTTCACTCTCTTAAAAAATTATAGCGTCTGCGTTATATTTTAGGCTTTAATTCACCATCTCGGCATATGTGTGAAAATACTCGAAGCGAAAACAAAATAAAAGAGAAGTTAAATTTGGATGAAAAGAGATGCGAAATCTTATTAAATTTTTTTTTGTAAACCAATTTTATTTCTCCCTCTTCGAGAAGTGCTTTAAAAAATCTGGAAAACATATTAAGGAATGGTATTGATAAAAAGAAATAATAAATTATCCCCACATCGTTTAACTTGAATCAAATTATTACATTTCTTTTCTTTCCAACCAAATCCCAAGCTTTTAAAGGCATTTAAGTAAGTTACGCGATTCTCTTTCCAGCCGATTGAAAACCAGTCATCTCACCTCCCATTGATCAAAAAACAAAAAAGAGGGGGGGTCATAAAGGGGTTAGACGGATCAACCAGCCATCCAAATTGGTCACAAATATTTTTCCCAGAGAAAATTGCACCAAATATACAATAGAACAAAGTTTTAGGTGAATTTTCAACGCATCACATATCAAAACATGAAGGAATTTAAACGGAATCCAACAACAATGTGTTTTCTGAAAATAAAAATTCCAGAAATATTATATATATATATATATATATATCAAAGGCGGATCCAAACCTTTCTTTCGGGGAGTGGGGGGAGGGACGCATATATTTATATAAGAAATTTAATATACAGCAAAAAAAGGCTAATAATATAATTTCCCTCCTAACTATGAAAAATAATTACATGTGCCCTTAATTACTGCAGGAAGATTGTATTCAGAGGACGCATTTATTTTGTTAGTCTGTGCAGTGATCCAACATTTTTCTCACTGAAATGATACAAGGTGTAAAAAAGCAATACGGAGCATTAAATTTATTAGCAATATATTACTTAGAAGTTAAAACATTTATAATGGAAAAAATAAATAATAACAAACACAAAATAGCAAATCATTACATTTGAAGTCGACGTTTTTATCGTGAAAACCGATCAATAACATTGTCTACGTTAATGCTAAGATTTTGATGGATGCGCATTAGGGCCAAACCATCCAATCGCTCTTCCACCATAGCGCTACGAAGGTAGGTTTTCAGCCGTTTCATGCTGGAAAATGATCTATCCACCGTTGAAGTTGATACTGGTACAGTAAGCAGTATCTGTATCAGAAATTAAATAATTCCTTACAAAAGGAGATACAGTACTAAAATTTATGTATCGTACTTAATACATATACCAGTAAAATACCGATTATATATATATATAGAATTTTATAAGGGTTTACCCGTAAAAGCACCTTGATATTGGGATAAAACTCAGAACTGCATGTCATGTACGCTTCTAATGCTGTCTCAAGTAAGTTTTCCGCATTTGACCACATAAGCTTCCAGCGAGAAAATTCAGCTTACAGTTGAGTTTCAGTTAAGAATGGAAATAAATCCTCATAGACGCCAATGGCTGAAATCAGATCGCTGTGGCCTCCTTCGTATATTTTGGACAGTTGGGAAAACGCAACGCACGGTGCACAGTATAAACCTTGATGAATATGAGAATATGCAAGCCATGTAGTTTTTTCTAAATGTTCAAACCTCATATAACATCTGTTACCTTCTCCACGGCGTTTGTCTTGCCGCAAGCTGTGTAGGAATGAATAATTTTTTTCTGGTTTCCATCTTTCAGTAAGCGCAACGCGCTTCGCTTCTCCTCATTTACAAGAGCTCGTCCGACATATAGGCCACTGTCCTTAGAACTAAGAGAATATATACATTCATGCTGAGGTTGTTTTGCTATAGAGTATACTGCAGGCTCTTGGTGTGTTTTAGAGGACGAGCAAGCCTCTTGGTCATCCTGAAGGGATGAATCTGCATGACCCTCGCTTGAATTACTGCAAATCTCTTTATTTGAAGATTTGTTAAAAAAAACCCGTAATAGGTTTCATATTAACCTAGCAGCAGCGAGAGAAATTTTAACACATAGGTATAAAAATAATCACCTGAAACAAATGAGAATAATGATGATAGATAGAAAATAAAGATTTTAATAGTTAAAGAAAGAAGTTATAAGGTTTTTTTCAACATGGAATGATAAGAGATTAAATTATTGTAATGTTATTGATAGTTATTAATAGCTTAAATTTAGTCTTATTTCACCAATTTTTCTAGATGCAACATACTCATATATCACATACAATTTTCAAATTATCATAAATCACTTATTTGAAAAGGGCTAAACTCTGCCTAGTGAATAAAGCTAACTTTACTAGATTTTGGCTTACAATATTGAAAAAGTCAGAAATTTCGGAGGAGGGGTGGAGGCGCGCGCCCCCCTGGATCAGCCTCTGATATATATAATGCTACAAGAACAAGAGGAAGCCTCAAAGACCTTTCGGTCCAGTCGGGGAGGTTCCTGTTATTAAACTGGTTCATTTTTAACCTATTCTAGCACACGTAGAAAAATGGATAGAAAAGCATGAGGCTCTCTCCCCACCCTCCCCGCCAGAGGCGGGTAAGGAAAAGGTTCAAAAACTACCTTGACCCTTGAAAAGTAAGCTAAGAAATTTTACAGGAAAGAGGAGACTATACTATAAGATAGCTCTACAATTACGCTATGCACACAGATCGTACACTAGACAGCACCGCTGCACAAACTAACCAATAATATACTTGTGCCGATGGCACATCAACCACTCGGTATCATCACAAAAACCTCGAACATATGGTTTTCATTTTATGCAAAATATTTACAGCTTTATTTACCGAGGTATCGGTCCAACAAAGACCCATCTCCAAAAAGAATTAAAAGAGAGGTAAAGGTTAAACTCTCCATGGATATAGCCATGTACGCGCAAATCCATCACACCGGCAAAGTGATGACATACTTCTACAGGAAAGGAGTGGGAACAGGAAGTAAGAAAAAAAATCAGATTTTCCACTTCATGCCCTCACCCGTCACGTGCATCCAGCTACCCAAGAGAAAGAGAAAAAAGAAATCGTGACGGCAGAAACGCAAATCTACCTCGCCTAATCCATGCCATGCAATTTTTTTTCAACTCTATTCTTAGACATATTAACAAGGCAGGCAAGTGTGTGAGCGTGTTTTCTGTAATTGGATGCCTGTCATGTGTATGTGTCTGCCAACTCTGAGTGTCGCCGAGTTTCAACTTGGGTCTTCCACCATGAAAGGTGTTTAGTCGTTCATACTTCGCGGTGTTGTGCCACCACGAGAGTAGAGAAAATCTCTCTCCGGCGACGAATATCAGTGGAGGTCCCTGTATCTATTCCCGTGTACTTGTCCCTTACGGAGAATGCAAGTGGTTCGTTTCTTGCTGCTACGGTGAATTCAAGAGTCTCTCACTCAGAGGTGTTTATGAGGCAAGTGATAAAAAAAATAGTTGTTCGATGGCAGAGATGGGCAGTATTTAAATACATATGTATTTAAATATGTATTTAAATACATTTGTATTGTAATACTTGTATTTATAAATACTTTTTTTTTCGGTGTGTATTTAAATACGTATTTAAATATTTTGAAAGAGTATTTGTTATTTGAAAATCCATATTTTTAAATACATTTCGCAAATACATTTCTTAGCCTCAACTGTCAGATAACAATTTGCGCCCTGAAACAAAATACAAAATCTTTCTAATCATCTAAGCCACCTGATCCAATCCTTACTAGATGGGCCAGTTGGTTGAATGCAGCGTTTTATTACGCAAGGCATCTTCCAAAAGTAAAGACAGATTGTGGAAGGATTCGAGGGCAACGGGATCCTCGTTAAAAGAGCGAAAGCTGGCATCAAATCAGATGGGTTAGGTTTTCAGCTCTTACAGTCGCAAGAACAGTACTCTTCATTATGTTCTCTTTTAGAGAAAATGGAGGACACGGATTTTACTATCAAAGAAGCATACGAAGCGGTCAATACCATATATTTTGGAGATTATGCTAATATAAAAAATTATATGAAAAAGCGTTTGCAAACAAATGATATCAAGGATATAATTTTGATGACCAGGAATGCTCTATCTCCATCATTATACGTTCTACTAAAAAACTGTCAACCTACCTCAGCATCAGTGGAAAGAAGTTTTTCGATTCTTCGAAAACTCCTAGCCAAAGACAGAAACTTCAAATCCGAAAATGTTAAAAACTATATTGCGGTGTTGTATAATGCAGATGTGGAATAATTGTATTTGAAGTTGTTAACTGACTGCACGTGGAGTGTTGTATAATATATTAGTTTTATGTATCAATCTATAAATAGACTATACAATTTATCACTAATAAGTCAAATTAGATAATTTAATGGTACATATTTTTTTGGTCAATAAAGTCAATTTTGGAGGAAAATAAAGTCAATTTTTTTTTTTTAGGTCAATAAAAAATTGCCCTACTTATCAGTTCTGCATATACAGTATGTTTATAAAGTCTAATAGATGATAATATCAATAAACTAATGTTACCATGAGATAGGTTTTACAAAAAATTCTGGCATGATATAGTTGGATAAGTATTTAAAAATGTATTTGAAATGTATTTAAATACATTTTTCATGGAATGTATCTAGTATTTAAATATATTCTGAAAATATGTAATGTATTTGGTATTTAAATACTTTTTTAAGGAAGTAATGTATTTAGTATTTAATTACATTTAAAGTATTTTGTGCCCATCTCTGTTCGATGGTTACTCATACTATGTGGGGCATCATCAACCAAAGACGTCTCTCTAAAGTGGGGGGAGAATTAGGTGTAGGAGGACGTGTTCAAACAAACTCCACACGGCTACATTATAATATTTTCTTAAATTACATTATATGTGAGGACAGTCTTAAACCCTGAGTGTATTCAGAACTTTGTCCAGCCTATTTTTAAATATATTTACACTTTGGTTTGAAACAACCTCTGAAGGGAGTTGGCTCCAGATATTAACTATTTTATAGAAGAAATTACTAAATGTTTAAAATTCCAATTTAAAACCATTATTTCTTGTCGGATTGATATTAACTGAGAAGAATTGCCTGTTGTCTACCCTGTCTATTCTATTGAGCATCTTGAAAACTTGAATAAGCTGACCGCGCAACCTCCTGGTCTCTTAGGAAACAGATTTAAGCAATCTAATCTTCGGTGGTTATTTTGCATTCTCATTGAAGGGATCAATTTTGTGGCCCTCGCTTGTGCCCTTTCCAACCTTTCTATATCCTTTCTAAGGGAGGGAGACTAAAGCTGCACACAATACTCGAGTTGAGGTTTAACAAATGAATTATAAAGACATTACAATCTCCTGGTTTCTAAATTGGAACTGTCTTTTAATATAACACAGTATTTTTAAGGCATTCTTTTCGACGTCTGCACAGTACTTCGATGGTTTGAGATCATTACTAATATAAACTCCTAAGTCTTTCTCTAGATCAGTTTCAGTCAAGTTCTTCCTCAACAGAGCGTAATCGGTCTTTGGGTTCTTGTAACCTAAGTTATATGCATTACCTTACATTTGTCCAAGTTGAATGGCATCTCCCAAATACCAGGCCATTCGCCCAACCAATCAAGATCATTTCGAAGCGTTCTTACGCCCTCCTCATTACTTACACTATTTCCTAACTTGGTATCGTCTGCAAATTTAGAAACTGTAATTAGGAGCCCAACGTCTATAGTGTTAATATAGATGATAAAAAGTAAAGGACCCAGAATAGAACCATGTGAAATCCCAACTGGTGACTGGGATCCACCCCGAAGCCACTCTATTTATTACCACGCTGCTTTCTTTCTTTTAACCAATCTTCAATCCAGTTGGACAGGAGCCCGATAATTCTTAGTCCTCTAACTTTAGTCATTAATGTCGCGTGAGGGACTTTGTCAAAGGCTTTTTGGAAGTCGAGATACACTATGTCACTATATCTACTGTTTTGATCAAGTTGAGTCATATAAAGTATACATATGAGTATTATGAAAAATTTTAACAGGTTTGTTAGACAAGATCTATGCCGCCTGAATCCATGTTGAGAATCAAAATTAAATTGTTTGGTTACAGGTGATACACAATACGTTATGTAATAATGGATTCCAACAGCTTCCTGACAACTGACGTTAAACTGATCGGGCGGTAATTACAAGGATTTCGCCTATTCCCCCTTTTAAAGATTGGTGTTACATTTGCTAATTTCCAGTCGGTTGGAGAGAGAGAGAGAGCGAGAGAGAGAGAGAGAGTTCACAAACGTAAATAGATACCACAATGATTGTCGTCAAGAACAAATGGCAAAGCTCATCATGTAATGCCAGAACGTGTGTTAGCTTTACATAATAATGCTTACGGGAAAGCAACACAATTCTAAATACAGTGATTCAATAAATCTGTTATTACAGTATTTATTGACTTTTATTATCAAATCAAAAATTATGGATAAACCGAAGATCTCTCTCTCTCTCTCTCTCTCTCTCTCTCTCTCTCTCTCTCTCTCTCTATATATATATATATATATATATATATAATATATATACAGGGTGGCGCAAAAGTCAGGAACCATAGGCACATTTTATTAAATTATAATAAATGTTTGAATTGATGGCCTTTTTGGAATTGAATTCAATAACCTTTATTAATAATAAAATAAATACATTCATTTCAATTTACAATGACATTAATAATTGTGAAGCTCGACTATTTATTTTATTTAATTTGGCCCTTAAGCTTTAGGCTTTACTGGGCTCTTATTAAAATAAACAGCTAGTTGTTATTAATTAATAATAAATAAATAAATAAGTAAATAAGTATTATTAATAGTTAAAACATGTATTAATCTTAAATTATCACTACTGACATGACAAATACAAGGTCACCATTGAAGGCACTATACCAATACCATACAAAGAAACCAATATTATACATGAGAGATAAGAACTGAACCAGTGAACCAATCCCAAGAAATGTGTTTTTAATACTAGATTATACACGAGAAATTAATAATTAGTAAACAATAGTAATGGACATTAATCCTAGATTTTTGTTAGTATGCCATTACATTGGTCAACAAAGATTTTTCATCAGAGTAAACTTTGTGGTGGCTGGATAGCATTTTTCACGCTGATTCCAAAACTGCATTCAGATTTTTTCTAGCACGTATAGTTTTCAAGATGAAGGCATATATAACTACACTACACAGATTTAACCATTTTAAATAGGCAAAATACTAATATTTCAACATTTGATTGTGTTTATTTTATTGTGTTTTTTTAGTTTATTCATCTTATTTATTTCAATTATCTTAATTATACATCTTATGTATTTCAGGTATGAGCTTTTACGTCTAGCAGCATTGTGATTCAGGCAACAACGCCGTGCTTTGTGTGTCAAAAGATCAGTCCAGTCCAAGAACTTGTTGTGTCAAGTTGGTGTACATTTTTTTTGAATTTATAGTTTGCTCAGGTCAGTCAACATGCCTCGACAATGTAAGAATGACCCCGACAAGTTCTGTTTCGTATGCGGCCAGTTGACAACTAAAACACAGCGACGAAGTATTACAACCGACATTAAGAAAATATTCCAAAACTGCATTCAGATTTTTTCTAGCACGTATAGTTTTCAAGATGAAGGCATATATATAACTACACAGATTTAACCATTTTAAATAGGCAAAATACTAATATTTCAACATTTGATTGTGTTTATTTTATTGTGTTTTTTTAGTTTATTCATCTTATTTATTTCAATTATCTTAATTATACATCTTATGTATTTCAGGTATGAGCTTTTACGTCTAGCAGCATTGTGATTCAGGCAACAACGCCGTGCTTTGTGTGTCAAAAGATCAGTCCAGTCCAAGAACTTGTTGTGTCAAGTTGGTGTACATTTTTTTTAATTTATAGTTTGCTCAGGTCAGTCAACATGCCTCGACAATGTAAGAATGACCCCGACAAGTTCTATTTCGTATGCGGCCAGTTGACAACTAAAACACAGCGACGAAGTATTACAACCGACATTAAGAAAATATACAAGCTATACTTTGGTTGCCATCTAGGTGACCAAGATAAACCATGGGCGCCACATCAAATCTGTTCTGGCTGTTCAAATGGATTACGTGATTGGCTTAACAAAAAGAAAGCTTCAATGCCATTTGCCATACCCATGATATGGAGGGAGCCGAGAGATCATCATGAAGACTGTTATTTTTGTAGTGTGAACTTGATGGGGTTTTCTGCCAAGAACAAACACCAGATTGTATATCCAAACTTGGATTCAGCACGTAGACCAGTAAAACATGATGAAACATTGCCCATTCCAATTCCCCCAAGTGATAGGCTAGATTCTATCATAGATGACATGGAAAGTGATGAAGGTGCAACTGGCGTTTCCGGACCATCTACAGAACCAGAGTACACTTTTGAAGGTAGACATTTAGAGCCTAAAAAGTTAACCCAAGGACAGTTGAATGATCTTGTTAGAGACTTATCGCTGTCTAAAGAGAAATCAGAGCTTCTCGCCTCAAGACTAAAGGAGAACAATTTACTTGAGAACAATGTTCGTATTAGTTACTACCGAAAGCGGAATTTTGAATTAACAGCATTCTTTTCAGTAGACGATCCTCTCTGTTATTGCCATGACATCAATGGACTATTTACAGCCATATCTCAGACGTATGTGGCATCTGAGTGGCGCCTCTTTATTGATTCGTCGCAGAGAAGCCTGAAAGCAGTTATTTTGCATAATGGTAATATAATGCCATCAATCCCCATTGCCCATTCCGTCCATCTAAAAGAGACATATGACAATATGGATATACTACTTAAGGCAATCAAATACGACAGTCATCAATGGAATGTTTGTGGAGATCTAAAAGTTATAGGAATGCTTATGGGTATGCAGTCAGAATTCACAAAATTTTGTTGTTTCCTTTGCCTGTGGGACAGTCGCGCCACTATAGAACATTACACCAAAAGTGACTGGCCACTTAGGTATACATATGTCCCAGGGATAAGCAATGTCCAGTCTGTCCCTTTAGTGGATCCCCAAAAGATCTATCTGCCACCTCTTCACATTAAACTTGGTTTAATGAAGAATTTTGTTAAAGCAATGGGTAAAGTCAATTCTGAAGGGTTCCAATACCTTTCAAGGAAATTTCCGAAGGTTACTGCAGCAAAATTGAAGGAAGGAATTTTTGTTAGGCCACAAATAAGGGAGGTTTTGAATGACACTGAATTTGAAAAAGTCCTAAGTCCGCTGGAATTGAAGGCTTGGCTGGCGTTCAAATGGATATGTGAAAACTTTCTTGGAAGCAACAAGTCACCTGCGTATAAGGATGGAGTCAAGAACCTCCTTGATGCCTTCAAAGAAATGGAGTGTCGAATGTCATTAAAATTCACTTCCTGCATTCCCACTTAGATTTCTTTCCTGAAAACCTTGGTGCAGTGAGTGACGAGCAAGGAGAGCGCTTCCATCAAGATATTCAGATGATGGAGAAGCGCTACCAAGGATATTGGAATGAAAGCATGATGGCGGACCATTGTTGGATGCTGTATCGTGACAATCCAGGCCAAATTTACAAAAGGAAATCACACTCACAGCGCTTTTAATAAAATAATGTATATATTCTTTATTTATAAGTACATTGAATAAGGTATATGATGTATTTGTTGTTTAGCATTCCTAAGTGTGATCTATACATCCATAAATTTTCTTATAGCAATATCAAAAACTTAAAAATATCAAAACCAGTGTATCTATATAACTATACGTGCTAAAAAAAAAATAAAACCAGATTTGGAATCAGCGCGAAACATGCATTAAGAAAAGTGTGATCATGTTTGTGATGAGAAAAAAATTTCATTTTGTTGGCCAGTGTTATTAATCGGGATTTCAATTTGGTTTTAAACAAATTTACATTCACAATATTTTTTATATCGGCAAGCAAGTCATTCCACAGTTTCAATCCAATGAAAATGGGTAGTTTTTGAGATGAAGACAGTCTAAATTGAGGTATAACAAGCTTTGATCTACAGTATTTCTGGTCTGATACGAGTGGATTTCTTGATGAGTTACAAAATATCTATTTACCTATTGTAAATTAATGATTTTGTTCTTACACTTGTAAATAAAGACAAAATGTGCCACTTTGATTATATCATTGAGCTTTAGTAGGGTTAGCTCTTTAAATAATGCACTAGAGTGAGCGAGGAAATCAGCATCAGATGATAACCTTATTGCTCGTTTCTGGATGACAAAGATACCATTTAATGCATTGTTAGCGGAGTTTCCCCGGGTGCAGTACGTTATATAAGGAAGAACAAGAGTATGATAAAGAGTCAATAAAACTTGTTTTGGGACTACATTTCTAAGTTTAAACATTATAGCAACGCTCCTTGAAATCTTTTTCGCGATATAATTTACATGATCACTCAAATGCAAATTCTTATCTAGCATTACAGCCAGTGCTCTTCAACCTTTTTATGCTTACCACCCACTTTTGTAACTTTTGAATCTCCGTATCGCCCACCAAAATTAAAAATGCAAAAACTCAAACTAAAAGTTATATACCCTGCATAAAACAATAAAATTAATTGCAATTACCTTTAGATTAATGAGATCCTTCGCTCACTAGTGGGCGGTACCGCCCAGGTTGAAGAGCACTGCATTACACCAAGAAATTTTGTTACAGTACATTCCTTTATAGCGATTTCATTAACATTAAGTTCATCAAGATATACATTTCTTTTATTAGTAAAAATCATGAAATTTGTTTTACTGGTATTTAGGAAGAGTTTATTGGTGGTCAACCATTTCATTACACTGATGAATTCTAAATTAAATATATTCTTAGCTGAATTAACATCTTTGCAAGAAAAAGAGACAGTTGTATCATCTGCAAACATTATGAAGTTCAGTATATCAGATGAACGTAGAAGGTCATTTATATAAAATAAAAATAACAGTGGACCCGGAACTGAGCCCTGTGGCACACCATGCTTGACAAGCGCCTTAGTTGAGCAAAACTTGTTTACTGATACAAAATTATATCTATTGGACAAATAACTTTTAAACCAATCACTGACTGCTCCTCTAAAGCCGTAACAATATAATTTATTAAGTAGAATATTATGGTCTATTACAGGCGTCGGCAACCTTTTTGGTGTTGCGTGCCAATTCCATTTTAAAAAAAATTATTTTATGGTCTTGAGTAGTATTTCTCCTCTCTTTTTTTAATCTTAAAATTATATAAAAAAAATAAATCTTTTCGCGTGCCAAGGATAGATGCCTCGCGTGCCAAGTTTGGCACGCGTGCCAGGGGTTGCCGACGCCTGGTCTATTACATCAAACGCCTTACTCAAATCCATAAATATTGATATAATTATTTCTTTGTTCTCTTTAGCTATATTTGCAATTTCCATAAGATTTAATATAGCCATTTCCGTTGTTTTATTATTACGGAAGCCATATTGATTTGGAGATAATAAATTGTAGGATTCTAAATATCGCTGCATTCTACTTTTTACAATTTTTTCAAAAACTTTGCTGAACACAGATAATGAACACACCGGCCTGTAATTTGTTGTTAGTGTAGGATCAGTGGATCACCCCCTTTAAAAAGGGGTGTTATACAACCAGTTTTTAGCATTGATGGGAATATTCCTTTGGAAATATTTTGATTGATAATTTTAGCCAAAGTTACAGATATCTTATCTTTAACAAGTTTCAATAAGGTACAGGAATGCTATGAATGTTATTTTTGTATTTTTTAATTTACCAATAATATTCCGGACCTTAGTACAGGGAGCAAAAACAAAAGAAAATGAATTTAGTGGACTGGGTGGCATATATTCTAGGGGTGAGTGATTATTATTTAGTAATTGTGAGCGAAGCTTCTTCGTTCTTGAAGTAAAATGTGCATTTAAAGAGTCTGCAATAGCAGTATCATCAGTAATTTCTTTATTATCAACATTCAATTTCTCTATTGAATTTTTCTTAATTTGTTTTCCGAAAACACTGATTATCAACATGTCTATTGAATTAATGTTTTCCGAATGTTTATGTTGTCCAAGTGTTTTTCATGTCTCCTTTATGTTTGGAAAATTGGTTGTTATAATAGTTATATTTTGCAATTTTGATTATTTTAGTTAATTTGTTTCTGTATTGAGTATATTGTATTTTAAGAATTTTGCTCTGTAATTGCAATTTGAATAATTTATCTCTCTTCTTTATTAAAGTGATAATTCCTAAAGGAAAGCAAATATTAAAAATATGGAATAAGGTGTCATAGAAGAACTGAAACATATGATCTGGGTCATTTATAGGTTCGTCACAATCAAATCGAGTATTTTCTACAGCCCCTACAAATTTTCTTTTGTTAACCTCTGAGAATATTCTGTAATCAATAGTTGTTTTGTCCGCAACCTGAACAATGTTATTGAATATAGCGAAGTAGGAAAATGATCCCTCATGTTTGTGGTTATAATTCCAGAATTTACGAGGGCATTATTATTTACAAATATATTATCAATCGTAGAGTCTGTTATTCGATTACCATAGTTGCAGCCTCGAGTGGGTTTGGTAATAGTATGACTATGATAGAAAGAATTCATTAACCTTTAACCTTTGGTAACCTTTGGTAACCTTTGGTTAGCTTCCGCCCGAATTGTTCATTCTGACGAAGGTCAAGCTTTTCACTCCACCTTAGACCTACAGTTTAACGTGGAATCCGAACCACTCCCCACCAGCAGCCCAGCGTCCAGGCCACCCAGGGTACCCATTTATCTACCAACCACTTTCTTTATTGTGTGGAAAGATGAACAGCTGGGTTTTGCTGCGCGCCGACTGCAGTCACCGGGTCTCGAACCCGGGGCAGATGGATTCGTAGTCAGCGATGCTAACCACTACACCACCGAGATTGCATCAGATTGCAAATTGATGTTGAAGTCTCCCGCAATTATGGCATTCGATTTAGGGAAGTTGCATAATATGTTATCTAAGTTAATTCAAAAGCTATTGCTATTAGTATTAGGTGGTCTATATATTGCATGGACAGAATATACAGGGTGGGCCGTAAGTTTCCATAGATAGGAAAAATAAACATTTTGTTATGGACAACCATTTTTATTTATATAATATGCTCTACATGGTTGCCATTGTTTTGAAAACACATTTCAATACGTGTTCCCCACTGTTGATGAACACGCATTAGCACAGTTGACGTTATGCTTGTAATGGCGTTGGTGATACGTTCCTTTAGATGATTTATGTCTCGTATCTTTTCCTGATACACCATGGCCTTCAAGTGCCCCCAAAGATAGAAATCAAGGGGGGTGAGATCTGGGGATCTGGGAGGCCACTCCACAGGACCACGCCGACCAATCCAAGCATCCGGAAACTGCTGCTGATCCAAATACCGACGCACGTGAAGACCATAATGAGGTGGAGCTCCATCTTGCTGGAAGTAAACTGGGAAGTTACCTTCCTCGTTTAGCAGGGATGGGAAAATCTCTTCTTGCAACATGTTAAGATACCTTTCGGCATTAAGATTTCCACTGACAAAAATTGGTCCAATAATTCTGTCACCCCATATCCCGGCCCACACCATCACTTTACCGGCACCTTGCATCTTCGTCGGACTCAGCCAGTTAGGGTTAGCATTACTCCAATAACGTATGTTTTGCCGATTAACCTCTCCATTGACGTAAAAATTTGCTTCATCAGTAAACAAGATCTTACGTCAAACGCATATTCTTAGGGTATCTGAAACATAAAAACAAACGTTTAATTTTTCCTATGTATGGAAACTTACGGCCCACCCTGTACATTACTTTTGTCTTTTATATTAACAATCAGGTTTTCATTATCACTATTACATACAGAAAATACTTCGTTAGAGTCGTAAGTTTGATGCACATACACAAAGATACCCCCACCAATCTGATCATCTCTTACAGTATGATAAGCAATGTAATTATCTATATTATACAGCAATGTAATTATCTATATTATACAGCAATGTAATTATCTATATTATACAGGTTTTTAATACTACTATTTAACCAGGTTTCCGTGAGAATTATAACACTAAATTTGACCGTAGAAGTTTTCAAAAGGACCAATAAGTAGTTATAGTTCCTAGGTAAGCTTCGAATGTTTAGATTTAGCACTGAAAGATTTTTATAAATATCTTTTTGTAATACAAAGGCATTAAACTCATTCATCGATGAGACCATGCAATTGCCTACACCACATTCCTGTTCTAGATTCTCTAAACTGGATATAGAATTTTTGGTAATGAATTGAAATGATTAATATCGACACATATACTATGAAAGTCTTTATCGATGAAAGCCATTTAACAGTAGTTCTCAAACAATTTCACTAAATACAGAATAAGGAATAAGGAGTTACCGCCCAGTTCAGCCGAGAATGGGAAAGTCGACTGATGAGATTGTATGCGAAGTTATTCGCAGGCCTCCTGTGTACCGACTGTCGGCTGGCGTTTTCGTAGTTCTTATGGCTTCGAATGCTTTTTCACTAACAAGGTAAACTCCTTTGACCGACGTATTCAGCGTTGGAGGAGTCTCTCTTTCTTTAATGATTAACTTCGCTCCAAGGAAGTAGGCAACTTTCCCGAGTCTCCTCGCTTCTATGAGTTTAGGGAGCTTTTCTTTACGAAGTTTACGTGTTTCCTCACATACGTCGTCATTGACGAAGATTTTTTATCCTTTCAACTTTCCTCTGTTTTTTAGTATTAAATCTCTGTGAGTTTCATCCTCACATATTACTTTTATAGCTGAAGTGGGCGTCTTAGATTCAGTCGTGTCTTTAACTCTAGAATTTGCCTTTGGCAGTGGAATTTGTTTTTTTTAATCTAAAAGCACGTTTGATCTTAATATTCCACAAATTTAGTCTATCTTTTTATTATGTTCTCCACCTTTTTCTTCGTTTCACCGTTTGTTTCTCTATTCATTTCAGATACCCCCATTATGATTAAGTTATTGGCACGTGAATTATCGTCTAAGCTGTTTAATTTATTCCTAATTGAATCGTGCTAGCTTTTTATCATCTCCATGCTACGATTATTTTTAGTAAGCGAGTTTAGACTAGAGTTAAGATCCTTTATCTCATCGTGTGCATACTGAATGCTCTTTTCGAGCTCTATATTTCTATATTTCAGTTTTGCATTGTCCCTCTTTAACAATTCGTTATTATGTTGTACAACTTTTATTACTGCATCAAGGTCTTTGATTACACTATTACTTTTGTGTACTAAGTCAAAGAGGGACTTATACTTATTTGCTAGGTCCTTCATTTCAGATTTCAGGGCGTTTAGACCTTTAGAAACCATTTTGAGCAATTTATGGGGATAAAATTCACTCGTTCATTCGTTCGTTTAAAGGTCTCGCTTGTTGGGTTGTTTGTATACCCGTTACTTCAAGATAACTGCTTGCCACCTTATATGACTATAAAGGTAGTGCCGGATGTCGTCGCTAGAAAATTTTGAAGATATATTTTATGTAATATTATTAGTTAAGTATTGCAGTTTATCTGATGAGATTGTAACTGGGTAAGCTTGGAACATTCACAAATTATAGTGGAGAAGTAACACAATGGTTCACTGACTTTAAACACTGTTAATTTGATAGAAAGAAGGAGCACGAAACTGACAAGCGTCACCGGCACTGGCACAGACTCGAGTTCCCAGGAGTTCGCACTTGGAGACACTTTCTGATGCGGTGAATGCATGATGTTTGAACATTCCTTAACATATTGATACTGATTTTGGCACCGTCAGATGTGATTTTATCCTTTAGAGAACGTATGGTTCTGGATTGATCAGCAAAGACTACCGACTTGAGATGGCCCCACAAAAAAAAGTCAAGAGGCGTGAGGTCTGGAGACCTAGGTGGCCATTCGACGGGCCCTCGCCGTCCGATCCACTTGCTTGGAATGTTTCATCTAAAGAGCTTCGGACGATGGTTGCGAAATGTGGTGGTGCACCATCCTGCTGAAACCACATCTCCGCCCGTTCTGCCAGTCGAATGTCGTCCAGTATGGGCATTAGAAATGTTTGCAGCATATGCAGATATGTTTTACCTGTTACATTGCCGTCGAAAAAGTACGAACCAATTAACCGATCCCCCCAGAGCGCAGCCCACACCATAATTCGTGGATCGAATGGCACATGTCTTTCCCCAATCCAGTGGAGGTTCTCATTGGCCCAATAGTATGCATTATGCCTATTGACACGACCGCTGAGGTGAAATATCGCTTCGTCGCTGAACATGATCCTTCTTGAAGCTGTCGATGTTGTAGAAACCACTGGCAGAACTCTACACGACGGTCTGTGTCATCAGCGTGCAGTTCCTGAACGAATTGGACTTTGTAGGGGTGAAAACGATTTGTTGTAAGAATTCGTTGAATGGATCTTCTGGAGACACCCGTTTCCTGGGATAACTTTCTTAAGGACTTACGTGGACTGTTTTCGAGGTGAATGAGTACCGTTAGTGATGTTGCTGCGTCGGTTGAACTTTTTGGCCGGCCACTACGCGGCCGATAATGAACACTTCCTTTTCTTTGAAGCGAGTGAACAGTTTTCCAACTGATGCCTGAACAACTGGCGGCCTCTCAGGGTGTTTGTCATTAAAAGCAGTAGCAACTGGTCGGTGTGTGTTACCACGCCTTGCACACATTAAAACTATCTCCACCCATTCATCTATTGTAAATTTTTGTGCTATAGGTTCAACAACAAATATGAAAAGAACAAAACACATATTAAAACACAAATTATTAAAATGTGCCTATGGTTCCTGACTTTTGAGCCACCCTGTATATATATATATATATATATATATATATATATATATATATATATATATATAGATATATAAGGTGATCCAGAGAAATGGGACCCAAAAGAAACCCTGTAACTCTTAAAGTATAAGTCCTTTTATAAAACCATACGCATCATTCGAAGGAGGATAGTTACAAGTTTGTACAGGATTGTATAGATTTTGACAATACAAGACAAGATAAGATACAAAACAAAATAAAAGGTTAGTTAAAACTAACCCTTCAAGATGACTGCATGGACTGTGGAACAGCTGCGTTTCATAACTGAGCAATATTATGAGCATGGAAGAAGTGTAGTTTCAGCTCAAAGATCTTTCAAGACAATTTTCAGATGTCAAATCACCTTCTAAGAAAGTAATCCGTCGTGTGTCAGAAATTTTTCCCTAACTGGCAGCATTGGAAAAAGAAAACCAACTGGAAGAGTGCGCACAGCAAGGATAGACAAGATCATTAACAGAACTCATGAAATTGTTACAGGATAATCCTAACATAAGCATCAGACGTGCTTCTCAGCTGTTAGGAGTTGGATATGGAACAACACACCGTATATTCAAGCAAAATTTAATGCTCTTTCCATATAAATTCAAACAGTGCAAGAACTAAACGATGGAGATTTCGCACGAAGACGACAATTCTGTCAATGGATCCAACAGAAGGTAAATGACACCACCATTTTCAAGCAACTTTGATTATTTCAGACGAAGCCCATTTTCACTTGAATTGAACTGTAAACAAACAAAATTGTCATTTCTGGGCAACAGAAATTCCATTGATATTACCGAAGTCCCGTTGCATAGTCAGCGTGTAACTGTTTGGTGTGGTCTTACTGCATCCTCAGATCATAGGGCCGTACTTTTTCGAGAATTCCACCGGAAACACGGTCACTGTAAATGGTGATCGCTACGAAAAATGTTGACCGATTTCCTTATTCCTAAATTAAGAGATCTTTGTCTAGAAAAACACTGGTTCCAACAAGACGGAGCTACCTGCCATACCACGAGGAACTGCATGGCAGTTTTGCGTCAAACGTTTCCAGGCGAGTTAATCTCAAGATTTTGAAACGTTGAATGGCCCGCAAGGTCTCCGGATTTTTCTCCCTTAGATTATTATCTCTGGGGATATTTAAAGAGTAGGGTCTACAGAAATAACCCAACGACCTTGCAAGAATTGAAGGCCGCCATCACAAATAAGATACAGGCCATACCACCGCACACTCTTGCAAAAGTGATGCAGAACTTACAAGCGAGAACACTGGAATGCTTGGCAACTAATGGAGCACATTTGAAAGGAGTCATTTTAAAAAAATTAATATTTCATAATAAACTTGTAACTCTACTCTTTCGAATGATATTAGTTTTGATGAAGGAATTAAATATTAAGAATTTTGGCTTTTTTTTATGGGTCCCATTTATCTGGATCACCCAGTATATAGTCCAACATCATACAATGTCATACAAAGTCCAACATTTCTTAAATATATATTAAATTTCTACTTTCATATTTTATTGCATATTTTAATAAAAGTTTAAGAACCTGAATATATTTCTTACTTTTTTTTTTCAGTAATAATGAGTGGAACAATTTTTTTCCGTTTTAACGTCTTTTCTGAAAATAGAAGATCAAGTAATTTGGTACTCATTACGAACCGTTCGCAAATTAATTTATCAATTAATGGAAATTAAAATTCTTTTTCTTCTTAACGAGTTTCGAGCGCGCTTCGTTCGATCGACTAACAATGATTAATGAAGACTTTTAAATCGCAGCCATAATTCAAATTCAAATTCAAATTTCACTATTCAAAAGATACTTTTTCGCAATTATTATTAGTCGTTTCTTTTTGTTTGTTTGTTTTAACAAATGAAGGACGGGGCATCAGGCATATCTCAGTGTTATGATAAAACCTATGAAGAAAAGTTGAGAAACTGGAAAATATTGTTTTCGAATTTTGGTATATTGTAAGTTGGTGTAAATACACTCTGTGGAATTCCACAGAGTGCGTGTGTGTGGTATAAATGAGTTTTTGAGGAGGGATGTTCCGCAATGTGGTATTTGTATTGCAAAGGCACGCGCGCAGTCCAGAGCCGGATTTAGGAGCAGGGCAGACTGGGCAGCTGCCCAGAACCCCCCACCCTGCAAAACTGTTCCAAAAAATATTTGTTTTGATATTTATAATAGGTCAGACTCGGAGTCATAATCAGAATCAAACATAATTATGGAAATTGATTAATTGATAACTAAAATAAATAAATGATAAATTAAAATTGATAAATAAATTTCGCTAAGCCTTTACTGAATCTCCTCATAACCCTTCTGTAACGTAACATGTTGCCAGATATATCCAATATATGATTTTTTTGTGGAACATGCTGTTTAATCTATCCAAAAGAGGTCTAGTTTATACACAAACAAAATTCGGTTCACTAAATCTCATAACCTATAAACGACAAATGTGAGTAATCTTATTAGCATTATAATTAGAAAAATTGTATGTAATATTTTGTTTTTTATAAAGAAAAGGGTATCAGTGTTAAGTATGGGCTCCAATAAACCTTAGCCCCCCCCCCCGCCCATGGCCTAAACCATTAGAGGTACAGTAAAACTAAACATACCTTACAAAAGAGAATTTAATCCTGCATTTAATGAGAAACAATTAAAACTTGGTGTTCCCGCCATTGGCTTTCAAGGCAGCCTGAATTCGCTTTGGGTAGCTTGCCAAAAGTGACGTGAATAGATCTTGATCGTTACGCAAATTTGCTAAAACAGTTTCAATGTGTTGCGTCATTGTATCCTTCGAAAATCGATTTGCTGCAGGTTCTTGAAACAAGAGACATTCAACCTTGTCCTTTATAACTGATCCAATGTGTTCACAGACGTTCAGGTCAGGAGAATTTCCTGGCCATTCTTCATTTCCAAAGAAATCGATCTCATGGTTCCGCAACAACTGTTGAGTGGCTAATGCCTTAAAGCAGGGGGCCTTATCGTGCAGAAGTGTGACCTGATCGACATCCATAACATTGTTTGGGTTTCTTAGAAAAGGAATGACATGCTGGGATAGAATAATATCACGAAAATACTGTCCATCCCAACTCTGACCATTTGGCTTCAGCACCTACATAAGCTTCTTTGCAGTGAACAAAACAAACACACCAACACAGTCTGGACTTTTTAATAATTCGCGATAATGTTCATTGTCATCGATTTCATCTGGTGTTGCGGCGCACACTAGATCATTTTGGTAGTTAGGCCGACGTGTTACGTAAAGAAACAATCATCGGAGACAGCTAAATGCATGAAATCATCCACATCTCAATCTTCAAGATAATGGGCAAACCACATTCTGTCATCGATGTTAAGTTGAGTTTTTTCTTGGCTTTGGAAGTTCATGCCAAGGCTTTAAACCTTGCCTATGCGGTACAGTCGAATGAATCGCACCACTAACGATCTTTCCTCTCAACACTTCGATCTCTCTAGAAAGTTTAGCGCAGCTGTTTTTTCCGCTTACGCGTACCGCTTTCAATGATGTCCTTTGTTTCCTGAGAGAGTGGCAAATTTGGCCGCCCAGATTTGGTTGTATCCATTTCACATTCATCCAAAGTTTTATTCCAATTTCTTTTGACGAAGTCCTCACTTCTTCGCAACTTTCTGGCAACCCATGAACGTGTTTATAAAGGTGGCTCCAGCATCACGAGCTTCCCGAAATGTTATTGCTCGTATGCGATCTATCACACGTTGCCTCTCCGAATCACCAATTAATTGAGAAGCCATTATATTATCACTTTATCAGCTAGAGTAATTTTAATACTGCAATAAATAAAGAATTTTATATATTTTTATAATCACTAAAAACTATTTCGATATAAGTAAACATGTAAGCTGCAAATGGGGGGGCTATGGTTTTTTGGAACCCCTTACTTTCAGAAAACAAACAGAAAAAATATTCTTCATGAAATTCCTGAAAATTAGCTTATACATTATTTACAATAAATGACACAGAACTATGTATAAAACAAGAGTGCAATTATCAACTACCAAACAATTACTAACTCTACGATACAATCGTGCAATAGCTAACAGTTATACAGAACAGTTTGTATCTTCAAAATTTTTGCCTCCTAGATTTTTTTCTAGGCGAATCATCAATAACATCATCATATGAAATCTCCCTGCCAACGTCCTGGTTGATGCTTATGATGCCAAGGCCACTGAGGCGATCCTGCCCCACTGATGATCTGAGGTAGTTCTTGATTAGCTTCATCTTAGAGAAGCTCCTCTCGGCTGACGCTACTGTCACAGATAGAGTGCAGGCAATTCTTAGTGCAAACCCAGCGATTGGGTATAGTTCCTCCAGTTGCTTCTGATGAATGAAGGAGAGAAGCTCCAATGCAGTCATGTTGTGTGAAGGTAAAGTCGGCAAGTTCTTAATTTCGAGGGCCAGTTCTCTTCCATCAATGTCAGAGTCAGCTCCAGAGTTCAATATCTTAGAGAGCTTTTCACACTTGCAGGACAAGTCTTCCTTGTTCATTGTGGTGAAGTTTAGGAGAACCCCAAATTTGTCCCCCACATCATCTAATGTTTTTAATCGCTCATTTATTGACCCGATGGCACAATCCACCACCACATTGAAAAATTTGACTTCCAGCCTCTTTAAGGCTTCTGTAAATGGTTCGTCAGGAGCTTCGTAGGCAAAGTGCTTTTTTGTGGCTCTGAGCCTCTTCTCCTTCAGCACAGCCTCCACATTCATTTCCCCACATATGTCCCTAGCTACGACTTGTGCTGCAACAAAACCTGTGTTTCTGTAGCTGGTGAGTGAGTCTTTTGTTTTTGTGAGGAGGTTGACTGCCACATCAAATTGCATTGTAGGAGACTGCAGAAGTTTGCTCAGATGGTTAACTGCATGAAGAATGTCATACCATACTACTGTGAAAATATGAAAGCGATAAGACCCTACCTCCTCTGCAAGTGCTTGTGCTTCAGTCCTGGCTATGGCATCTGTGGCATTGTTTCTGACTTCCAACAGGGCCTCTCTGATGTTGTGGCTCTGGCATCGCACATCCTCAACGCTCTTAAGCCGGCTCTCCCACCTGGTTTCACTCCAAGACTTGAGTGTTATGTTCACGTGCTTCTTTAGGATTGTCCATCTCTGTGTAGCTGCTGCAAAAAAGTTGTACAATTTTTGTACGTTGCCAAAGAAGCTGATGGCATCTGTGGAAGCTTTAGCTGCATCAGCCACTACAAGATTCAGAGTGTGAGCCCCACATGGAACATAGAGTGCACGACAGTTCTTCTCTAATAACCTTGCCTGAACACCTTTGTTCTTGCCCTTCATGTTCGCTCCGTTGTCATATGACTGTCCTCTGCAGTCATCAAAGTGAATATTCAGTTCATCTAGTCTCTTCAGAATCAGAACTGATAAACCCAGGCCTGTACTTTCTGAAGCCTCAAGAAAGCCCAAGAAGTATTCTTTTATTTTTGGTACTTCACTCATTTTAACAGTTCTGATAATAATCGACATCTGTTCTTGGTGGCTTATGTCTGAAGTGCAGTCTGAAATGAGTGAATAATATTTAGCTTGTTTTATTTCTGCAACAATGGCATCCAAGATCTTCCCACTAATGGACCCAATGAGCTCATTTTGAATGATGTTTCATAGGTAACTTGAATGACTATATTGGCCACTTTCAATTCTGCCGATGTGTTTTTTCATCACTGGATCAAATTTGGCAAGCAGCTCAACATCCTTCAAGAAGTTGCTATTGTCTCGATTGTACAATGTAGAGGAAGACCCCCTGAAAGCAAGGTTTCTCTCTGCCAATGATTGGATTATACTTACAAGATGTGTGAGAACATCTCGCCAGCGTCTTCGCTCTACCTCCATTAATGACATTTCAGTTTGGTCAATGGTCTTCCCAGTTTTTAGCCGCAGTTCCAGATCCTTCCATGTTGCCATGTTATCTGTATGTTATGAACTATTTTCATGGCCTTTCAGAAGCGAACCAACGTTTATCCAGTCTGAAAGTCCATCCGTAATTAGTTTGTACGACTTCCTTGAAAACAACTTGCAGCAGAAGCAATAAAGAGCATCATTCCTTCTAGAGTACATCAGCCAGCTTCGCTTTATTTTTTCCCCATTAATTAATGTTCTGTACATGTAATGGTGATGAACGCTTCTACCATCCTCTCTTTTAGGGAATGTGTAATCGGGACTGACTTGAAATGGTTCTCGAGACACCAGATCTGTCTTCAAGGCATCTGACAGGACAACTGGCCAGTCATACGGATCAAGCGGTGGAGCATATCTTGGTTCTTGTTGCTCAGTAGAAATGCCTATGTGTGGTGTTTGAAGCTGAACAGAAGATGGGCCACTTGTTGGTTCATCAGGCTCTACTTCTACTGGTGTTTGAGGTTGCATAGAGGATGGTCCTGCTGTTGGCTGATGATGCTCATCAGGCTTTGCTGAGGATGGCTTTTCCAAATATTTCAGTAGTGCTCCTGAGAAGAACATAACATTACATATTCTGTTAATTTTTGCTAAAATACTCTTTCTTATCTTGTTTGATAATTGATCTGTGTGAACAGAATTTGAGGTGATGTGATCCATTAAATTTCACATTTCGAAATATAAATATGACAGAGACTAGCTTACTCTACACGATTCCTGAGCACTTGCCTAGCTTGATGGTCTACCTAACCTAGTTGCCTGAACTGTAATCATAAGAATATACAAGTGGCACATCTCATCTGTGCTACTGGAAAGCTTCTCCTCCTCTATTTTCTTCTTTTTCCGTTTTTCAGCTCCTGATGGATAATGTCGTTTCATTTTCCAAGATGCACGAAGTCACATCTAGTTAACCACAACTAATCTGCTAAATAATAATAGTCATGATAATAATGATGATGATAATAATAATAATAATAATAATAACAATAATAATAATAATTGTTATAATTGTAACGTTAATCAAATACATTCAAATAATCAGACCATTTAGGTTTTAACCAACAAAATTCACATTATCTGAAAAAGATGAGAAAAGAATTCATAAACTTGAAAACATAATGAAAATAATCCTAGGTTTTAAAGTGTTACAAAATCTCTTAATAATTAGTAAATTAGTGAAATAATGTTTTACAATACTAGAAAAATTAAGCATTTAGGAAAGTATAAGCATATAGTAAGAATAAAGTTAAATAATATAGAAATAAGATCTCACAATAGTTATTTACACAGAACGACCAAAACGTTTCGTTTGTCTCCGTTTTATCACACTTGTCTCATACAAAAACTTTAATTAATACGACAATACAGGGCCGGATTAAGCATTGTTAGGGCCGGGGGCAATGAATATTTTCGGGTCGGTGTCACTAGAAAAACACAATTCTTTACCTGATACATCATACATGAGTGATGTGATCAGCTGACTGGGATCGATCAACAGAAAACGAAACAAAAACAAAGATGTGATTACAGGAAATGTATACTTTGTTCACATAAATGGGATACTAAATTAGGTTTTGTAGAAGCGGAATCTAGAATTTTTTTCCTTCCTCACGGTCGACCAATTATTTCAACGGTAGATTATAGCGTTTACATAGTTTCTTGGGGTCGGTCAGCATATTGGGACCGGTCAGCATTTGTGGCCGGGGGCAAATGCCCCCTTTTCCCCCATTATAATCCGCTACTGCGACTAATAATAATAATAATAATAATAATAATAAGGATAATAATAATAATAACAATAATATTAATAATAACTTCAGCTATATTCCTATTCTTGCCCACTGAGCTATGACCTGGGAGTCTGTCTAGGGGCCCCCTAGTAGCAGCGGGACCCTAAGCGGCCGCTTAGTCTGCTTATGCCAGGAAACGGCCCTGCGTACATTGTAATAAGCGTAATGTTTTTTCTCAGATGTCTCGCATGCTCTTGTTCATTTGTAAGTCACTTCTTTATCCGCAGGCATACATTATGGAATAAAATTGTTTTGTGATATACTTTTGTGTTTGTGTTTTAAATAATAAAAAGTCGTGCTGTGAAGTGGGCATGGAGAAGTGAGAACTATTGTAATTAGATAACCGGTCAATCACTGCCCAGTGGTCTCCATCCTAAACCCGGCCCTGCCCAGTGCCTCTACAAATCACTGCCCAGCCCAGGGACCCCCACAGTCTTAAATCCGGCCATGGCACGCACCCAGAACCTCTAGTGGATTTAGAATGGGTGCGGAGGGGTGGAATTATTGAGTAAAGCTCCTCAGAGCATTGGTTATTAAAATATCTATAAAAAAGAGAGAGAGAAGAAACAGTTCTGCGTTTGCGAAATGAAGGAAATTTATTGGTAATCGGCCTATTGTTGATTATTTTTATGGGTCTATTTTGAAAGAATTCGTGATGGTTTAGAGCCATTGTGCTCCACACCAAGCCCAAAGATGAGAGCAATATTCCATCTTGGAGCGCAGGACCGTATCCAGTGTGGGTGGGGGGGAGTTATTGGGTATCTGTAACCGCCCTTGGTTGTCCAAGAAAAAAATTATATATAGATTATATATATGATTTCTAAACTGTAAACCCTGTGACCAGGTTGGGAGCTTTTGATTATATCATTAAAACAGTACAATAGCCTCAGCTTCATAAATTGGCATCTGTTTATTGCATCTGACTTTACACTCCGTGGTCATGTAATGTCATATCAGTCTTATAGTGACAGAAAAGGCTCCTTCTGTCCTGAGCTTAATACAGAATGAGTAGTAGTCAGGAGTCAGTCATCCAACACATTGACCATGGTCATTCGTCTTGGGTGGCGTCTTGCGAACATGGTGATAATGGTTTCCACATCAATGGCGATGTCATGGTGGATGTGCATTAGAGCTAACCCAGTCACTCGTTCTGTGGCATGCTGCAGCGAAGATAAGTCTTCAGGAGCTTCAGTCCACTGAATGCTTGCTCTGCAGTGCAGCTGGTGACTGGTAGGCTGCAAAGGATGCGGAGCAGCAACTTGATGTTGGGATACATGGAAGTATAGAGTAAGGTGTCTGAGATTTATAGCATTAGGCTAGGCTAGTAACCATATCTAGCTGACTTATTGTATTTCAGTGAAAGAAGACACGTGTACAAGACAACATGTAAACCTGACAGCTACCTACCTTTATTGCTGTAATACAATAAATTTGCCAAATCTTTTGATGTATGATGTATGTAGCGCCTCAGATCACCTTCACCCAGCTGACCTATTCACCCTGCTGCTTCACATTGTTGTGATAATCATTTACGGGTACCAAAACAGTATTGTTGTACGGGAGTGAATAAATATTTAGACTAATAATTATAAACAACTCTTTTGGTAAATATTTAGACCAATATTAAAAACAACTCTTTTGAACAATAAAATTAAAAAATTCAGTGGGACATGCCCCTGGATCCCCCTAGCAGGGAGCGCAGCTTCGCCGTGCACATTTTGTCCCACACTGTGACCCCCCCCCTTTCTCGTGCTCTGGATACGGTCTTAAGAGCGCACATGGCTTTTATAAATGGTGGCCATCTGCTCATCGGTGAAGTAATGCCTGACCTTATAAGGAAGGCCAAACTTTTTGGAAGCGGTTTAGGCTATTAATTTAACATATATGTGGTCCAATATATATTGGAATTCAGGTGAAGACCAAGTATCTCAGTGCAGGGAGATATGGGTATTAAGGAATTATTGAAAACTATATTGGAGGGCGGGTGATTGTGTCTGTTGCTGAAAAAAACTAATTAATTTCGCCCTGTCACAACCAAGCCCTTTTCAAAGCCATAAACTAGTTAAAATGTCTAAAAAAGTTATAAAACTTCCGTCTCGCGGAAGAGTTGAAATTAAAATGACTTTGTTAAGGCACAGTGTTGCCAATTCTTATTTTATAAAGTAGCAGTAAAATTAATAAAAAATAGCGAATTATGAAAAATAGTAGCAGATTATATATATTATATATATATATATATATGAAAAATTATTTCACGAAAGTGACACGTGAAAAATATTTATGATGAATAAAACCACGAAGGGAAAAGAAACACAAAGGGGTGCTCAAGTTCCTGAGGATGTCATTAGACGAAAGCGCTTGAGCACCCCTTTGTGTTTCTTTTCCCTTCGTGGTTTTATTCATCATTATATATATATATATATATATATATAATCCTTTAAATCCGAAACTAAATCTTTTAATAAAATTGGCTCAATGACGTTTTTCAGTATGGCTGCACATTTTGTACGATGTAAAGAAATGTTAGAACACATTCCACTGGACGAAGAAGTTTGGTAATTTAAAATGTTACTTAAATGGTCAACAGCATTGATAGAAGAATGACAGCTAATATAAGCAACTAATTTAATTTCAAACTTTAAGAGTTCGTTTTTAGGAGATTGGACCAACGAAAATTGTATAGTTGGTTGATTTATCATCTTTGTCATGTTTGATCTATGCTTACTTGTTTCCATATGCTTTTTCAGGTCCGCTTTATGGACTCTCACCTGTACATGACAAACTTTGCAAGATGCTTTGGTATTGTCTCCCACTACTTCTTGAAGCCACTTTGAAAATTCCTGACAGTGTAGCCATTCTTTTTAAAAAATTTTGTTGTACTGACCCCACTTACTCATTTTATGATATTACACACAAATTTATATCACTTGAAATACAAATTACGCACAGTTCACACAAATTTTTATACTTCGCAGAGGATAAGTTTGAAACTTGTCTTGCGCGTAATTTATGACGACGTACGTTACAAGTAGCCCAAAAAGTAGCAGATAGCAGACAATTTTATTTTTTAGCAGGGACTCTAAAAAGTAGCCCAATCTGCGAAAAGTAGCCCAAGTTGACAACACTGTTAAGGCATAACCACGGGGCACGGACAGAGAGATGGTGGTTGTCGTACGTCTGGCAGTTGGCAAAGGAAAAATAATGCCCAGATTTCAAACATTCGAGAGGAGAAATCTTTAAGTAAAAATCAATCCTGTACATCTGGCAGCCGGTCACGACCCGAAATTGCCCTAAAATATTTTAAAATGTTAAAAATAAAGCTATCCATACTGTAAGACAGTTTAATATTTGAAATGGTGTTTTCTCCTAAAATATAAAATGCCTCGTATATTTGTCTCTGTTCCTGGTCCCTGACCTCATGATAGGTTTAGAATCCTGATTATGATGTTCCCTATGCTGAACCCTATGCTGAACCATCTGAACCCATCTGTTGCAATTGTTCGAAGAGCGGATGCTACTTCTGTCCAGTTTGCGTATTAGACCATTCGGAAGTCCACAAAAAAAGACAGGCTGCAGAAGCTTACTGTAAAATTCCCGCTTGCATTTTCTCCTACGGCAGAGCCTTCACAGATGGTGATAGGTGGATCAATGGTTGTGATGCTGAATATAATATATTTTTATGCTCTTGTTCCATCAGGAACAGCCTTTAATAAAACTTTTATCATATAGTTTTCTTTTGTTATATCACTCCTTTTCTTCTACCATTTTCATCATTAATGAATGACGGTGTCAGAAAAATAAAAACGTAGAGAATTTTTGGTGTCACAGGTAAAGGTTAAAAAAGGTGACAGCAAGAAAACGCATTTCCCCACGGTGTGTGTGTGTGTGTGTGCGCACTGAAAGGGTTATCTTTAGCCTGAACAATGACAGGGTAAGCAGTAGTGGTGTACCGATTAATCGGCATCGGCAGACTCGGCCAATTTTTTTGGCATCGCCAAATTTAGCCGATTCTCTCACCGATTCTTTGAAATTTTAAAATGTTCATTACAAAACAAAATCTATATTTATGGAAAATTGAACAGACAAAACCACTGTTTATAATAATTTAAATTAATTTTGAAGTGTAATTATATAAAAATATTTTACATTCACGAAAAAGGCTAATCTAAATATTATGAACTAATATAATCTCCTAATCTATATTAGTAATAATTCTATATTAAGTTATACTCGTACTTTATAATTTATATATTAAACCATCTTATCAGGTTGACTTTATTTTAAGTATTTTAATTTTATAAACCAAAATTATATATCCATTTCTTTTATTCAAATTGGCCACCAGGGACTTTAAATTTTAATGAAATTTTTTGTTGTTGTTGTTGGCATTGTTGAAAGAAGAAAATACTTTCAATATAAGGAAAAACACTTACTTTAAATACTGATATTCAATTTATGAAACTAAAGTAAAATTATTTTATTTTATCGAGTAATAAAACTTTTTCACATCTCTTTAGCTACGGTATAGTATGTGTAGCAAATTTTGGTGTTGTATATTGTGGAGTGAGCTGAGGAAAATTTAAAGGAATTTAAACAAATTTTAAGTGTAAATATGAAAATTGAAAGTGTTCACATTAGATTAGTAAAATTTATGAAGGGAATTTATTTTTTTTAAATATAGGCAAAGGATCGGCATTGGCAGTTTTTCATGGAATCCGCATCAATATCAGCATCGGCTAAATTTTGGAATCGATACATCACTAGTAAGCGGCCAACTCAACCCAGCCGAGGAGCCAACAGATGGGAGAGAACCAGAGTCCACCATCGTAACCCCTGAGCTACTCGTACTGAGCGCCCTTTTGGTGAGATAGACAATAAATAATTCATACTGCATCAAATCTCACAGTTCTGCATGAGATACACTACTAACCCTTTAAAATCTGTAAACTTGCGTTATACTATAGGTAGGTAGTAGACGGCGGCATATTCTGTTTTCAGAGTGTGTCGAAAGCAGCTGTCACCCAGAGTGGTACTACCATCTTGGTTCTGGAGGCTTTAAGGGATGCCCAGATTCCTGTTTCCTCTCCCTGCCAAGGGTGCTGGTCTTACTTTCCGTCTCATTTACACGAGAGTACTGGGATAATTTCAGATACACTTCTTCTTTCACACACCTTCCTCTTCCCTGTAAATATTTGTAAAAAAAAGGGACGTGGTATATAATATGAATTCTTTCCACCGGGTGGTGACTCGGAACGCCACCAACGGTTGGGTGGATTTGGACCCCCGGGAACCGCCCTACCGTCAGCATACGACTGGGGAAGTACCAGATACACACACTTCATTTCATCAGAACTAAACCTCTGCTCATCGGTCAGAAAATCATCAATTTTCCCCCCTAATTCACTTTTGCAATATTCGTGGACTGAGTGCGAATCTCGATTCTGTTCACCATCACTTCCACTGTCAAACCAGACCTTTTCTTTTCAAATGAAACTCAAATTTCCCCTTCTTCTGTCTCATCTTGCTTCAACTTTCGTGGTTACAACTTTCTTCCCAATCTTAAAGTGAAAGGTGGCATTTGCTGCTACTCGAAATCTAAGATTGCTTTTCTGTTTGAGTCACTTTCCGATACTATTAATACATTAATAAATAATCCAACCGCCTCATCTCCTCGACCTATTCCTAACTAATCGCCCTAACTCCTACAGTATTCATGTTTCTTCTCCTCTTGGCTCATCCGACCACTGTTTGGTCTCTGCGGCCACTCCTCTTTCCGCAGAGCCCATTACTGAGGAGCTAGTCGAGGTGATTAATTGGTGCTTCGCCCTTGCCGATTGGGATGGGTTTTGTCACTTCTACTTTTCTTTCCCCTGGTCTTCATTCTTTTCTGACAATCCTTCGACCACTGCTGATCATGTCACGGATATCATCAAGGTGGGTATAGAGGAGTATGTTCCTCACAAAACCTACACCACAAAAGCAAAATCTCCACTTTGGTTTAATTCGTGTTGTGCAATAGCCATATCGCACAAAGAAATAACATCTAAGAAACACCACGCCTCCAAAACCTACCAAGCTCACAGTTATTATATCCATGTTAGAAATCATGCTAATAACATAATTAGTCTTTCAAAATCTAACTTCCTTCACAAACATATCGCTTAACAATCCAAATAACAATACAATTTTCTGGTTTACACTCAATTTCTTCAACACAAATTTCAAGTTATTCTTCAGTACCTCCTCTAAACTCGCCCGATGACACCGTGGTATCTAGCTCTCGGGGTAAAGGCAATCTGCTCGCTTAGGTTTTCGCTTCTAATTCTACTTTCCATGAGGATAACCGACCCTTTCTCAAACCAAACTCTATAACTCCAAACAACTCACTTCTGTTTTATTAAACTCAGATCTCTCAGCTGTGGCAGTGAGAAACCAACAACGTGGTTTCTTTCAATGCATCCACAACTAAATATATTACGAGGGTCGGTACGAAAGTATATATATATATTATATATATATATATATATATATATATATATATATATATATATATATATATATATATAACCAATTTTAAATAATTACATGTTTATCAGTCATTCATTTTTTCAATTTATGTTTACTTTATATATATATATATATATATATATATATATATATATGAATAAAACCCTTTGTGTTTCTTTTTCCTTCGTGGTTTTATTCATCATAAATACTTTTCACGTGTCACTTTCGTGAAATAATTTTTCATATTATATATATATATATATATATATATATATTAGGGTGGCCCTTAAGTGGTGCTAAAATTTTAAGTTACGATTTTTTTTCCTCTCACCCTTCAGTTGGATTCTATGTCACTAGAAAATAACACAAAATCTTAATGAGATATAAGTATATATAGGGTGTGCTCAAAGACTTCAAACTTTCTCTCTCGGCTCTCTCATATATTATCAAATAGGCGTGATGGGTTATTGGTAGAATTTGCTTATTATATGACTTGCCATATTATATATGGTTAATTTGAAACAAATAGTAGCGATGATCTTATGTTCTTATATGCTAAACGACATTACGCTTTCTTTTTATCTAGGTATATAGATTTTTTAGGATGGCTAGTGGAACTTGAAAAAAACATACGGTTTATTTGCTTGAACATACTCAAAATTGTTTATCAGTGCAAAATTGCCAAGTAATAATGGGGATGTTATGAGATACTATCTACATTTGCTTCAGTCGATTAAGAATAAGCACAAGGCTGCTCAGTTGACGATAGCGGAAGTGGAGACTTTCTGGAAGAAGGCGAGGATTCCACTGCGGCCAGTTCAACATGCAGTGAAATAGTTGGAGAGTCTGATGAAGAAGTGGGATATTTTGGAAAAAAATCAGTCCCGGAAGACGGATACACAAAGGAAGGAAGAAGAAGAGCTGAAATACTGCTTTGATGACCTTTTCGACGTTCCTCACCAAAATGCTATGGTGTTGATGACGAATGAGGAGGATAAAGCGTTCCTTTTGGCACAAAGAGAAGGGCAGAAGAGGCTCCATTGCTGGAATTGATATGACTTTGGCTAAAAAGGAGGAAGCAGCTACGAAGAAGCGAATTCGGAATGATGAATTTAAGAAGAAACATGAAATAGAGAATCTCGTACTTAACAGAAAAATCGTCCTGGAATCTTTATCTTCTACAGGTGAGAACACCACGGATTCAGAGAATGAAGGAGCTGTTGGAGGAGTCGTAGTGTCATCACCTCATCTAAAAAGAGACCGCAAGAATATCCTCCATCCAGAAGTTATTTCGTCGTTGGATCGCACTAAAACTAGTGACCGTGATGCGGTCTTTACCATCGCGTCAGTGATCAGTGCTTCCGGTCAGAACGTTGGGGAATACAACATCAACAGAGCTTCTCTGCAAAGACACAGGAAGAAGCATCGAGCCCAAAGAGCTGCAGAGTTGAAGAAGAAATTTGATCCGCGAACACCTCTCACCCTTCACTGGGACGGCAAGCTGATGGATGACCTAACTGGAGATAAGAAGGTCGACCGTCTCCCAATCGTTGTTTCAGGATCTGGACTAGATCAGATTCTTTCAATCCCGAAGCTTGCAAATGGCACTGACCAAGCAATGGCGCAGGCGATGATTGATGTCGTCGATGATTGGGGTGTTCGTGATCGAATCAAAGCCCTTAGCTTCGACACCACGGCGAGCAACACTGGAAGAGTCAATGGAGCATGTGTTCTCTTCGAGCAACATTTAGGGTCTGAAGTTTTGTACCTGGCATGTCGCCATCATATACATGAAATCATGTTAGAGGGAGCTTTCACGGTAACAATGGGAATATCAAGTGGACCTGAGATTATGTTTTTCAAACGGTTCAAGACTTTTTGGCACAACACATCGTCCCCAATGACTACAGTCCTGGCATAAATAACGAGTTCGTCCTGCTCGCTGTCGAGCCTGTGAAGGACAATATCATCTGCTTCTGTCGACTCCAGTTAGATCAAGTTCATCCAAGAGATGACTATCAAGAGCTGCTCGAACTTACCCTTCTTTTCCTGGGAGACGTTCCACCAGAAGGGGTCAAATTTCGAAAACCTGGAGCAGTCCATTAAGCTCGGTTCATGGCCCGGCTTATATACGCCTTGAAAATCTTCATGTTCCGTGATTCCAGATTTAAACTGTCGCAACGTGAAATCAAAGGCATGCAAGACTTCTGCATTTTCGGTGTGCAGTTCTATGTAAAGTTCTGGTTCCTCTCTCGCTTGCCAGCATCTGCACCAAGCAATGATCTACAACTATACAATCTCTCGCAGTCAGCGACACACCTGCAGCAAAATGAGCTCTCAATAAAATCCTTGCTCACTTATGGTACTTGAGTGAAGATCTGGTGGGCCTTGCCTTCTTTGACAGAGACTTGGATTTGCAAGAAAAAAGAGCTATGGTTAAGAATCTACAACGGGAAGGACAACATGACGCACCAAAACGAATTCATCTGAATAAGAGTGACATCCAAGGTAAGAAACTCAGCGACTTCGTGTCTGCTAGAACGAAGGTTTTGTTCACTCTTCTAGGGCTTGAAGTCGAATTCTTGCGTGATAATCCAGAGATGTGGATCGAAAACCCTGAGTACCTACTGGCAGAAGCAGTGGTCAAAGATCTTCGAGTAGTGAATGACACTGCTGAAAGGGGAGTTGCATTGATGCAGGAATATAATAGACTCCTCAGCAAGAACGAAGAACAGACCCAGTTTGTCGTTTAAATTGTCCAAGAGCATCGGAAGAAGTACCCCGATTCCAAGAAGGATACCATTCTCAAAGGCATATCAGACTCTTCTTGCAACCTTTAAATAAGGGTTGTGTTGTGCTAACTTTGCAGTTCAATTTCTTATCACCTTTAATTTTAATAAGTATTTTTTGTTGTTTAAAAATCTTGTATTAATTGAATGAAATAAATAAAAAAAACGATGGGGTTTTGCAAACGATATGGGGATCTAATAAGCTAAATTTGATTATCTGCAAAGTCGTGCCCAGCTCAAATCACATTATTTTGAGTCCCATCGCCGCGGAACTGCATTGGGATGATGTTCCAGGGTAGCGGTCATACCCATTATATATGTAAAGATTATTAATTTTATACATCTAGTTCACAAAATTAATTAAAATTTTAATAGCAACCAAGCTTGTTAGAAATATATTAATAAATACTAATTGTACAACTTTTTTATATTAAATGAATACTGAATTTGAGTGAGTGAATCCATAATGTATTATAAAAGGCAACTACAGAGTTAGGATGCTTAAAATTTCGGACAGCTTGAGCACACACTAAATATTGTCCAAACGCTATAAAATTTTGCATGAAAAAGTTTTTCAATACGAAGCATCTAATGAAGGGATGAGAAAGAAAAAATAAAAAGTGACAAAATAAGGGCCACCCTAATATATATATATATATATAATATATATATATATATATATATATATATATATATATACCAGTTTAAATAATTACATGTTTATCAGTCATTACATTTTAAATTAGTTACAGAACATAATCCTCGTCCTTAAACATTACACAAATTATTATTATTATATATATATATATATTCTTCAGTATTTTATAAATTAGTTACAGAGTTAACATCCATCACATTTTAAAATAGTTGTAGAACATGATCCCCGTCCTTGAACGTTGCACAAATTAGTATTAGGGGATACATTTTATAAATTTACACAGTATAATACTAAAAGCTATACTATGCATAATGTTACAATTTAAAATAATTAACTGATGAAGTTAGTTATATATACTGTATATACACATAAAACTTCACACAATACATCGAGTGCCTACAAACGGGAACCGGTTTTTTATCTGGCTGCATACCAGTTCATCATTCCGTTCACTGTTACACAAGTCGATTAATTGAAGAAATTCTGTAAATCTCCCTCCACAAGCCATATGCATGAGAAAGCACAAACAGTACATACCACCGACATTGCTGTAGTAGCTCTGGAATCGGTAAGCATTCAACACTATCTGCCGAATTTGCAGTTGTTCGAGAAATTTTACAATAATAGCATCATTCCATGGATGTCCGCCAGTGAATTAAAGTAGTACATTCTCTCCCTATTTTTAAAATAAACGGCTATCCAATGAATCCCTTTTCCGTCGCTAACGTCTGTATTCAAAATAAGTGCGCCGCAGTCTCTTGTAGTTGGTAATTTCAACGTTTCATTCTTCGCAAACACGCCGATAAATTTGGTGCGTGTGAATCGATCACTCTTCATCAATCTCTGGAGTGTAACCGTGTCCATTTTTAAAAGTCTGTGACGACGGCCCTAAACCTGTCAACTTCGATTAGTGTTTGCGATTCGAGGTAAACTACTACACTAATAGGTGCGACCAGCGGCTTGTCGAATTCTAGCCTGACTGAGATGTTTCCGCTCTGCTGGGGACTTGTGTGTGTGTTTATACTCGCAGATAAATCGGGGAAGAGATCAAAGGGGTAAAGAGTGACTCTCTCAATGAATTCCTTCTGCGTTATGCTGATTCCTAATTCGTCGCAAGTACCGACAATATGCACAAGATTGCTATACGCTCTCGAGCAAAGTGGAAACTCGTCATCTGTAGAATAGCCCGTTTCCAATGTCCCACCTAAAGCCACCTAGGGCATGGTTCTGATTTATCAGTTAATCATTGTTTCGAATTTAATTATTAATTAATCAAAAAATATTTTTAGAAAATGATGGAAAATGATTAATTTCCCTCATAATTTCATCATCATTTTACATTAAATTTTGTAACGTATCATTTGAATTTGGCACCTTTTTGCATGTATAAACTGCCTAATCCGCCCATGCCTGATTTCTTGAACTAAAAGCAAACTAAATGCAAACTAAATGCAAACTAAAGCAAACTAAATGCAACAGAAACAATAAAGTTCTTTCTTACTCTTTTCAGTTCATTTTTAATCTGTTAATCATTGATTTATTAGAAAATTTCATCACTCATCACTTTTTCCTAAAAATGATTAATTAACCATGCTTTAAAGCCACCCCGTTGACATACAGAGTTATATTTTTAAGACCGAAATTTTCGAATTTAAATGCGGTCTTTTTGTATTTTCCATTCACAGAAGCGTGTTTCTGCATCCCAATTAATATCCTTTTTGGTAGAGCTCCAAGAGCAACATTTTCTATCTGCTTCGATGTTAACCCTGAGGGTACTGTAAACATCTTAAGTTGGACTCTATTAATTGGGTATTTCACTGTGGCATGTAGTAAATTTTTTTCAATTTCCATCTGCTTAACAGAGCTTAATTTCACAGGACGCACGCGGAGATATGTCTCTATAATATGAATTACCACAGGCTTCGAGCTCCCTTCTTGGTCAGCACCCAGATTTAAACAAATCTCAGGGCTTGTACGGGTGAGCTTTATTTTCATATCGATCCCATTCACAAGCAACTTCTGGAATGTGAAATCTGTGTGAAGGCGGCCAAAGCATTCATATATCTTCTTTTTAGAATTTTTAAACTTTTCCTTTATATTACTTTCATCTTTAGCTTCATAATAACCTTTTGCAGTTAAAAATGTATCCTTCGCTTCCTTTGAGAAGTTGAGGACATTTTTCAGATAGGCCTATAGGTGGTAGTAGCCAAACCCTGCCGAGATGTTGACCTGATTTAAATACACGTCACACTGACTGAATATGGAGTGTAGAAAGTTTCTTTCTGGGTATACAACGTAATTTTCGCAATCCGTTCCATCTGAATGTTCTATTCGTAGTTTAGCGTACATGTGCACACAGTTTGGATCAAAAACGTAAGGGCCTCAGCTCGGAATCACGAACTTTATAGGAGCACTCGGCGAGCTAATAGCGTTTAGCGAATTAACTGTAATAAAGTCGCTATGCTCTATAGATATTTATGTCGGGGGCGTGTCAAGGAAGGCCAGCTCCGACTTACAACATTGCGAACTACACGGATGGATGAAACGTGCTCTGGCTCTTCGGAAATAGGAACACCTCTCTCAGCAAGTAGCAATCAATCTATGATTCATGAGAGCAACGTACTTAGTTTATATCAGTTAAAAAAGTGGTCAATCATAGGTTTCATGCGTTTAGAACACTTCTTTTTTGATGTCCTTTTACGTTTAGCGCCACGAGTTGGTAAACCCTTCTTCTTCCTCCGTACAGCGCGCTTCTTCTTCTTCCCGCTACCACTCATTTTTCTCTTTGCATCTTTGATAATTTCGTCCATTGTACGCTTTAAGTGTTTTCTAGAGCTTCTTTAGGCTTAGCCCCAGCCATTATGTCTTCCACCGTGTTAAGGCCTGATTGTAACGCTTTCCTGCCGAGATATCTAGTACCCCTCTTCAGTAAGGGGACTGCCGTACGCAGTATGGTTGAAAAAATGGACCCAATCCCACTCCCGCGCTGGTAACTCACCCCTCGATAGACTGTGAACGGCCTTCGGGTCATTCTATCACAGTGCGACGGAAGTGAAGCTTCACTGTTAAGTTCTCTTCACCGAATGGAAACTTTTTCCCCTCAATCGTTCTTATATAAACTGAGATACTGGTTAGTAAGTTAGTTGTGACTTTGACATAATGAGGCTTTGTCGTATGCAATGCTCAAGCTCTTTCCTCTATGATTGGGAATGTGGGCGATGCGCAGCAGCCGTACCTGGGTATCCCCAACAAACTGATGTTCCATGATATTGCTGTAAATATAACACATGTCCGGGGGAGGGTCTCCTGCGTTCAATTTCTCCAGTTTTAACTGATACAATAAGCTGCATAAGTCGTGCTGTGACTCATGAAAAGTATCTCTTTGGGAGACTGCCCTATATCTGCCCTCGGTTATAATTTTGAACAGTGTTTTGTCTTTAATATTTCTGTTAGCCCTCGACTTTAGAGTCAAAGTATGTACCGGGGTATCTCTGTTTACGATTTCGTATACTAAATCAGCCGTAAGATTTGAACGTTTGAGACTCCCATTTAAGTCTCCCACAATATCCTCGGCTGTGTCATAATGACCCGGTCCTAGTGTTACTTCTGTAGTGTAGTACTGTGCCTCCCCACTCCGGGCGACGCCCATAGTATCGTCCCGAGCTATTCCGGCCTTTTCACACTCATCACGGTTTCTAAGAACCATAAAACTGGGTTCTTTCTTGTCAATACTTAAAAACTTGGTAGCCAATTGAAATTCGCATATTCCAACCTCATATGATTCACGATCCAATTCAATTGGGCCCATGCAGTTCTGTTACAAAACTGGCCAGGGTGTTGTTAGGATGTACAGACAGAGAAGAAGAGAATGGGAGTGTGACGTAGAAGTGGTTAGGCGCCATGCTGTATACTGTTTAAGCTTCACTACTGCATCAGCTTTTATAGAGGTGTTGAAGCGTTCTGGGTACCCTAGCCATTTTACCAGGTACATTTTTCTCTTTCCTGAACATTTACTTCCGAAAATTTTTTCAATTTTAAACACTTTTTTCCTAAATTAAATTACACTTTCTGCAGCTCCTCGCCATAAAACCCCCTTGCAATTTCTTCCCCATTCATATCTTCAACGTAATACAACACCACCTCGTCTTTAGATCTCATAGACCTAACTTTAGAAATATCACGTGTCCATCCTTGCTCAAATCCCTTCGCGAATTTATTACCCGAACGCGACAGCCTTACATAATCATTGATTTTGAAACGTACAGAGCGTGGTGACGCTCTCCGAATATCTTTTCTCACCTCACGTTCTGTGTGCGTACCTCTTTCTAAAATTTCGCTAGGTGTTGTACCAATCGCTCGGTGGTGGAACGATTGTAGGATGACGCCAGCGAGTCCAGAATGTCTGTATATCTGTATGTGTTTTTATGTGTGAAATAGCGTGCATGCGCTCCTTTATGGTACGCTGGACTCTTCCAGCTAAAGATGCCTTATGTATAGAGTTGTTAGTGTAATAACTGATATTAAACTCTACCAACATGTTCTGGAAAGCTCGGCTTATAAATTTTTTCCCCATGTTCGTACAAAAATAGCCAGGAATCCTGTTTTCTTTCAACATCAACGCTTTGGTGACTTTAGCAACTGTTTCAGGCGATTTATTTTTCAGTGGAATTAGTCACAAATATCTAGAGAATACATCTATTATGAATAGGATGTAGCGGTAGCCTCCATTATACACTGAATATCTTCGCATGTCTGTTAAATCCGCCTGCCAAATAGAATCAACCGAGGCTGCTGTTGTCTTGGCCGTTTTAAACCTTTTTCTCTTATGAAATGTATAAGCATCCTGCTCCCGCAAAAACCTCTCAACATCTTTTTTCCCTACTCCCTCATTATAAACGCCTCTATATAATCTATTAGCACCACCGTAGGAGGCTGGATTAGAAATGTCATAATAGCTTTTTGTTAATATGTTAGCCATTTGCGTATTTTAGAGGCGCGCGGATAGGGATGTCCGTTGCTGTTTGGTCCCTTCTTCCTCCTCTTCAAAGATGTTACCGCCGGGGGCGAAGACGTGTTCAGCTGTGGTACATTTGAGGTTTGCCCCAAGTCTTTTAACCTGTTCAGATTACCTATCAGTGCTTTTGGGACGTTTATTTGCTGTAGTCTTCCTTTAATATGTTCCCATCCTGTTGGTGAGAGCGTATCCCACTTTCTCACTAAGTCGTGTACGATGTCAATGATGTTCGGACCCTGTACCTTTGATCCTTCAACAACAACCTCACCTGTATTGGTCCATTGCATAATGGGGTCCTCACTCAATAGATTATAAAGACTTAAGCTTTTATTCCTCAATGCGGGTGGGAGACTGTTCTTTAATACATGCTTGATATGTTGCAGGGTCACTCCGTTGTTCTTTGACTACTCGTCTCTAGCCTCTGCCCCAAGTCCTATGCCGCCACGCTCAACGTCATCAGCGCTATGCCTGATAACTACGGGGACTTCGGCCGGCTTCTTATAATTTTCGTACTCATGAAGAAATTTCTGCAGAGCTTCTTGGTATAAGATTTTCTCATCAGGACACTTTTCACTGTTTAATAGGTCTAACAATTCGCTTTCCATTCTTTTAAGCGTGCTTTTACGGGGTTCTAATACCATATCAGGATTCTTTGTGTTTTGTAGGGAAGAATACACCTCGTGTGGAATCACGACTACTTTCTTCATTATATTAAACTAGTCAGTAAAGGCCCCAAAACTAAAAATAAGATAGGTAGGAATGAGCCCCCTATCTGTGCAATAATTCGCTTTTCTTCCCCGTAGTTTGACTTTTACGAGCGAGTACGTGTAATACGTTCTTGTAACGACGTAGGCGAGCCTTCTGAGGGGGTTTCATTGGTACATTACATTTTATAACGTTAAGACAGATTTCACAATGCAATTTAAAAAGTCGGAGTCGATGTTTTTAATAAACAGCTGTTGCAGTGCCCGTGGCAGTCGGTGATAGATTTCTATTAATTCACGGTATTTCTTTAACCTCTTTGTCATTCTGGGATATACACCGTTTCAGCCTTGTTTGGGAATATAGTCGTTCTTAGAAATATATTGTTTAGCGGATGAATGTCACAAAGCAAATATCCGTAACGTTAGCTTGTAACTTCTTTATAAACTTCCAAAAACTCCCCACGCTGATTCGGGAACATTTGATTAGCTAATATCCCAATTGTTCTTCAGAACAATGAGGGACGTGAAGCCAGAACGCGACTGTCCTTCGGGTTCGGGTCTGATGACGGCGATATAGATGATTTTTGGGTAGTAATACCCTACAGGCGCTTGGCTGCTGTAGATGTAGATTACATTTTGGGTCGTATAATGCAAGCCTCTCAAAACAGCATCGCCTTCAACATGGACAACTTCACGATGGATATAGACCACGTATTCAGTGTTGCGGGACATACTTCCACACCTTATATGCTTAACTTCAATTCTCAGGCTATTTACAGACAGCATATAAACTCTGAGCGTGGTTACGGCTTTATAGCAATAGTCTTGGCTCATATGTTTACAGTACTAAATACAGTGTCAACAAAATTTGGTTGCCGACGGTTGTGCAGCGTGCCCGTAAACTGACCGCAGACTGCAAGCTCGAGTTTGACTGTAATATGGGGCCTGAAGAGCTGAGAAGGGTAGAGCAGGAAATGAATGTTCATATAGTTGTATTTGGAATGGATGATCGTCGTAGGACTGTGTATGTTTTTAAAAGCAGTGTGAGAGGACGTACAAAACCTCTACTTATCTTAGGACTGTCAGGAACAACGTATCTCTCCATCCACAATATAAGGGGTCTTTACGCGAGTTATGATAAAACTCGAAAATATGGAAGGCATCATGATTTGTGTAAGGGATGTCTCGAGTTTGCAGATGATATAGTGAAGCATTGTAAGGATTGCCACATGGTATGTCAGGAGTGTAAAAGCTCCAAATGTGAAAGTCGTGTAGTTGAAGCTGAGAAGAGGAATTGTAATGTGTGTAGATGCACATTTTTCAATAACTGTTTTGAATTCCATAAATCAAATGGTACGTGCAGGAAAATGAGAATCTGCGAATGCGGCATGTTTCATATGATGGACAATTGGGGAAAATTCACACATAAATGTGATGAAATTTGTTCTACATGTCATGAAATATTTAAGGCTGATGATGTAAAGCATGTATGCTATATGAAAGACGCCAAACCTAAAAATAAACCTTGTATAACTGTATATTACGATATAGAGACATACACGGATGCTGAACCCAAAGAGGTTATCCAACATCTACTTGTAACCCAGACTATCTGCGACGAGTGCATGAACGTCGAGTGTGATGAATGCCACAAATGTGATAAACGAACAAACGTTTTTAAAACGAGCGCACACGACACCCCTGTGAAACTCTTTGTGTCCTATATTGTCAAGTTAGCGGACAAGTTAAAAAAAATGACTGTGTATATTCTTGCCCATAACGGTGCAAAATTTGACACACAATTCCATTATAAGGAACTGCTTGAACACGAATCATCGGAGATATTAGAGGCGATCCCTTGAAAACACGAAACAAGCTTATATAGATGCAAATAAGAGGCAATGTTCAGTTTAAAGACACTTTGTTATTCACGCCTTGTAAATTAGCCAAACTACCCAAAGTGATGGGCGTAGCCGCCGAAGTTTCAAAAGGGTATTTTCCTTACACTTTCCTCACTAACGACACTTTAAATTACGTAGGACTACCACCACCCAAACATTAACTATGCCAACATGAGTGATAGTGAGCGTGAAGATTTTGACCACTACAACAGCAGATTTAATGAAGATAATCCTTACAATATAGCGGATGAATGTGAACGCCATTGCGTGAATGACGTACGTGTACTTAGAGTATGTTTCCAAGCCTTTAGAAGGATGTACATAATCCGATTCAACTGCGACCCGCTACAAGCCGCAACCACGATCGCCTCATTGTGTTTTACTGTGTTCACCAACTTCATGCCTAAAGACACACTAGCCGTCATTCACAGAAACAACCCACGCGGTTATGGGCATAAGGCTATTTACTGCATAAGGCTATTTACTGGCCCCCGCAACAGGGGGGACGTGTCCATTAACGTACTCCTTTAACGGTTGCTGTTGGCATGGATGCCCACGTCCTGAGTGTGGAATCGCGGGAGATATCCGTGATAGATCTCCTGCCGACAATCTCGCATGGACCCGCACCCGCGATCAGCTTATAAGCTCCCAATTCACTCACAAGGTCTTGTGGGAGCACGAATATCATGCACGAATGGATGCAGATGGAGAGTACCGCGAAGAAATAAACACCATCAAGCGTTCAATGGTACTGGATCCTCTCAAATGCAGCGATAGCTTGTTTGGCAGACGTACAAACCCCTTCAAACTATACTTTCCACCTACGGAGGGCGTGAAACTCCATTACTACGAATTCTGCTCTTTATACCCCAACGTGATGAAGAACAATCCGTACCCCATAGGCGTACCTGAAAAACTGGTGGGCCCGCCCTGCCTACCATCGAAGAGCTCTCAACTAATTTGAACGAGAACTATTTCGGCCTTTCTTTCGTAGATGGTAGATGTGCTCCCCCTCGTGATTTATAGATCACAAACTCATGCTTCCCCTGTGCGTGCGTGAAGTGCGCAGGGGAGAACATTGGGCCTGTAATCACACAACCAACCCGTGGAAGATCAGAGGCGTATATACAAGTCCTGAACTGTTCCTAGCCGTTCGTCACGGTTACAGAATATTGAAGATATATGAGGTATGGACGTTTCAGAAGCTCCCCAACCTTTTCACACCATATATAAACACTTTTTGAAGGATAAGGCAGAAGCATCAGACCGAAAATGAAAAATCGGCGTATATTCAACGCTACCATAATCGTGAAGGGATACAATTTGAATGGGACCAAATTGCTAAGAACCCTGGCAAGCGCTTTAGTGCAAAGTTGTGCCTAAATAGTCTTTGGGGGAAATTTGCTTAGAATAAAGACAAGGGGAACGTCCATCTAGCCCAAGGTATAACGAGGTGTGGGATTACGCCAACGATTCCGATAAAGAGGTCATGGAGATCGTGAATGTGGGTACTATATACGCAATAAAGTACAACAGAACCGAATTGACTGCAGTTACATCACGTGTTACAAACATACCTGTAGCCAGTTTCACAACAGCATACGCCCGCATCAAACTTTGGAGCCTACTGCATTCTCTTGGACGGAAGGTTCTGTACGCAGACACAGATAGTGTGATATTCACGGGGAGGGAAGGTGAATACATGCCACCTGTTGGGGAATTCCTCGGAGAGTTGACTGACGAGATCAAGGGTGAGTATGGAGATAACGCCTACGCTGATCTTTTGTCTCAACAGGCCCAAAAACTTACGGGTTACTGGTGAGGGTGGGGGAAGAAATTATATATATCGTGAAGGCTAAAGGCATCACTCTTAACCAGGCAAACCGACGGATCGTTAACTTTGATTCGCTGAAGGAGCTAGTGAGTTTAAAAGATGAGGGTGATCAACCACACCAACTGACTGTAGGGACTCATAACTTTCGCGCACAGAAGTTGGGAGGCGTGAAGGAGCTTAGGGGGACGAAAGTGTGTCGTAACACATACAGGAAACGATACCAGGTGCCTGGCACATACGATACTGCTCCCTTTGGATACCGCGAGGCGTGAATATTTGTTGTTACAGTATATTCGTCTATTTACTTGTTGACGAAATTTTAGTTTGTATATTTTTCTATTTATTACATGTATTTAATTATGTTTCAGCTGGCGTTTCATTTTTTCCTTTGTGTGTGTGTGTGTGTGTGTGTGTGTGTGTGTGTGTGTGTACAAGAAAAACTCTAAGCACCACCCACTGCATGTTGCTGCCCAATAAAAAGAGTCACGTGACTCCTGCTGCTAATTCGGTATATGTCTCCTCCCTGCGTACTCAGTTGACCCCCGCAAGCCCTGGTTCTCAGACGTGTCTTTTTACCTGTTAAAGAATTCTCGCGTAGAATAAAAAATAACGATGGTGTTCAATGACATTGCATGCTCTACATTCCTGAAGTGGTACTCGCTGAAGTCTACAGATGTGGTGAACACCCAAAGAATTTCTAGTCATCCTTCCTTTGAAACCTTTGAGACCACATTAAATCATAGGTTATTTTAGCGTGTATTAATACACAAAATGTGTATTATTAAATTTTTTTGTGTATCTTTAAAAATTATTTTGTGTATTATTAAATTTGTGCATTTTTAAATTTAACCCTACATAGACATGTGTGACATTTCTGTAACGTTTAAAATAATGCATTAAAATATATAATACGAAAACTTGAGTTGAAGTACACTAATATAAGGATATAAATAGGTAACTAATAAAATAACTTATAGAATATCAAAGTACACTTATTTTTTCTAACTATTTATAAAATTTTGTATAAAATATGGTGGTAAAAAAATTTGCCAATGAAATTTGGCAATCTGGCAAGTGGCGTACGAATCTGGCAAAAAGTCTGGGGTCCGGGATAACAGGAAAGTACCTAAAATATTGTAATACTTCAATATAATTTATTACTTCTCTTTTCATACACGCGCGGCTTTACGTGTTTTTGCTGAGTGATATTTTGCTTGTTGCGTATTGTACGTTGGTGGGAATGCTGTTAAAATAGTTTACTATATAGCAGTGTGCAAAAAATTGTCATTTTGCCTTTATTTCAAGTTTTTACAGATTTTACTCTCATCAAAATATTTTTTCTCATCATTTTTTTTATATAATTAATCTATTTTTAAATGTGATATTTAAATATTAAAATGGTTTAAAATCAATCAAAATATAAAATCTGTAAGATATAATTTACTTGAATTTTAGTAAGGCTTTTGACAAAGTTTCACATGCTAGCTTTTTGTACAAATTAAACGAATTTGGTATTGATTTTAAGCTGCTAAATTGGATTAAAGAATGGTTGACAAAGAGAAAACGGAGAGTAATGTTAAATGGCATAAAATCTTTTTTTTTTAAATACTTATGCTATAGGATTGATATAATATAGTATTCAAGTAAACACTAAATTGTAGTCTGTTTTTGGTTGTGGTTGTATGTGTAGTGTTTTTTATGAGAGTTTTTATATATATTTCATATATACAATTTATATTACAATATAACATTATTAACATATACAATTTACACATTTGTATATGTCTTTTCTGCTGTGATTTTATAGAAGTTAGACAAGTGCTTTATGGTTGGATATATTTTTATATCAACATTCTTTACTTATCTTGGTTGAGGAATACCATGGGTACTGAAATTGAGTTAGCTATGTAAAGGAAAGATAAAATAATAGGCTAATTTATCAAATTGCTAAAGTAATAAATGTGTCGAAATGTACAGGTGTGCAGGCTTAGATTATTTGGTCATGCCATATAGAGTGAGAAGGAATATAGCATGTTTATAATATATATATAATTCATTCTAATTTTCTAAATTTCTCATTATTTCCCACATGAAATGGTAAATATTTTTTTGGTTTTGCACACTGCTATAGAGTATATTAGCATATTATATTATAGTGTATTATATAAAGTTAATTGCATTGTGTTTTAATTTTGGTGCATCCAATCCAATTTTAGTAGAATACCTTGCAACTTTTCATTCTACCATTTATAGATATCACAAATTTCAAGTAGAATTAGGTACTTGTATTTATTGTAGTTAGGAATACTTTTAGGTATATTAATTAGCAGGAATACAATACTAAAAAAAAAAAAATATATATATACTTATTTTTATTTTGTACTTACAGGTGTTGAATCTCGTGAGTCTCTATCGATTTACTACTGTCTGACTGGCCTGGTGTATATATATGACAACTTGTTGAAGTCAAGATCAAGTGAATATGTTGATACAAGATGGCAGTGGTCTCTCAACATTTTTTCATACATCAGCAGTTCGCACCACAGAACTGGTAAAGGTTGGAAAAGAAAAGAATTTAACAATACATCATATTCCGAAATATTTTGAAGTTCGTTGGACAGAATTCTCTTACAATCTTTACAGCAGTATTCTATCATCATACAGAGCAACCCTGCTTCTGCTCAGGTCATCTGAAAATCTTACTGATCTGAAAAAGTTGAGCACAATGTGCATAGTTGCAGACATTTTGTTTCTATATTCAAGATTTCAAAAGTCCCTGCAAGACAATAAATGCACTTATTTTGACTGGGATAACAAAGTACAGAATCTCCTGGACAATCTAAAATTCTAGATGCATTGAAGAGTCAATCGCTTCTTGGTGGATGGGAAAGTTTTTTTGAAGAAAATGTAGATGAGGACAACTTGACATTCTTTGGCATCCAGCTGACTGACAAAAAAAGCACCGTGAGCCATCAATTAGTTACAACAGCAACACGGCGATTTCAAAGCCGTACGATATGAAATTATTGAATCCTTGATAAACTTCCTAAAAGAAAGATATGCTTTTGATTCTGATCGTTTAAAGTTGTTGAGCCCCTTGAGAGTTTAAATTCCTCAGTGACTGACTTACAATTGAATGAATGCCATGCTTTCATTATTTTGCACCACAGTACAGAGATGCCTGTGCATTACCCGGTGTTTCAAGTATTGGAACTTCAAACCTGATAAAAAGACTTCTGCAGTTAGGAAATCAGGAATTTCATATGTCGATCTTTGCACTTCGTCGGATTGCTGCAGCAAAACCGCATTCAGCAGATGTGAAAAGACTCATTAAGTCTTATAATGTTCTCAAAACAGCCGATCGTTCATAGCTCTCTTCAAATGTGCTCATGAACTATCTTTATGTTAGGCATAACATGCCAGTTGTGTCACACTTTGATCCAAGAAGTGCGGTGTTGCTATGGTTGCATGGCAAAGTAAGAAGAGATTGAACGATGGTATAGGTCAATGTTTTTAGAAGCGTCAGATATTGAAAAAATGTTACCAGTACTAAAGAAATTATGTTCTAATTTTGAATATACTACTAATTTTGAAAGTCTGACTCGTTTTTTTTTGTACTTTGTCACAGGTGTGTATTTTTAAAATTTCCTTAGAATACTCTATGCATTAAATCGTGCGAAGCGTGAGGAGCACGACGTTCAAATACTCTAGGGATATTCTGGTGAAAGCATTGCGGGGTTTCGCGTTACAGAAGATGTAATGGATTATGCTGCAGGATTAAATTCCACTAGGGAGCTCTATATCGTGAAGTGAAAGAATCCACGCTTGCAGAAGAGAAACAAAGGATCTTGGTTTGTGAACCTTGTTGATGATTGGTGTGACGAGATATTACACCATGTTACATCACACCGAGTCCGCGCACACTGGGGTGGTGGGTGTAAATCTTGTGATTATGAACAGTATACAGTAAAATATTTCTACCACTACGTCCATGTATATTATGACGAGGTGCGCAGTGAAATTGCAGCTAAAGGCTTGGGCGAGTTTTTAATAGAGTTTAGGGACGAGTATAGTTTGTCCAGCAAAAAAGACAAGTATGGCTACATGTTTCTCTCAAATAGATCGCCAAAGTGTTAATAAAATGTGCATAGTTCGAGAAAGTACAATGGTGAATACCCCTGAACGCAGATGGATGTATGGTGCGCATTCCAGGTGTGATAAAACATTAAAACCGATATTACTTCATGTATCGCAGATGTCAAAATTCTCTAAACACCTACCCAGTATAATGGGATACAAATATTCGGATGATTCATCAGGGCTCAGCGAATCTTTTTGTTGGAACAATCTCATACACGAATCACTAACTCCTGGAATCACACCAAGCCCACGCCTCCCGCCTCCCCAACCACCCGCACGTCCCTCCGAGTCCAAACACAAAGTGAAATCTGCTCATAGTCGCCTCAGAGCTTCATCCGACTGGGCGTTCTCACCTCGCAGGATCAATAGAAAACTATTAAAAGATGGAGCTTCCGTTGAGCAGCATCCTCAATGCAGTATACGACGTGTCCTGTTGAAGTCTGTGCGTGTATTCAGGCGTAATACCGGCGCTGTTAATTATGTACTTGAAACGAAATGTAGACATTCAAACTCCGCAAGACCGCAAGACGCAATGTTATTTATTTAAGTGTTGAAGAGATGAATAGAATCTTCGTTTTGGTTGAGAAGTGGGGCGAGGACAGTTATAAAATACTTGCAGGTGTAGGCGCAAAAAGAGCAGATTAGCGATGCACCCTCATACGCCATTATTTGCACGCTATCCATAAATCGTGATACAAAACAACCCTGCGTTGATATACGGTTGATGTGGAGGAATGCTGCTGACAATAACGCCCTTATCCCTACGCGAAGCCGTTTCATTCTCGACAGACTGTTTGAAGTCGTCGGTTTCCGTAAACTGAAACCTATATTAGACGCTCGTGTTGCTGATATGCGTTATTTTGATGCGGTTTTTGAATACGCGTACACCGTCCTGCTAGATGATTTACCAAGTGTAGAGCCGAACAAGGCGAGAATGGTTTGGAAATGGCTGCGTATTTAGAAGGTGCAGACTTCTGAAATATCATGAACTTTGGTACAAAGACCTAGAACGGTACAGTACTGAACTCACCTTCACTGTTCACCCTGAAGAATTATTTCTCTATATAAGACACAGTTGTCGACACGATTTAGAAACATACTTCAATTGCCGGTATGAGTTGTGAAGAAGAATTTACAGTTGAAATGGTCAGCGCTGAAAAAATAAACACCCGTTTACAAAGGAGTGTTTATAAACTTGAATTTAATGACGATGTTGTAGCAAACGATGACATCTTTGTCCGTGCTTTTGATTGTATTCTATCCGCGTTTAAAGAGCGTTATAGTTTGACTCCCAATTGTAAAGTGGGTGGGTACAAAAATAGTGTTAAATGAGTTGAAAGCCCTTTATATTGAACATAGATACCTGCATACTTTGAGCGGTGAATTAATGTTAAATCGCATTTATTGCGTAGTACAGAGCAATGAGGATATAAGTGTGGACTCGATTACGTGCGAGTTTATTATTTTATTTAAGCATGGTAGAACTTAAAGCATGTATTTCCATTTTTGACGGTTACATATATTAAACGTGTATTTTGATGATATAGAAATTTTCTTCTGTACACAAAAGGATAAACGGAGCAACGCGGGCTGTTCGTTTGTTTTGGCTGAACTAGAGCATGGTTATTCATATCTGACTAAATCGTTGGTGCTAAGTTAAATTTGGTGATGTTTCTAAGGTGACAAATGGGGTAGAAAGTTGTCAATAAATAATAATAGTTAGGGGTAATGTCTATAGCTTCTAAATTAGTAAAGTTAGAGAGTTTAGGTAGACTGCTTTGTGGGACGCAGGAAATCTATAAATCTATGGTAGGCCCTAAAGAATATCTAATTCAACGCACCGGTAAGTGCCTTTGTTGTTGTTTAGAAACCTAGTAACTTAGCGGGGTCACTAACCCAAGTTATTGCACATACACACACACACACACATATATATATATTATTTAGGCGTGGTAGAAACCCACCTTAATCCAATGACTTAGGGCGGGTCGTACTCAGGTGACAACATGAATCTGAAGGAAATCCTACCATCAGGGGTGTCTAAATTATGTGTTTTTACATGGGGAATTCAAATATGAGCTTCTTTTTTGGATAGGATAACTCTAACCTACATCATTTTGTATTTCTAAATTGCCAATTTTACCCTTTTGAACCCCTTTATAATATATTAAAATATAAGGTAAATCATTTATATTGACAAGGCCAAATCAACTTTACATATATTTATTAATAGGTGAACTGCATGTATATCACTGGATATAATTACAAAGATCATTCTCCTGACATCGTGAACTTTGCCAGGTTGCACAAATCCAGCTTTGACTCAGACTTGGACATCAGCTTCCTGCTGGTCTCCTGAGCCCTGATCCCTCCATCCCTCTTTTCCTGTGAGAAGTACTTAGCAGAAGCCTCAGTCACCATTTTAACAACCCTCTCAATGCTTTGTGTGTGGCAAGGCCAGTTGCGCACCTCCATGGGGGTGTTGATGAAGTTTTTCACCTCTGAGGTGCTTAGAGAGCAGGTGAGAGGTGGCTCTGACACACCTTCTGACCAGCTGATCAAGTCACCGATGCTGGAAGCATCACAATTGATGTCAGGTGTCCTTCTGCTCCTAACAGAGGAGTCCCCCAGCTGAGTGTCCGGGTCCCCCTCTCCCCTGATGGCCAGGATTCTCTCCACCCCTTCAATCCTCTCCTTCTGATCCTCAGAGCAGAGTAGTGTTTGGAGGATGACTTCACTGTGGGCATACCAAGCAGATCTTCTCACAGTTGGCATCACAATATCCAGCACCTCCTTTCTCTGGGACTTGAGGCAGTCCAGCTGAAAGAGGATGTGCCTAGGCCCTTCGATCCAGGAGTGCTTGACCTTCACGTTGAACCAACATGGGTAATACACTTCAATGATGAATTCCACAATGAATTGCAGAATCTTCAGGTTCTTTCCTTTAAGTCCGTGCTTTGACACCCAGAGACTGAGAAGTCTGTTCGCTGTGGTGAGCCAGCGGCTGTGGTTTACTGGTCCTATCTCTAACAGAGCCAGCCCTGCAGGAAGTACTCCATCCCTGACTGCACAGACAATTTTATAGCCATAGTATTGATCAGTTGAGAGATCTTGAATGATCTGAAAAGAGCTGAAATGGGCAAGAACAAATTTATCTGCAAATGCTAAACACATTATGCCTTTTTGGTTTCAAAATGTTATAAAATGCTAATTTATCTGTTGTCTGTAATGCAAATAATTTGTTCATGTACACTAAAAAAACTAAAGAAACACATCCTAAAAATATTCTTTAGAACATTGAAATAGGCCTCATACTGCTCAGTTGTACTAAAAATGAACCACCTAATTTTAGCTCAAATCAAAGTTGTTAATTAAATTTTGCTCAATGTATCACTATAATATGCGTAGAAATAGCTTTTTCTAAAATATAACAGAATAATACTCACATGTGAACAGTAACAAAAAAAATATCAGTAGATAATCACTAAATCTATCCCCTCACTGCAAGCCGAGGTGGTAAAATAGCTTCATAAATCATGAGTCACTTCAAATATTTCACAAAACGTTTTAGAATGTTCTGAAACGTTACATTCTAGCCTCTGAGAAAGGTGGCTCAGAAAATGGCCTTATGCGCGCCAGAAAACCGTCAAAATATTTCATATACCAAACTGTATGATAATTACAATTAAGTGGAATGGCACACCTTTTTATTTGAGTATTTAAATATTATTATTATTATATGAATTACATTATATGTGTTTATATGAATTAGTTAGAACAATGCTCTATGAGAGATAACGTGAGCAGCCATGATAGAAAACGTGAGAAGACATATTCTGGGGTAACTACAATAGTAAAATAATCAATAATTTAATAATAATCAACTACAAAATGATGTAGGTTAGGGTTATCAGAATTAAATATTTTCTTCAGAATTGTGTTCTATACACCAAAATATGTCATTTGAATACCCCTCTCCATTGATTTAAAAAAAATGCATAGTATGACCCGCCCTATAATAATCCATGTAGCTCCATTACTGAAGCATATATGTAGAGACCGGCCAGAAATTCCTTTCCTCACGTCCGCAAACATCCGGGAATCATCAGAAATCGTAAAACACACGTGATTTTCAAGGAGAGAGAAACAAAAGGATGTTTGTTTTCTCCCAAAAGGCCCTCGAAAAGTTAACGTATTCCGAGCCTATATAAGCCATAGTTCACTAAACTCGCTCTCACTTTGCTCGTTACTCCTCCTCGTGAATCTCCCTTTTCACGTAGCGTCGTTCGACTTCAGCCGGCCTCAGTCCCTCAAGCAACACCTCAACAATACAGGAAGCGAATCAATAATTGAGGTGACCTACACTTTCATCCCACCTACACTTTCATCGGCGCCCGTTCAACAAGTATCTCAACAGGACCTCAGCACATCCTCCTGCCGGTAGGCCAACACGTCTTCAGCGTTATCTACGGCAAAACGCAATACGGTCAAACTTCACGCAGGCCCTCATCAGTCTCGAGAGTTATCCACGTCGAAATCGCAGGTCGGTAAGTCTCTTGTCAGCCCTCACTCGGCCTACAGTGTTTTGTTATGTCGTGCTAGACTATTCAGGATTCAAAGCTGAAAAGTCCACAAACTCTGCCTAATCGCGTAGGCCCTAAAAAGTGTCTTCAATACTGTCCATACTAACTCCCCCGTTAAGACCGCAGTAGGCCTATTCAAGTGTTGTACCAATACCGTAGTTTTGTATCACCTTGTTATTGTGTTCCTTTATATAACTTACTTATTTTGCATCCGATTGTTTGTGTGCTCTTTTATGCATTTCATTTTTACCGACCTAATCCATTTACTGTACTATATCGTACATTTATTATTTCAGTTATTATTGGCTTAATTACTTAGGCTAATGAGATATGCAGAGGTGAATACAGAATATCTGAATTAGTGTATTTACTTAACAATTAGACTGTATAACCATTTCTTATTGCTATTAACCAGTCATCTTTAACATAGTATAAATACCGTTATAGAATTGTTAATCACTATAAATACCGTTATAGAATTGTTAATCACTGTGAACAAATAATTGATTTATTTTCTTAATTAAACACAAAACAACAAAGTAATTTATCTCTCCTTATTAAATACTGTTTGTTTGGGCTGTAGGCCCAAGCTGGTGACCCCTAATTATTCATTTCAATTTAATTCAGAAATTATAGTAAGCCTACTTTCTTGGCCACATCAAATTCGTGATTCGTAGGCCCATATATATATATATATATATATATATATATATATATATATTAAACATGTGTTGTGGCTTTTGTTGTGTATAGAATTCTTCTCTACTAGCTGTATTATTTTTTGTTTTCATACGTACATACAGTATACATGTGCTAAATAACACCAATTATTCTTGTTTTTGCGTCTAATGCAATTCTCCTCTACTGGCTGTATTGTTTTTGATGTAAATTTATATAAATCATGTATGTACTATCCCTGTTTTGCCCCTAATGTAGATACATATTTGTGTTTTATTTACACTTTTAAAACAAACATTAATGGAAATGAAGGGCATATATATATATATATATATATATATATATATATATATATATATATATATATATATAAAGATACAGTGTGTGTGATGCAAAGCGATGCTAGTTTATATGTACGTAAATAACTAAATAACTGTACGGCAAATATGACCGGCTGCCTTCTAGGCCAAGCGGCCGTGACGTTGAAGAATACAAAATGGATCGAGACGCCGCAGTGAAAAGACCTCTCTACTCCTTCTAGTGTTTAGGCTACCCACATTTACACGCCCACACACACACACACACACACACATATATATAATATATATATATATATAATATATATATATATATAATATATATATATATATGCGCTACTATTCGGCCCTTAAGGACAAGAAATAATGAACTAACCGATGATCCAAAAGAAATATCTGAAACATTGAGAGCCCAATATGAATCAGTTTTCAGTACCCCAAAAAGTGACAAAGCGATACCTGACATAGATGCATTCTTTGAAGAGGAATTGCAAGGAGAGTATATAACAGACTTTGATTTTACCCCAGAAGATGTAGCGAGAGCTATAGAACAAATGAAACCACATTCAGCTGCAAGTCCGGACAAATGGAACGCATTATTGATTAAAAACTGTAAAAATGAAATAGCTACACCTTTATACTGGATATGGAAACGATCCCTAGACACTGGGGAAATACTGAGCATCTTGAAAAGAGCAAACATTGTCCCTATATATAAAGGAGGGGACAGATTTCAAGCAAAGAACTATAGACCAGTGTCATTGACGTCCCATCTCACCAAAGTATTTGAGAGAATAGTTAGAGAGAAAATTTATGATTTCCTGGAGACACGGGAAAGATTCAACGAAAATCAGCATGGATTCCGATCAGGTAGATCATGCCTATCACAACTAATAGAACACTACAACAATATCCGAGATGCACTGGAAGGCAATGACAACTACGATGTTATATACACAGATTTTGCTAAAGCTTTCGACAAATGTGATCGTGGTATAATAGCACATAAAATTAAATATATGGGAATAACAGACAAAGTAGGAAAATGGATCTACAACTTCCTCAGAGAACGTCTGCAGGTCGTCAAAATTCAAGGTATATCATCATCAGAATCGGTAGTACGCATCTCAGTACCACAAGGGACAGTACTGGCCCCACTCCTGTTCATTATCATGCTAACAGACATAAACAGCGGGTAAACAACAACAATATAGTAACATCCTTTGTAGACGAAACAAAGATCAGCAGAAGCTGTGGTCAGAAGACAACAACATGTCATTTAACACCGAGAAATTTCAGCTCTTGAGATATGGTAGAAAAGAGGAACTTAAACAACTGCATATTATGCTCCAGATAGACAGAAAATTCAGAGAAGCACGAAAGCGATCGATCTGGAGGTAATAATGACAGATGATGTGAAATTCGAAACACAAAATCAGATAGCGATAAATAAAACAAAAAGAGTCGCGGGACAGGTACTAAGAACGTTCAAGAGAAGGGATGATTCCCCTGCTAAAAACACTGATTATACCAAAACTTGAATACTGCTCAGTTTTGACGTCCCCATATAAAAAGGAAGAAACTAATAAACTAGAAGAAACGCAAAGACATTTCACAGCCAAAATTGATGACTGCAAAGAACTCAACTACTGGGAAAGACTACGTAAACTAAATCTGTACTCCCTGCACTGCCGGCCTTTGGGTATTCATATACAATAGTATTCCGTATTAATTGTATATTTTGTTATATTTCAGATATCGACTGACAGTGATGCCTCCAAAGAGATTGCGAGATACTGCTCGAAAATATCTCAGCGGTCACCAGAGGAGACAGCGTGAAGCGAAGCGGAAATCAGAACTGTCTTCTTCTCAGCCTCAACCCATCGATGGTCAATCTTCTGCGAGTATGTCAAAGAGTTCTCAGTGAAGCAAAGTGTCAAAGCTGTACGATATCAAGCTGTCGAGAGCTATGATGCACTTGTGGAAATTGCTGAAAAAGCAAAAGATCCTCAAGGAAGAAGCGAAGCAGAATCACTTTGCAAAGAGATGAAGAATTTTAAATTCATTGTTGCTGTCATATTCTGGTATGACCTCCTCTTTCAAGTCAACTACGTGAGTAAAGATCTTCAGAGTGATTCAAAGCATCTGGCAAGTGCCATCGAGAGTTTGGAAAGAACATGTAAGTAGATAAAAGAATATCGGGAGAGTGGATTTCAAAGTGCTGTAACAGATGCCAAAGAGATTGCAGAGCAGCTTGAAATCGAGCCAGAATTCAAGACAACACAGGTCAGACGAAAGATGATGTTTTCCTATGAAGGTCAAGACCAACCAATTGAAGATGCTGAGGAAAAATTTAAAATTTGTGTGTTTAACGCAATTTTAGACACTGCCATATCCTCCCTGGAACGACGATTCGAACAACTGAGAGAGCATCACTCAAAGTTTGGCTTCATGTACATATTCACAAAGATGTCCAAGACAGACCTACGTAAGCACAGCAAAGATCTCGAACTTGAACTGACTGATGAAGAAGACCGGGACATTGATGGATTCATGCTTGCTGAGGAAATGGAAACCTTGAAACCAATTCTTCCAGAAGATATACAAAGTGATCCACTGAAGATATTGGGCTTCATCACTTTGAACAATCGTTCTGTGAATTTCCTGAACTTCACGACTGCATTGCGAATACTACTGACTATTCTAGTTACTGTTGCATCTGGGAAAAGAAGTTTCTCAAAGTTGAAATTAATGAAAACGTATTTACGGTCGACGATGCTGCAGGATCGACTCAATAATCTGGCGATCCTCTCCACTGAAAACGACATTGCGAGAAACTGTAACTATACAGACCTCATTGCCGAATTTGCCACTATGAAAGCCAGAAAGGTTTCCTTGTGATCACATCCAAAATAAATGATATTTGATGTTGAATCATTGTTCTTTTCTTTCAGTAAGCATGCACCCACTATGGGTAGGTAACTTTAACCTTAGGGCCCCACTTTAAAAATCTCGAATTGGGCCTCGCATTTGCTAGGGCCGGCCCTGACTCCCTGGAAAGAAGAAGAGAGAGGTACACCATAATCTACATATGGAAAATGATCGAAAAACTGGTACCAAACCAAAAACTAAACCCAATTACCATTCAAATAACAGTGGAAAATAGGAGAGGCAGAATTTGTAGTGTTCCCAAATTAAAGGCCCGACAAGGGACCTCCTCAACACTGAAGGAAAATAGCTTGGTTGTCAGGGGGCCAAGACTTTTCAACCAGCTTCCAAAGGACCTCAGAAACGTAACGGGGGTCAAAGTTGAAGTCTTCAAGAGAAGACTGGATGCCTGGCTCAGGACGGTACCAGTTGAGCCAGGCGTACCTGGTTATGTACGGTGGAGAGCGCAAGAAAGCAAATCGCTCCTCCACCAAGCCAGACCTAGAGGCGGGGCCACCAGCTTCACCTCCGCGTGAAGAGAGACCAACGCATGAAACAACATAAGGTTCATAAGGATATATATATATATATTTTTTTTTTGTGGGCCTAAGCAGCCAGGTTAGGTTACCCCTTGGCGTTCACAGACATATATATATATATATATAATATATATATAATATACACAATTTTTTTGGGGGGGGGGGGGCTGAAGAGGAAGTCAAAACACTCTAATCATGTTGCATGCACTGTTGCATTGGATGTTGCATTGCAGTTGCACTCGAACTTTTTGCGGTACACTGTGATCAAATACAAATAAAAAAAACTATTTTAACCCCCAACTAAAATTGTTTTAGAAGTAGTCCTGCTGTCATATGACCTTAGGTATTATTGCGAAGGAGGTTAACCAACCCCATCATTACATTCCCCAAGATTCTAAAGATTTTTCTGGATACTTCAGAAATTTTATTTAGAGCAATCCTTGAATAAAATAATATAATTGTTTTATTTATTTTATCTCTAACGTTTCGCCCACACATTTTAGGCATTTTCAAAGAAATTAAAGAAAAAGTGTAAAATTAATATTTGCAGAGAAAACATAACATAGAGATTTTTGATAAGTATATAAAATTAAGATTATAATTATAGATAGAAATTGTTGTTACATAAAAATTCAGCTTGATTTTTAAAACATTTCTCCACCACCAAAATTTCCTTGTTTGTCGCAATTTAATTAAAAATATTTAATTAAATTTTAATTAAAAATAGTTTTAAAACCATGCTATTTCATTGAATTTAATATTAATATCCATTTTATGCGTTTTGGTTATTAAAGGTTCCACTATTCTCACGTTATAGAAATTCTCAGCTTTGAATATTATGGAAAAGTTTTTAACAATTCTACTTGTAAGGTTGTATTCTATGTTCAATTTGAAAGTGTTCATGAAGTTTACCTGGTTCATATTCATTTCGTAATATTACGTCCTGCGAAGTATATTAATTGCATAACTTATCTAAGAGGTATTACATCCATCTTCATCACATATGAATAGGTAATACAACTTTGCTCATATTCTCAGAAACTTGTTTTGTAGTTGAAAAATTTGATGACAATTTCTTTGGTTTATAATGAATTCTAACTGCAAACTTTTTCGTTTTAATATTTTCATCCAAATTTATGTATTGTTTCAGAATACGATTTTTTTTTATTCCACCTCATATTTCAGTCTTGTAATTAAAAAAAAAACTATACGTCTATCATCTTTTTTTGTTTTTATTATTTACTTTTTGAGTTTTATTAAAAAAAATCCTTCATAAGTTTTCCAATAACAATTAATTTGAGAGAATCCATTATTAACCAAGTATTGCGTTATTCTTTTAATTTCTTTATCAAATAGATCCCAGTCTGAATTATTTTATATGCTCTGTGACCTATGCAATGAAGTTTTGCTTATTGAAATAGTGAAACTTTGTAGTCATGAGAAATATACGATTTGTAATTAGTACACAATCCTTTGTCGGTTAAACCGGTTTAATGTATACATTTCCTTGAATTAGACCATTTTCATTGATTCTTAATATGAAAGAAATTTATTTCGTTTTCTTTTGATTTTTCATATGTAAATTTCAGTTTGCTCGTTTTCTAGTTCTTGAATAAAAAGTTAAATAGGGCCTACCATTTTTATTTTTAAAAACCATAAAAGGTATTGTCAACATAGCGCGTATAAATATTGGATTAAAATGTTTTTTCATTTCATATTATTTGCTATGCGCGACATATAAAGTCAGCAAAGGTTGGGCCAAGGGCCCATCGAAACAGTCTGTTTGTATGTTTTGTTTGAAAATTCAAATGGTGTCATTGTAGTGCAATGTATTAACAAATTTTTCGTAATGTCCTGTGGTGCAACCACTTAGATTGCACTTATTGTACGGACTCATTCGTTTTGTTCAGGATGTCTCGCTTATCCATTCGAATGGCCTTTCAATTTATACGCACAATTTTCTCGGCTTACTTTCAATGTTAATTTACCCTCAGTTACAAGAGAGGCCTATTGCAAGGTAGCATAGAAACAACACACTCCCTTGTATAAAGTTTATTTGATTTCACTCAAAATGGGACATAAATTCAAAGAAGTTTACAGATGTGTGAAAATGCTCTGTATGAATTGGTCCCAAATTAACCCACCCCTGATATCTCCAGTCTAACTATAGAGTAGGTTAAGCCTAGCCTTGTAGGGGTCAGCCTAGAGATTCCAGAAATGGTCCAGAGCGGGTAGAGTAAATTGAGGTCCACAGTATGATTACTCACCAAATTAGGTTCGGGTAATTTACCTTAGTCTATGTTAAGCTATGAGTTGATGCTTGGTCTTAGACCACAATGTAGGCCTAATTTAACTGGAGCTAGTTTAAATGTTACCATTAAACTGGGGCTTAGAAGTACAATTGTTCACTTACTGAGTGTTATTAGATAAGTCCTGGTCTCCTTAGTCAGGCCTGATTCTTATTGGAATCTTTCTTCTATTCGCTTAATTTAGTTGAGTGCGCTTGCTGGTGTTGGTGATACGATTTTAAGCCCCATGCGCTCTTCATGCATGTCCTTTGTTCAGGCTTTTTCCCCCATTTATTTTGTTTGTTGGTTGATTGGTAGTGTGTTTCAATACTACCAAGCACGCCTGTATCACACAGTATATAAATAGTAGTGTGGAGAATAACTCTGGTGAGCAACGAATTGGTTTCACCCATCAGTCATTGACATAAAAGGAATTTAATAATTGTTAGATTAACTGCCTACCTACTCAGTGGACCATTTTCGTTACGTCCGAACTACCCACACATATCAGTCTTTCTGCCGACTAACATTAAACTCTTGAAACCAAGTTCACGTGAAATAAGTAGATTCAAATTTTTCGAACAACAAAAACAATTTTACAGTCAGGTTATAAAATCAAACAGCGCCACAGATTTCAAAGCTTTTTAATGCCACTTCAACTTCAGAAGGCAGAACTACAAGTGGCCTTATGACTCTAACTTGCACCTTAAGATTACAAGGACTCCTCCCTTTAGTGTACAAAGGGCCTATCAAAACCATTTTCATTACATGACATTATTCGTACAAAAATTACTGACCTTCTTTTGGCTCTAATCTCAATTTCGTTATGCTTATGCTCCGCCTTTTTGAAAGAAAAAATTTTAATTTAAAATCTTCTCTCAAAGATTTTTCTCAGGCGAAACCAAATAATAAACAAAACAAAACTTTTACAAGAGCCAATAATGAAAAACAACCTTGTTAAGTTATATTTCCCCTCCGTAGATTAATTACTTGACCGTTAATCTGTTCTGGGATGTCAAACAACAGTTCGTTTTCTGATAAAGTATTCAGCCCTTCGGCACGATCTCGGATATCGGATTACTTCACTTTTATATACGTATCTTCATTCTAAAGATTGAATTTTCATGTGAAATTAATCCTTTCAGGATGACCGGTACAAATTGGTAGCGTTTCAAATACACACATTTATAACTTAACCCTACAAAAAAATCCGGCCTTAAAGGGTTAAATCGATTTCAAAGCGCTTCATTCTTTCTTTCTACCATTTTTATTTACATTTTGATATAAGATTTACGCATACAAGTCCTTGGTTTGGATGGTTTCGTTGGATTACTATATACATTAACTAAAATGATTTTTCAATGGTTTCTGCTACTGGGACACTGGTGAACAAACTTTTAACATCTAGTGACATTAAAATTTCCATATTTTTAAGGTTTTTTTTTTTATATTCTTCGATGTCATGTCCCGCAGGGTTGAAAAAAATTACATTTGTAATTTCATCTGACTGTAATTAATTATACATTTGGATGTAGATATAATTGTAATTGTAATAACAATGTTATAGTTTACTATAATTGTAACACTGACAGAGACGTAGCTAAGGGGGGAGGCGCCTGAAATGTGTGGGCGAAACGTTAGAGATAATATATATATATATATATATTAGAGCGGAGTGAAACAACTTTTTATGTCAAATTTATTTGTCTCACTTGTTTTTTGGTGTATTAGAACATAAAAATGATGTATTCAGTCATTTAATGTTTGTAACTCAAACCATCTCTCGCATTTTTACATAAAAGCAAAATGGCCATCAGCCGGTTGTCCATAAATAAAAATATGCTCATAACATAAAAACTAAGTGTTCTATCAAAAAAAATAATTGCAGAAAAACGCTTTATAATGCAAAACTACTTAAAAGACACCATTGTGCATACATTGTATTGAAATAAAATTGTATCTGGTCTCGGTTGGATGCCGTAAATCAATTACATTTGAATGCGATATAAAACCTGCTCATCTCAAATATTATTTTTTCAGGAGAGGCATCAGATCCTTTTTGGTTTCAAGTGAGGGAAGCAGAGAGCGACTTTTTATTCTTGACCTAATAAATCCATCTCTTGATTCCAGTGATATTACTGATGCTGATGCATCTGTAACCAACTTCACGGTTCTTTCGACGTTCTGTGTATGAATGGGGTATTGCTCAACTTTGAAACATTTTGTTTCGTACTCAAGCAATTCTTCATCACACAATTTAGAAGCGAGAGGTGGTTCACTGATATCAGGGCCGGATTAACCATTAAGCAAAATAAGCCCGTGCTTAGGGCATCAAGGGAAGGGGGGCACCACAGAAATTTTCCATTGTCGGATTTACCATGGATTTATTATACTATTATAATCGCGGCTTATAGCCTATAAGCTGTTGAAAACTGAATTATATATTCATATATAGTATTTATTTTTTTTCATTGTTTGAATTTGTAGTGAACAACAACCCTTTTGAGAGAATAAATATATTTCGTTGTAATCACACACTTTACGCTTTGCGTATTATTTTGTTTATATCAAATCTTTGAGCGCCATATTAAAAATACATATAGATTAAATATTTTCGTGTGCTATAGTAAATGTAAAAACAAGATTCAGTCATGCTGAACTTTATAAAATAATTGTAGAAGACAATATTGAGTGTGCCTTCCCAAATGTAGAAATTGCCTTTCGTTATTTTTAACATTAATGGTCACAAATTGCTCAGCTGAGCGTTCATTTTCTCAGTTGAAGTATATTAAAAATACCAACAGAACAACTATGCAACAAGGCAGGCTGGATGCCTTATCTCTACTAAGTATAGAAGCAGATGTGTTACGTAAGATTAGTTTTGAGGATCTGATCAAAGACTTTGCAATTAAAAAAAGTAGGAGAAAACTTTTCAAATATAAATGAAGTGGAAGTATACAAAAATAAACATTATTTTCCATCTTACTGTAAGTTTTGTTTCATTTCAAAAAATAAAATTTTATTTTATGGTTTATTTTTGTTTATATTTTGAATTACATATATATGGGGCACCAAAATCTTTTAAGTGCTTAGGGCCTCTAAAGGTCTTAATCCGGCCCTGACTGATATCAATCCTATCCCAGAAGATGATGTCTGTCCAATGTGATGCTTTGAAGTTCAATTCTGGTACTCTAAATTCTCTGATTTTCCTTGTATTGGCTTCCTTACACTTTCTTGTCTGTATTATTCGATCGATTGCAACTTTGCGCAGCTTTTGTTCACTATCTGACAGCATTGATAGAAGAATATTTTCTGAGTGAGCAAAATAGGCATTCCATGATATATAAGGTTGGACAACTTTTTGTATATCTTGGGGTAACAGGTTGAACCTTTTTATCGCATCAAAGCTATGTTTAGGTCCATCAGGCAGATATGGTTTAAATTTTATATTGAACCAGTTAGGACCATAGTTTGTTACTATGAACAGAACAAGGCTACGTAACTCTCTGGAGGGATTCTTTTGGGAGACATAATAACGACATAGTGTGTTAGCTAGAGTTAACCATCTCGAGTTGTTAAGGGGCCCAGGCTTGAGTTTCTCAGGCTTCCGTCAACATATCCTTCTCTTATGGCCCCAATTATTCTGAACATGTATTGTTGATCATTACTTAAATCTTCTATGAGCTCATCTGTGAGAACTGGGATGCTATCGGCCCCATCCGTAATTGGGGAGAACTTTACCACAGGCATCTCATGGCAAGTCTTAAGAGCATTATCAATAGATCCACTGAATGAGCTTGGCCCAGTTGTTTTCCCGTCGTATCGCTCAAACAGATGCCTTAAGGGAAGTTCATTTGTATGTAACATACAAATGCTCCATTGCAATGGTCGGTTCAGCTTCTGCTCGATGGAATGGATTATGCCACCTTTAGACCCAGTGTTGACATTCGTACTGTCGCACCCTATCACCTGGAGATTCTGGTCTAGTGTCACTTTATTCAAGTGAGCGAACAACGATTCAGATACATCACTTGCTTTTCCAGATTTAGGGTTCAAATGGTTAAGGTATTCTCCACCAGGCTCGCTCAATAGTACATAGTGTTCTTCAACAATTATATCCTGGTACCATTTACCATCTTTATTTGTCTTTATCAACGTCTTGTCTTTTCTCCCATCAAAATATAAAGCTTTAACATCACTATAACTTTGTGCAGCTTCAACTTGTAATGTTTTCCTCAATGTCTGTCTCTTTCTCTTCTCACCTTACTTCGATCAATAAAAAAGTCAGTCTTTTGCGGTAATGATACCTAAATCCACCAAAGTAGCTGAAGCAATGGCCGATGCAGCCCTATCTGAAACTCCAAATCTATCGGCTTCCATGGCGAGAGTGGGTAAAGGGGCTCTTATTTGAATGCTGGAGCATTCATATTCAGACTCAGTTGTTGAACTTTCTTCGGTACTAGAGAGATCAGAATTAGTATCAGGTGAAAGCACATCATCAGTGACTACCTTTTCGAATTATTCATGCATGATTATTTTTCTTCGCTTACTTCCTTGTTGCTCCTTCAACTTTCTTGCATTTCTTTTTGCTATAGATCTTGAAAGGGTAACATCCACTCCTCCAATCACCATATTTCGCATAGTCCTCTGATCCTCAAGGAATTCCAGTTCTTCTTTGGGTATTCTTGATTCTTTTGGGCAAACACAAATAACGTTTTTCTTTACATCCGCTTTTTCAGCAGCCAAAAGCTTGGTGCGAAACGAAGTTGCATTTACAGGCACAAATGTCAAAGAGTTCTACCAATGATTTTTTGAAGAATTCAATAAGCTTCGCACTGCTTTTGGATCGACTGAGTTGCGTAACCTTGTCGGTAAAGCGTTTCAGCTTGGTAATTATGGATTTTTTACTCATTGAGGATATTGATGAACGTTTCCACAGTTCGACCAATGCTTCTATCGTTTCGAGAATAGCATTATTTATCAGTTTTGCAGATAAACCTTCCTTCAGTAGAAGAAAATATCTCCCAACCTGCATATTAGAGGGTAAGACATTATGTGGCAATTCACTTGGAATTCCGAACAGAAAATGTTGCTTCACGGACTCTCTAGTTAGTAGGGATTTTGCCATATTTAGATCTGAAGTTAAATTTCTACAGAAATATCACATTATGAAAATCTGAAAAAAATACAAAACACGGAATTAGTTAAAACAAATTATATATAAGCTCTAAAATTAAAATGTAAACATATTTTACTCAGTAGTCTTTGTAGCCACCCATGCTACAAATATGCAGCATGCGGCTCCTACCCCCATCCCTTATCAGCCATATGCAAGATGTCATTGACCTCGAGTGAGATTGATGTTTAGATAAGCGTCTGTGTTCTTAAGTAGTTGGTGATTAGTAAGTATCGCTTGTGTTGTGTGAATATATTTACTCGTTATCATAGTTATAACTAAATAACGCACAATATAACGCGATATCTTCTCTCAAAAACCGATAGATATTATACTAGGAGTCTTTCAAAATATGACTTTCCGCCATTTTGTTTTCGGCAAAAATGCGGCGGGTGGAGGGTCCTAAAAAGAAAATATTATCTTTTACGAACTTCTAGAGGGTCAATACACCAAATCATGAGTGAGGCAAGACGGTTTAATATTTTCACTCGACCCTAAAATATATATATATATATATATATATATATATATATATACACCTCGGTGGTGTAGTGGTTAGCGTCGCTGACTACGAATCCATCGGCCCCGGGTTCGAGACCCGATGGCAGCCGGCGCGCAGTAAAACCCAGCTGTTCATCCTTCCACACAAAAAAGAAAGTGGTTGATAGATAAATGGGTACCCTAGGTGGCCTAGTGGTTAAGACGCTGGGCTGCTGATGGGGCGTGGTTCGGATTCCACGTTAAACTGTAGGTCTAAGGTGGAGTGAAAATCTTGACCTTCGTCAGAATGAACAATTCCGGCGGAAGCTAACCAAAGGTTATATATATATATATATATATATATATGAATAGAAACGACATAAGTGTTAAGGAACGTTTCTGCACACGAGGAGGAGATTGAGTGAGGTCCGTAGCATAATGGTAGAGCGTCCGACCGGCAATTGGAAGGCCCTGGGTTCGATTCCTGGGCGGTTCGCCTCATTTTTCATTATTCGTTATCTCTCCTCCTCGTGTGCAGAAACGTTCCTTAACACTTATGTCGTTTCTATTCATTTATATACTGCGCGGTCATTGCAGTTATATGCGCATATTCACGATTTGCGAGGGTGCCCTCTCAGGGCATTGGTTTCTGCCCTATGTGGGAGAATTTCGATTTGTGATTGAGTGAGGTCCGTAGCATAATGGTAGAGCGTCCGACCGGCAATTGGAAGGCCCTGGGTTCGATTCCTGGGCGGTTCGCCTCATTTTTCATTATTCGTTATCTCTCCTCCTCGTGTGCAGAAACGTTCCTTAACACTTATGTCGTTTCTATTCATTTAATACTGCGCGGTCATTGCAGTTATATGCATATATATATATAATATTTTATATATATATATATATATATATATATATATACACTTATACAGGGTGGGCCGAAAGTCTGGATCCATAGGAAAATATTTATTTTAATACATAAATTACAACAAATGGTAAATACTTAAAATGAATATCAACTTTAACTCGTAAATGCGTATCCGTGATACTGTACAGTAGTTCGTACTCCAGTATAAATACTCAAATACTTTTTTATTTCAGCCCAGAAATGGCTTCGAATCTAACAACAGAAGACCGGGTAGAACTTGTGCTCATGTACGCAAGACAGGGCGCTACACACAGAGAAGTTGCTACTGAATTCAATAGAAATCATCCTGATAAGCATCCAGTAACACATGCGACTGTTGGCAAGTTGTTTAAACGTTTCAAAGAAACAGGAAGTGTACATGATCGACGGCGTTCTGGTCGTCCAAAAACTGCAACTGATGAAAATACCTCTGCAATGGTATGTGAAACTTTAACGAATAGTCCAGTAAAGTCAACAAGAAGATTATCAAATGAAACACGCATCTCGAGAACGTCAATTCGAAGAATTATTAAAACTCATAAATTCCATCCCTAAGTGTCTCGATGTCAGAGGCCGCCAATTTGAGCATTTGTTATAATTTGTTGTTTATACTGGAGTACGAACCACTGTACAGTATCACGGATACGCATTTACGAGTTAAAGTTGATATTCATTTTAAGTATTTACCATTTGTTGTAATTTATGTATTAAAATAAATATTTTCCTATGGATCCAGACTTTCGGCCCACCCTGTATATATATATATATATATATATATATTAGTGGAGGACCGGATATCCGCATCCGCACTTCTGACTGCGGATGTTATGCGGATATTACCTCTAATAAATTATGCAATTTACAATTAAATTAGCTTATAAAGTAGCTTACAAGGCCCTGTCATGCACATTTCATGTAAAGTATTAATTATTAATGAACAAACAAATATATAAACCTCAAAATATAAATACCTGGTAACACAGAAAATTGAATGAAACTTGTTTCATTGAATTTTCTGTGGCTGAAACTCTTGAGAAAGTTATTTTTATTATAATGAAAACATTAATATTAATTTTAATTCTTATGCATTGCCTGCCATAATAGTAATACCACGAAATTTGAAAAATTATGTCATATATTCATAATTCTATATTATATTGATAAATTAACTAAATATCCGCATCCGCACCTGCAGATGTTGAAAAACTGACATCTGGTCCACCACTAATATATAGTTATTTAAGCGATATTTTGCGTTGTTTTTTAAACACGTCCAAACACGTATCGTACTGAACTACTGAAATTAGTGATGCACCGGAGCTCCGGCTCCGGCCGAGCAGGAGTTCCGGCCATTTTAGAAAACCTCCTGCTCCGGCCGGAGGTCTCACTAAACTCCGGCCTCTGGCCGGAGGTGCCAAGTACACCAAACTCAATTCTGACAACTTTTAGTTTTAATTCTATAAAACTATAAAACCTCATTTCTGCACCTATCCGAATATTTCAGTTCTCAGATGACTGTAATAATAATTTATTTTATGAGTGATCAGTGATTGTATTAATATTTCAGTTCTCAGTGACTGTAATAATAATTTATTTTATGAATGATCAGTCATTGTATTAATATTTCAGTTATCAGTGACTGTAATAATAATTTATTTTATGAGTGATCAGTGATTGTATTAATAATTGATTTGATATAGGCTACTTTACTCAGCATTCAGCAAGACATCATAAGTTTCATAACCTGAGGATATTCTGTTCAGTGGGAATTTTTAGAGAAATTAGCGCACACAAAACATAGAAAGTCGACTTTTATAAAGTTTAAGTTAATAAAGACTTAATAATTTAAAATAGCAGGACTATAATATATAAACCCTAAATAGATGAGACGATGGACCACACCACACACACACACACACACACACACACATATATATACAGGGTGGCCCAAATAAAATGGCACCAATTTTGAGAAGTGATATCTCAATAACCATTGCAGCTAGGGACTTAAAAAAACAACCAAATGAAAGATAATTCTTTTCTCTTTAAATACTTATTCTGTGGCTTGATGGTTATAAGCCCATATAATGCCCAAAATTGGCTTCCAAAAAGAAATATACAAAAAAAAGTTGCGCATTTATATTTATTCCTTTTAAGTTAAACCTAATTTTCAATAAATGGCTCAATCTGCCCTCCATTATGGTCAACCACAGCCTGTAATCTCGCCCTCCATTTTGAAATTGCCTTTGAGATCGTCACTTGTGAGAGATTTTCCCATGCAGCCTGAATTCGTTCACGAAGATGGTTCACATCACGGATTTTCTGACCATGGTAGACTTCTCTCTCTAAGGCAGACCACACAAAGTAGTCAATAGGGTTTAGATCTGGGCTGCATGGTGGCCAATTATTTGGTTCGATAAAACCAGGACAATTATTATTGAGAAATGTTATTGCTTCCTTGGCTGTATGAGATGGGGCTCCATCTTGCATGAACACAAAATCAGTGCTCGTCTCCTTGATCTCTGACAACATTGGAGACAAAATGTCATTACAGTAGTAAATTGAGTTAATTTTAACGCCTCGCTGAATAAAAATGATGGATGTTTTGTTCTCAGATGACGCTGCAAGGGAAACCATTATCGAATCTGAAAAGTGTTTTTTTTCACGCAAAAGTCGTTTTGGGTCAACATGAGTTTTTGTCGCCACTGCTGCAAGAACCCGATCATTTTGGGTATTTCGTGGTGTTTCGACCGTAAATCGTTTCTCATCAGAAAACCAAATTTTTTTCACAGACTCATTTGACCGAAATCTTCGCAATAGATTTTTACATCGATGGAAACGTCTTTCTTTCACAGGCTCCGATAAAGCAGTAACCTTCACCCTCTTAAATGTTTTCAACCCAAGATCTTTTGAATTATTCGCTGTACTGATGAACGTGAAATCCCGGTTTCTTTCGCAACTTCACGTTCACTTTTACTTGTTCCCGGTTGTTCCTCTTGACTTAAAACCATTTCATTTACTTTTTCAATGTTTTCTGGCGTTCTAATACTTTTTGGTCGACCACTTCCCGGACGCCGTTGACTGCTGCCGGTTTCTTTAAGTTTTTGTAAAAAATGTGCCACAGTTCTTTTTTTCCAATTTCTATTTGGAAATTCGTAAAGGATTCTGTTTAATGAATATCCTTTTTCTTCACGTAGTGCTTGTATAATGTTCTTATCAGATTCTCTCAATCCCATCTTGAGGGGTCTGGAATAGAAAAATTTCATTTAAAATTAGGATCAAGGAATAAATATAAATGCGCAACTTTTTTTGTATATTTTCTTTGGAAGCCAATTTTGGGCATTATATGGGCTTATAACCATCAAGCCATAGAATAAGTATTTAAAGAGAAAAGAATTATCTTTCATTTGATTGTTTTTTTAAGTCCCTAGCTGCAGTGGTTATTGAGATATCACTTCTCAAAATTGGTGCCATTTTTTTTGGGACACCCGGTATATATATATATATATATATATATATATATATATATATATATATATATATATATATATAATATAAATACTGAAATAAATCAATTGGCCGGAACCTCCGGCCGGAGGAAAAAACACTAAGCCGAAGGTTCCGGCCCTCCGGCCTCCGGTGCATCACTAACTGAAATATGAAGCGCGGGGAAACTGAACACAGCTCGGCGCCAGTTAGTTTTGTATGCACTGCAACATAGTACAGTCTGACGAATGGGGCGTGTTTCATCATTGCATATTGGTCAAGCTTGCGATGGATATTGCGATGGATATACGAAAATATTTCAAAAGAAAATCAGTTGAATCGGTTGAAGAACACAATGAAAGTGATACAGCAGAACCCTCCCGTAAGATTATTAGACAAGCGGAAGACGATCAGGGGCGGATCCAGACTTCTCCATTAGGGGGGGGGTATAAAGCAAATTTTCAAACTTAAATTTTCAACTTATATTCAAAAAATGCTATTTTGTATCTTATGAATACTAGTTGAAAAGCGAAATTTTAGTTAAGAGTATATTTCTATCACTGAACAATGTATAGAGACACGGTAAAATTGAGAATTGTTTGTAAAGTAAAATTAAATTAAAAATTAAACCACACTTCACATAGGCGAATTGTCCCTAATGTGAGAAAAATGTCTAGATCTAACCTATAGTTTGTTAATGGCTTGTTCACCAGTTGTCCAAGTTTGGTAGACTTTTTTTTATTGTTCTCACTGGTCTCAGATGCAAATAGAGCATAAATAACACAAATAACGCCTTTCAATGCTGGAGAATATTTGTAACACTGCTTATCTCCTGAAAGATGCTGCTTTCCAAAAAGACATTTTGGGGATTCTTTTTCCCTTTTTGAGTGCATGGATACTTGAAGTTGTCATCTGGCATCCAGTGACCAGTGAGTAAGAATTTCTTCTGTGAATCATTCAACTGATTAACTTTCATGATGCTTCTCTCTCCATTTTGAAATATGCAAAGAGTATCATTGGCAGATGGAACATTTTCACAAATGGTAGTACACACACTATCAGTAGAAATATTATGAGCATCTGACTCCAATTGCTTCGCTTTGGTCTGAACAGCAAAAATGTTACTGAGTTTCCTTTGTTTCTTTTTGGGAGGATTGAAATCTGTCATTATTTCTATTGAACAAGTGAAACAAATTTAGTTGAAATAACTACCCTGTGAATAATGTAAATTAATATATTAATGATATATTATGTAGATTAATATATAACATAAATTATTTATTATACATGTGTGTTATTAAATTTGGTTCTTTTGCATTATCCTCCCAACACTAATTTTTTTATATAATGTTGGTTTGGTTTTGGTTATGGTACTTTATTTTCCTTCCATTATAAAAAAAATGTGTTGGGATTAGGTTAGGTTAGGTTAGGTTAAAAACAGCCCGCCGCAGGCGTTAGCCGTAGTTAGCCGGCTTCAGGTTAGGTTAGGTTAGGTTAGGTTATATGGCGTCGCAGTGTTGAGCATGAAAATACCTTTCTTGCGATGTTGCTTTCATGCCCTTTCACGATTAAAAATTAAAAGTGTTTTGCTAACGTACTTTATTTTCCTTCCATTATAAAAAAAAATTAGTGTTGGGAGGATAATGCAAAAGTACCTTAAATTTTTCATAGGTATTGCACTGTTAATAAATGTATAATAATATCAATATAGTATTACCCAGCAAAAATATATCTTGAAAAACGAATCAAATGTTTCGTCGAGATTGCGCCAGTTTGACTTACAGGCATATTAAAATCAATTAAGCTAAATAGAAAAAATAGAGAATTTTACGGAGAATGAAATTTAAAATTAGAAAATTTGTATTTACAATAACAATTTCAGTTGAAAATTTATGAATGGCCCAGACAAAAATAAGGAAAAAATTAAATTTAAAATATTCAAAATTTTCAAATAGTTGAAATTCAATTTTTATTCCAATCATAAAAAATCTCATGTGCGAAAATCCCCAGTGGGGGTTATGCATACCCCACATAACCCCCCCCTGGATCCGCCACTGAAGACGATGCACATCGACCAGAACTAAGCGATGAAAATGCAAGTGTCAGCAATCAAGTACAGGTTGAGGTGCCGTCTGAAACGAAGGCTTCACAGGACCAACCAACCACTGGTAAGTTGATCTGGTATAATTACAAATTTACAAAAGAAATGTTTACGTATTTGATGCATACAAAGTCAAATAATAAAACAATATAATATACTAAGTAAATTGCTGGTCAATGAATGTAGAATTATCAAATATCATGTTGCAAGTCATTTAGAGTAACTATCGAATATACATATCAAACATATGTAATAATATATTAAAAAAATCGGATAATCGTTAACACAAACGACACAGCAAACTTGTTATTGCCATATTATGTTATCGTTATGTACCTTCTAATACTAGGCTGCTATTTTGCTAGATGGTTGTGATCAGTCTCCAGTGATGCTTATTGTGTCAATTGTCAACAGGTCATGGTCTATATTCGAAGCATTTTGACGTGATGGAGCAAACCGAAAATGATAGCAACTGGAAGATGCACGTCATTACAACTGCGTGGAGCCCACCTACATCGACACACAAAACAGATGTGCGTTTCTTCTGGCACAACTGATGTAGCTGTTTCTGCATCTGTTTGACTTGCCTTATACGTGAGAGTTTCATTTGAGTCTCTTCTAATGATTTCGTTATTCATAGATATATTATACTGTTAAACGTGAATACACTAAATAATTGTATGCATGAAATCAATAAATCGATAACTGTATAGGCTCGCCCGATTCACCACGGAACCTGACGATTGACGAACGTAACTCAAGTTCGCCCCCCCCCCTGGGACATTCCTGGCTACGTCCTTGATACAGTGATGTAGTCCAGACAACCATGGCCGAGACCGAGACCGAGACCCAGGCCCACCGAGAGGGTGGGGATACTAGGGATGTACCGATATAACTTTCTAGCCGATAACCGATACCGATAATTAAGAACAGTATTGGTCGATAACCGATACCGATAATTAAGAACAGTATTGGTCGATAACCGATACCGATATCCAGCACTCCCTCAGATCGCAACTTATATTATAAGTTATGATTTTAAGGAAATTTCCTTGGGCAAGGTTTGAAACAAATTTTTGGCAACATTTTGTAAACTTTTTCAAAATTTGAGCAGCCTACTACACATATTCCATATATTCAAGTATTAAAATTTTTTTGGTAGACTTGAGGACCCTCTCAGTTGGTGGAAGTTGCACAGCAGCACTTTGCCAACTTTGGGGAACTTAGCTCAGAGATATTTGGGAGCACCATCAACAACAGTTGCAAGCGAACGCATGTTCAGTATTGGAGGAAACCTTGCCAGTGCTGCTAGAAATTGGCTCTCTCCTGAACATACAGAGCAGTTTCTATTTTTACATGAGAACTTAACCCTTGTGAAAAAATAACGAGTTATGTGAAATGATAAAACAATAAAATATTGGAAATTTCATCCTCTAAATAATCTTTTATTCATAATTTTGGAAAAATTGTACTTTTGAAATATCGGCCGATACCGATATCGATAAAAATCTACCGATATCACCGATACCGATATATCGGTACATCCCTAGGGGATACCGTGGAAAAATCCCCGGGCCCGGAAAGAGGGGGGATAAAATCTAAAAATATTAATAACGCAATTTATTAAATAACAGAGAGGAAATATAATTAATGAACATACATTTTATAGAGATTATCATAGTCAAACTGAAACAGATAAAATATTATCTGCAGTCCACCAATGCCCAAGACCGACTGACAGATCTAGGAACCATTGTAATTGAAAGCCAGTTAGCCCGTACTTTAAATTTCATCAGAATCATTTACCACCTTGCTCGAGAGAAGGCAAAGAAATTCTAATTATGAAAATCTTGCAGTAAACAATTGTCTTGCCTGCATGGACTAGTACTGCATTTGTAAATTGTATGTTAATAGAATTAATATAATTGATTCGAAAAATAAAATGGTCATTTTCTTCCGAGTTGTTTATTCATACTGTATGTTTTGAATAGTGACTTGAACATATAATCAGTTTACTTGTTATGTACACAAAAAACATTTATAATAAAATACTGAGTAAACAGGGGGGGGGCCCATTACCAATCCTTCCCCGGGGCCCGGGGCAGCTCTCGGCGACCCTGCCGAGACCTAAGTACCCGAGACCGGGACCATCAGGGTTGGTACCCAAAAACCCAAGACCAAAAACCCAGCAAAAACCCAACCTAAAAACCCACATCAATTTACTTCTCATGAACTTATTTTTAACTTGGCGCTTTTTATAATATGGTTATGCAGTCTTATATATTATAATTAATGTGATAAGGCCAATATAAACTAAAATTTCCAGGAACTATTTATTTGACGTTTCATTATGAACCTTATATCTAATACTGTATCTAATTTATTTATCTTCTAATTGGCTACCTATATCTAAAAATAAATCATGTTTCTTTTCAGCTTTATAATTTAAATAATTTAAGTGGTACCTAATATTGATTATTGATCAGTATGTTCAGCATCTTTTGACCTTAGGTGGCGGTAGATTCGAACCAACATTTCTGCCTTTTCTTTCCCTAACCTATTTTGCATTTTACTCCATACCGAGCCAAACGTTGAAAAAAATCTTTCCAATGATCTGGAACTAGCCGGACAACTATGAATAGATCTCATAAATTTAGCAAAACCTAATGGTAACCTGGTCTCTTTTTTTTTCTTTCATTTCAACAATTTTCCACCAATTACTAGTTGATGTGGAGCCCACTATACTATCTTTGAATAAATAAGGAGGAAAAATTAGTGCGTCTTTTAAGCGGAATGCATAATATCCTGCCATGTATTCTGAATTTATTTCAATCAGCCATTCTTCAGCCTCTTTCTCTTGAACTCTATTCAGTTTTTGTCCTGAAAAATAATAGAACTGTGTGGAAACAAAAATAAAGCTAATAATATAAATTATATAATTTATGTTATGGTATCTAATTTATGCTAATTGTTATCTAATATGGTAATGCCAGATGATTTGATTCAGATTAGAGAAAACTCTTCTGCCCATACACTTGAGTTACCTATGTTTTATATATTGATAGTAGTTAAGCATTTAGGTCCTATTTACCTTCATACTTTGGGTCAGTTATATTTGCCAAAAGATGACATGGCTCCATAGCTTTTTTAAATCTCTTAATAATATCTTCTTTGGATGTAGCTAATTTTTCATCTTGGATTAAATTGAGCCAAATTTCAACAGCATCAGATAATGTTGTATTATCAGCCTGCAACTGTAACAAAAAAAATAAAAACTATAAAGTTATACATGGCTGAATGAAAACCTCTGTAAACATTTAGAATTATGCATTGTTAGAATTTATTTTTTGGTGTTACAAGTTACAACACATAAAATGAAGCGTATTTTAATTATTTATTAGTAGTGCTTTAGTACAGGATTCTATAAATAAAATGTGCACTATAAGTCTATAAAATATCTTGAAATTAATATTGGTATTTAAAGTTAAGTAATTTTAACTGCATAATATAAACACACCTTATCTAGAGCATTTCCAACAAGTTAGAGTTGTGACTGTAAATTGAGTGCCTCTCTCTGTATAGATAAGTTATCTATCAATTTTCCGATGTTGTGATCAATGTCTTCAATATGCTCTCCTCTTATTTCTTATATAGAGTAATTTGACAAATAGGTTTTTATGCATTCTAACTGAGAATTCCATCTGGTTTCATTTGGTAGTTGCGGCATCATACCTCTTTTCTCCATTAACCAACCCTAAAATATAAATTTTTATTACAAATATTGCTGGATTTGACAGCATAAATAAATAGCCTATGCAACTTATTAATGAGTCGTGAATTAGGATTCACACTGGTGACAGTGCTAATGCATAAAAGTAAAGCTGACAGTAGCTAATTTATTGGATTTGTTTTTAGCTTACATGAGGTTGGTGATGGTTTCGGAAATATTTGTTAATTTCTACAACATGCTTGAGAACTGATTTTGGGGAGACATCTTTTTCTACCAAGTTTAGATGGTGTGCTGAACAGCCATAAGTAATAAGACTGTAGTTGTCCTCCTTTAGAATTTCTCTCATTCTTATCATTTTGTTTTCGTTATCAGTGCATATAGCAAATACCTGAAAATAAAATGTCATAACTCATAAGGAACTGAGCATTTGAGTATACCAAGGCGGAGAATTACATTCAGTTTATAACTAAAATAAAATGTACCTCCAAATAGTTATACTTACATCAATGCCATATATTTCTTTAGTTTTTGTTATTGCTTCTCTAGCTAACTGTGCACAATATTCTGCTGTCTTTTTTGTACTTCCAACTCATTTCAATTAAATTAATTTTTACTTTGTTGAATGATTTGAAAATTTAGTGTGTTTTAACTATTTATTCAAATTAAGTTAAATTAAAAATTGGTTCGCAAAACTGAAGCGTTCAAGCGACTCAGTCGCTCAAGAGTCTCAGACCAATCACCAATCACCATTTGAAATTCAAGGTCGTGGGCCCGTGGCAGGTAAAAATCGGATACTTGGAAGACAAGGAGATTTAACAAGTTAAAACTTGAAAGATATGAAAGATCGGAAAGGGTGTTCTCAATCGCAGGAAAATGTTATTGCGCACAACGAGGAAGTCTTGGTGTTGAAAGATTCAAAAGTCTTCTCCTTATCAAATGTAATCATGAAGCGTTTGACAAAATTACTCCTAATGAAATATGCAAATGAAGAATATAAAAATTTATGTTATAGTGCATATTGTAGCATTATATATCTTAAATCAATGTTTCCTCTCTCTAATTGAGAGAACCAACTTGCCTGATATTGAAATATATATTTGATTCGTGATCCATTGATACTCGTTTCCAATTTTTCCTTTATTTTAAATAATATACATTACACAATAAATAAGTAAACAATTACATCTATGGGAAAACCATGATGTTGATTTCTAATTGACAAATATGACCTTGCCTATTTAACTAGTTTGATAGATGATATCATTGTAATTGTAATAGTAATTATAATTGTGACTATCGGAGCCGAAGTAATTGTATTTATAATTAATTCAACATTTCTAAAAAGTAATTGTAACTGTAATTGTCCCTAAAAATGTAATTTTTTCAAGCCTGGTCATGGGTGAGAGTCCGTCCTGCTAATAATATAGTTTTACGAAGTATATTATTTAATTTGCGAAGCCCTACAGTGCTGAGACTCCGCTAAGTCATGGGTTCGAACGCGTGTGGCCTAGAGCTGGGCGGTTGCCTTTTCCATATCTTATGTCACGACGAAGCAGCGGGCCGACCACTCCCCTTTAACTGACTCTAGCCCCTACCCTTCATTTTCTTGGGGGATATAGGAGATGGATGTCACTTTTTTTAATTCATCACTCCGAACATTGTTGCAATTTAGATTTATCATTTATTATAGTTAAGAGTTTATCATATATTTAACGGTCTACAATAACACCACCACCACCTTTATCCGGTCTTCATATTATATTATTGCTACTACATAATTATTTGGCACCAGGTAGCGCAGTGATGAGCGAAGAGGCTCTAGTTCACTCCCGCCTGCTAGCTCCTGGGTTTTGAGTTGAGTTGCCCGCTTACCCTATCATTGCTCGGGTTGAAGGTGATCCTTGGGGCATACTCACCATAACGTCGCGGGCAAATGAGCTTCCTGGCTGTTACCTTTTTTTTTACCTTTGTTATGTAATTATTTCAAAGCACCTTTTTCTTCTATGGTCAATGAATCATGTTCCAAAATATTTGAAGTTTAGCTTCAAGATTTCTTTAATTGCAAGATTATTATTTCGTGAATGTTACTTATATCTTTAAATAATTTTTCTATTTCAATTTGTTTATTAAGTAGACTACCTTTTTTTTTAATACTGAAATTAGGCCTTCTTGTAGAAGATTCGATTCAGTATTAGAAAGACTATATTTTGAGATATTATACCCTTTTGTTCGTTTCCTCGTTAGGGAAATACGCAGGATGATAAAAAAAAAAGGTTCCAAAAATAATTCATAACTATTTTTAGGAATACCTTTGGGATCACCCTGTATATTATCACCAAGGTTTTCAATTTTTTTTCACAATTTCTACGTATATCCTTTCTATAGTTTCCGAGTAACCGTCCTGAGAATTTAAGATTGCATAAAAAAGTCTTAAGTTCTTTATTCAAGATCTTAATACACCATTTTTATTCAAGGAATGTTTTAAATAAAATTTCTGAAGTATCCAGAAAAAAAATTAGAATTTTGGAGAAGTCCTACAATACTACTACTAATATAAAAGAAATTAATAACAAAACGGTATAAAAAATATTTTTTATCGTTTTCAAGTATGAGAGAAAACTTTTTCAACTATAAAAGAAAACTTTAAAATTAAGGATAACTTTTGATTTTAAGCATTTCTTAAAAATAAATTCTTATTAAATGTGATGCAAAGCTGAACTCTTGTAAAGCATTCTCCCTCGCTTATTTGTCGTGAATAACTGAGGATCGCGGGTTGGAACTCTGGTCTGCGAGAATTCCACAGAACAGTTCGATCCAAACTTCGTAGCAAGGGTTGCCGAACGCCGAAATTGGAACGACAAATTAGGGTAAAAAAAAAAGGTGTGTGTGTGTGTGTGACTTAGGCTGACCATATTTCCTTGAGACAAAAACGGGACATTGGGATGGCAAAAAAGGGACGGGGGTTATGTAATATTCTGTATTCATGAAAAAGTAAGTACATAAAACAGGACAAAATTGACATTTTTATTAAAACGACGGGACAGCCAGGAAATATAAAACAAACGGTACTGTCCCGTTCAAAACGGTACGTATGGTCAGCCTACGTGACAGTGTGTGTGTGTGTGTGTGTGTGTGAATAATTTACATAAATGATAAGAAACTATACTGGAAATATTTTTGGTAACGCTATATTCATTAGAGGTAGTAACGCAAAATTCAAAGCGAGTTAGAAAATACTTATTTTCCATTGATCTAAAGCACTTTAACCAAAAAGACTTCAATAAACTAATCCTCTAAATAATTTCCTTTTATATTATATTTTAAATAATTAGCAATCTCAATGTTCCAAAACAAAAGTTATGTAACTTTCTCCACCTTCCCCATTTTACTTTGAAAGATGAATTAATACTGCTCGACTTCTGGAATAACCTCACACTGAAGCTATCAATAAAGTTGCGTACATCGCTTTCAAGTTCAGAACTTGAGATAACTTCAGCTGCAAATGAGAGTTGCATAGAAATTATATCATCGGCCGTCTTTCTTCCTTCCTTCTCTCGCGCAAGTTCTATACGCAAATGAAGGGTTGGGTATATGTTGAAATCATAAAGAATCGAAGAAGGTAATTGCAAAATTTATGTTATATATATATATATATATGATATATATATATATATATATATATATAGGGCTACGTAGTGGCCGATGTCGTAACACCGCTTCTCGGAGATCAGCGAAGTTAAGCGACATTGGGTCTGGGTAGTAGTTGGATGGGAGACCGTCCTCTGCGCCCAGATTATGTAGCGACCCGTGGTTCGGATCCCACGTAAAACTGTAGGTCCCCTCCGTCATATGACCTCAGATGTTGCGAAGGTGGTTAAACAACCCAATTAAAAAAAAAAATATATATATATGTATACACACATACATATATATATAAAATATATATATTACACCTCGGTGATGTACTGCTTAGCATCGCCGACTAAGAATCCACCGGCCCCTTGTTCGATCCTAGCGAAAGCAGGCAGCGCGCAGTTTATCAAGCTGTTCATCCTTCCATAAAAAATAGGTTGGTATTAGGGTTTCTCGTTTTCAGTTTTCACTATCGCCGTTTTCCGAGACAAAATCGGCCATCGTCTAGAGGGAAATCTCAGGATTTCCCAGTTTATAAAAAAAAAAAATGTATAATCTTAAAATGTTTAGGCATTAGATAAATCTAAATTAGTTAATATTAAATATAAATATTTTAATACAATAATGATAAATATAATAAAGGATAGAGCCTAAGCCGAGTTTCAAACACAGCAGAAACATAAATATGGTATACAGCTAGGCGGCTATGCCTACAATGCAGCTTTGCATTTCAACAAAAGTAAATTATATTATAGTGTAATTTATAAGAACACGACACTTTTTATATACTTCTAATTTTTAGTACAAAAAATTATCAACAGTAAAAGGTGTGCCACTTAATTGAAAATAACCGAAATTAAAATCCACTAAAACGCAAAATGTTCGATTCAGGGCAATCAAATGACTGGCTTTCAGTCCGAGTCAATCATCAAAAATACCAGTCATATTACACATCCACAACATCGTACAGGGCACTATTCGAGTTGTACAACGCAGCGTGATTCGTGCTATTATAAATTTGACACCATAGTCTTTGTTTGCATTTTCTAGATACAGTAGTAAATTAACGTAAAACTATTTGAAATAATGTTTTTAGAATACTTTGTAAAACCCAGGATTTGCTGCGCTTGTCTCAGAATTTTCCGCCGGGATCCCGGGTGAGAAACCCTAGTTCGTATATATATTTGGGTACCCTGGGTGGCCTGATAGTTAAAACGCTGGGCTGCTGATTGGGGGGAGGACGTGAAATAGAGTCCGGGCGAGAACTTTCGTAGTTCAGATTCAAAGTTGAGCATAGGTCTATATTGTCAGAATGAACAATACGAGCGGAAGCAAAACCAAGGTTACCAAGGTTTTTATATATATATATATATATATATATATATATATATATTATATATATATATATATATAAGCGTCGTTCTTTACATTAATTATACTGTGTGCTGTTTGCAGTTAAAATGTACATATGTACATCCGGCAATTGGATGATCCCGGGTTCGATTCCTGGGAGGTACCTCATTTTTCATTTGTTCGTTCTCCCTCCTCATCTTATGCGGAACGCTCTTCTACACAAGCGTCGTTTTTAACATTAATTATACTGTGTGTTTGCAGTTAAAGTATATATATATATATATATATATATATATATATATATATATATATATATATATATATATATATATATATACACACACACACGTCATTCGTAATTCTAAATACCTTCATACAATTTCAGAACACAAAGAATAACAATATTACAGCAATTTAGAGGGATGACAGGCAAAACGAGAGCGGTAACGGAGAGAAAGGTATAAAATATAAACCTTTACGACCGCAGACACAAATCGACAACAAAAAAAATTAAACGTAATGTTACTTAGGATAAAAAGTTATCAAAACAAGAAATATAAAAGTATAAAAATCTCTTATTGTAACACATTTTATAATATGACATTAAGTTGTGAACAATCTTTAAAAAAAAAAAAAGAAATCATTCACGCGATTACATCATTTGAACTTTAATTAAAACCATAAAAGAATTAGGCAAAATTAAAGTGGTTCTGAGAGCTCAATGAAGAATTTTAATAAAAATATCTTCCTGAGTTGATACAATCAGTTTCAAACAAGGTAATATTAACGGAGATACAGCTCTAAAAAGCTAGCCTTTGGGGGGAGGGGGGGGGGGGGACCGACACGCCAGTAATGATTGAGTTTTTGTTCTAAAAAATGTATTACTGTTACCAAAATGAATAAAATATGCCAAGAAAAACGAAATATTAACAATTAGTAATTTTTTTATGTTTTTCATAACGTTTTTTAGGCGAACTTCTCTCCGAAACTTCAAAATTAAATGAACACCAGACAATGTTTGGTCTTCTTTAACATTTGAATTAAAATCTTTTTGCAGAACTTCAAGACAAATGACCTCCGCGAGAAAGTTTTGCTTTCATTTGATTCACAATGTATTAATACAGAAGGAACGGAAAAAAAAACTAACATATATATATATATATATTAATTCTCTCGTGGGGTGGTAGAGGAAGTAACGTTCGGGGAACCTTCTCTAAATTCATTGAACTTCTCCAAGTATTGTTGGATGGTATCTTGTGGTGTATACAACTCTTGAAAACGACTCTAGAAGGCAATCAGAGGAAATTTACGTACAGGAAAACCATTAAAGAGTCGTGCTTAAAAGCAAAATTCGACAAGATTATTATTATTACCATTTCTTAAAGAAAACGGGCCAGGTCGAGGCCACATCAAAGCCGCTTCCAGTTTGATCATTGACCACCCACCGCGTTCAGATGATGTAGCGACCCGTAAATGGTTCGGATCCAACGTAAAGCTGTAGGTCCCCTTCGTTACGAGATCTTTGCCGTTATGAAGGAAGTTAAACAACCTCAAATAATAATAATATTCTCACGCGAAAACAATTCTTGCTTTTTGATATTTGTTACAAATCTACGAATATACAAAGCGAAAACACAAAAAAAAACATCAAATATATTGCGGATAAATTTTTACGTCTTACCTGAATGTATTTGGGGGCTTCGGTTGGCACACACGAGCCCATAAAACTCTGCATAAACTCTCTCAGCAGATTCCAACAGTGTTCAGGGACAACGGCCGGCAAATATTCCACCTGTAAAATTTAGAAATATTTATATATAAACAAAATGTTTCGCATCATATTTACAAATACAGTATTCAGAAACTGATTACGGTCAGAATTGCAAAATTAGGCCCATATAACAATACAATAAATTATATTATTTATCAAACCAAATCAAAACGCGAACGTAATCGATGGAAGTCTTACGGTAAACCTGGTAACTCGCGTTGCCCTAATTACCTTTCAAGTTCTTCGAAATACAACTTACTTCGACGAGAATTCCTTTGTACTGTCCATTACTCATTGTTACAGACCCAACTTTTACTATAAAATCTCCAGTTTCGAATCTTAATCCTTTGGATTCTATTTTTAGATTTTTTTTCGCCTGATACATATGACTCATGCGAGGAAGAAGAAGATCGAAAAGTAAATCAGCTGACAGAATCACCTATCCGTGAGAGAAATCGGTAAATTAATGACTTTTTTTTTTTTTAAGTTTTACCTACGAGGCAAGACTGCGTATCTTTCTTAGACTGAATTATAATCGCATGCTTTAAAAAATAACAAAATCTCTCTCTATCTCTATTTGTCTCTCTCTCTTAAAACTATAATAACGGTAAGTAAATAATATTGGGAAACAAACTTTGAAGTTTTAAACAAAACCTAAATATTATTATAAATAAAAAACTTGCAACAAAAATCTTTTGAAAGGAATTGTTTCTATTCCTCCAAGACCCACAGAGAGTTCATTTACTTAAGCCTAAGCCCCTCCTCGCTCGGCGCTTACAGTGAGGCCAAATCCTGGTCGTAACTCACCTGCTTGGTTCCTGTGTCGATAACGGCGCTGGTGGTGACAGGCGTCTCGGTGTTGTGCAGAATGTGCAATTTCCTTCCGCTCTGACCGGCAGCCGTGCCGCCTTATGAAACAAACGAAACGAGAGTCGGAATGAGGAATAAGGAGAAACCAGAATTTCCATACTGCGGGTATAAAAATTCTGGTTGGAGAGTCGGGTGAGAGAGAGGTCGGTGATTTCAAAGCTGAGGGAGGAAAATGAAAAGCTATTCAGAATTAGACTCAAGACTCATAAGTAGGAAGACAACTTACGAAGGAGAGGCATGCGGAGATAAATAATGTAATAAGATAAAGCCACAAGCGCGTTTCACCCCTCTGTAATTACTTTCATAATAGCCTGCAATGAAAGCAAATAGCGGATGAGTGTGTGTTGCAAGTAGTTACAAGGAGAAGTAGTAGTCTCAAAGACCTTCCGGTCCACTCTGGGAGGTTCCTGTTATTAACAAGTTTATTTTTCTTTCAACTATTCTAGCAGTAGAAGAAAACTGGATAGAAAAGTATAAGGCTCTCTCCCCACCCTCCGCTCCCTCCCTGCCACAGGCAGGTACGGAAAAACAGATAGACTGTGTGTGTGTGTGTGTGTGTGTGTGTGTGTGTGTGTGTGTTCAACAAGACTTCACTTATAAGATTTTAATAACGGGAGGAAAAAAGAAACTAATTACCATCAATGTCTAAAAGAATTCTTTTACTAAATGCATAACAAATACTTCGAATATGAAAATTTAAAAAATTTATATTATATATATATATATATATAAATGCGCCTCGGTGGTGTAGTGGTTAGCGTCGCTGACTACGAATCCATCGGGCCCAGGTTCGAGACCCGACGGCAGCCGGCGCGCAGCAAAACCAAGCTGTTCATCTTTCCACACAATAAAGAAAGTGGTTGGTAGATAAATGGGTACCCTAGGTGGCCTAGTGGTTAAGACGCTGGGCTGCTGATGGGGCGTGGTTCGGATTCCACGTTAAATTGTAGGTCTAAGGTGGAGTGAAAAGCTTGACCTTCGTCAGAATGAACAATTCGGGCGGAAGCTTACCAAAGGTATATATAAAAGCGTGTTTTATACGTTCGATATCGTAACAAAACCAACACAGCAACAAAATGTATCTACCAAATGGACATGACGTAACGACGCGCGTGTCTGACGTAACGACGCGCGTGTCTGAGAAACAGATCCAACGTATTTACATTTACTTGTATTTCATTTATAAGCTAAAAATCTATTATTTACATAAATTTCGTTGTTACGTCATTGAAGGCTGTCTTACAGTACCAAATAAGACTGAAGGGGGGGGGGGGGGGGGGGGGGGGGGGGGGGGGGGGGGGGGGGTGGGGGGGGGGGGGGGGGGGGGGGGGGGGGGCCTTTATTTTCTGCCCATAAACGAATGGATTAGTTCCAAGTTTATTATATTTCATCCCTTTCGAGTCTTGTGTGTTAAACTATGCAACTATTCTACACAGTTATGAAGACGAAAGTCGTTAAGTGTTGTTTGAATGAAATTAACAATACTGATAATTGAAATAATAGCAGTTGCTCCCAATCGTTTCAACTTTACAACTCCGCATTTAACACACAATTCAATAAACTTAGTAAAACATTAAGAAACTTTATCCTGTGAATGAACTTTAAATACCACTTACCAAGTTAAAATTGACTAAAATCTTTTACAGTACGCAATACACCACAGTATATACAGGGTAGCACAAAAGTCGCGCATCATAGGAATTTTCAGTGTTGCTTATATATTATTTTTTTCTTTTAGATAGGGGATTACTGCGAAATTAACAATAGACGAGTGTGTGAGCTTGGTTTTAATGTATGGAATACCAGGTACAAAAAATCGATGAATCGGTAGAGATTAAAATCTGTACCGATTCATCGATTTGGTGTACCTGGGATTCCATACATTAAAACCAAGCTCACCCTCTCGTCTATTGTTAATTTCGCAGCAATCCCCAACCTAAAAGGAAAAAATATATATTACAGTCAACACTGAAAATTCCTATGACGCGCGACTTTTGAGCCACCCTGTATATCATATATATGTAAAACCCTAGTTATATAATCTTGTTTTTTTTTCCCCCCCGAGTGATTGTTTATAAAAACAGAATATCCGTTTAAATCCCCCAACTTTACCCTTCACGCTATAAAAGTGTGTAGCTTGACGATAGTTAGGGACAATAGAGAAAGGACCCGAAAGATGTACAGGATCTTCTATTTTCTCTGCTACGTTTCTTAGAGCACTGAGAGTTGTCAGTCCTGAATTTTTAGATTCCGAGTTATGCAATATCATGAATATTAGTACTAAATTATATTATCCTATTTCATTTTTAGATAACTGCCTTAGGAAAGCCAAGAACAGGTATTATAATAGTGTAACTGCAAAGGAATTTGGGCCGTAAAAATATCCTTAGCCTACCTCACCATGTTAATTTTCAATATCTTCCGACTTTACTTAAAGCAATTGGTATCAATGTCGTCTTTAAGTATAATAATACTGTTAAATCATGCCTAATAAAGAATAGCCCAGATAATGCGGTTGGTTGTGTGCATTCGATCGGATGTATACAATGTAACTCAGTATACTAGGCCAAACGGGTAAAACGTTAGACATTAGGGTAAAACAGCATAAATATGAGTGTAGAACAGCAAATAACTCTAATGCATTGTTTAACCATATGTATAGATGTAATCATAGTATGAAGTGGGACAGTTCTAAAGCGCTCATTAAAAACAGATATAACTGAAAGGAATATTCTAGAATGTGCATTCATCCATTTTAAAAATAATTTCAATAACAGTGCGGGAATGTATAAAATTGACAATATCCTGTTAAAATAGTTTTTGCCTCTAATTAACTCTTGTTAATCAGGTGCTAATCTTTTTTTTCCGTCCCATTATACATATGTATATATTTTTGTCATCTCGCCTTCTCCCTTCATTCCCTGACGAAATGTGTACTTCTGAATACACGAAAGGCCTTGGAATCATTTTTCTTTTTCCTTGTGGTTTATATATATATATATATATATATATATATATATATATATATATATATATATAAACAATTTACCAGAGCAATTTTGAAACCATGATGTTTTAAAACAAAGTGGAAACCTTCACCCCAAAACAAATAACTGCTCCTTCCTGCCCCTTCAAAACCCATAATAAATAATGCTTAGTGAGAATCTTTGCAAGTTAATACGCGAGGGGTTCGAGGGGATGGTGGGAGCTCTTCTAATTAGGGGCTAGATCATCCCAGAGGATATGGCAGAGGCTCGGTTCACCCCAACCGAAAGTGCGATCGGCCAGAACGCGACAAGAGAAGCAGCGAGACACGGGAGAAGGCATTCGGGATCTATTGATTCTAGCGCCCGGCAAGAACTACTTCATCCCCTTCTCAGAGTACCCCTCATCCCCTCTCGCGGTCCAAGTAGGAGAACTCTTTGGCACCGAAGCATAAAATTGCGGTACTTTCAGAACTTTTTTCCCCTCTTTCTTTTACGTACGAATGATATATTACATGGGGCTTATTAGCCACTTTGGGGATCATTCATTTAACTAAAAAGATTTATTTCATCATCATTAATCCTTTAACGATGATGACACGCACTGCGCTTAATAAGACCGCCTTTGTAAATAACGTTACTTAAATTGGTTAATGACAGTACAATATCCACTCATAACTAACTATTCTAAGCCTTTTCGAGTTATTCTGGCAATCGCATTTTTGCATTGTAACAAAAAAATCTAATTCCGAACACAGTTTAACAAGATAATGATTTGTACTACACGTATTTTTAATCCATTTTTTAAAAAAATGTACGGACGTAGCGACCTTTTTTACGCTCCAACTGATGACTAATTTGGATTTTTTTCCTTTATTTGCTGACATGAAGAATGTTCTAATTTAAAGCTTCTATCGTACAATTTAAAGCTTTCTTAATATCGCATTACATCATCAATAATTGGGTGACAATTTTTTTTTTCATTGGACTTCCCATAAACTTTCTCGGTTTATAATTTGCTGGTGAACTGGGGATGTATTGCTAATTTCACCTTAAAAGCAGTGAGAGAAAATGAAGAACCGTGTGTGTGTGAAGTTTTATTAATTTAAAGAGTATTAAAACATTTAAAAAGAGCGCACACATTTAAAGTAGTTCTCTCGAAATTTGACTCTTCCAAAAGCAATCCCATAACTTTTATTTTCAAAGTCTATTTCATATTAATAACAAAATACAGCATTAAACATTGTCTCAATAAATTGAAATGTCAAGACAGAACAAACACGCGTTACAATTACAGTAATACCTTCACTCACTCAGTAATACCTAATAAGCCCTTTCACTCCCTCCCGCAAAATATGATATATTTACACTAGTTGCTATGATGTCAAAAGGACTGAAGTGGTTAAGCCTACTTTGCAGCAATGAATCGGTATAATAAGGTTAACAGATCACTAAAGAAAATTCACTCATGATGAAAGACACGGATTTTTAAGAAAATATTTTCAATTACACTTAAATTTGACTTCTTTAAAGCTTTTTTCATTTTTTTCATTACAGCAACATAAATGAGAAGGGAAAAGGCAATAACGTCGAGAAACTATTAGTTAGTGGCACTCGAATCCGTGTCGCGTGGTTTCAGTCAGTGCTCCTACCAATCACGCCATCCAGAACCCAGAACTCCACGTTCTGGTAGTGGGATCGGTACGAGCGGCGCTGCCTCTAAAAGCACACGACGCATATTCAGTTCCACTAACTCAGTGGCTTTCAACCTGGGGTACGAGAGGGAATCTTAGGGGGTACGCGACGGGGTCCTGAAAATATAGCCCTTTTAATTTTATATACGAATGACAAACGGCTACAAGTCACATGGTCGTAAAGAAAGTAAAAATCCTCCATGACTCGCAAAAATCAAGAATCCTTCTACGACCTTGAAATTGCCGCCAAACCCTGCTATTTGCTGCCATCTGTGAGCGAAATCAGTAAACATGAAGCAGCCTGCTGACTGCAGACAATGTGCGCGTCTCCCTCTACTCACACGTATGACTAAGATCAGGTGATTGTCATATTTTCTGTGCTCTCACAAATTTGCTTACTTAAGCTATCAATGGCATAACGGTAAGTCGGAAGATATGCAGTGTAAATGCACACTGTAACGAAATACAATAATAAAAATAAATAGATTTTAACTGAAATCTAGAAATAGGAAATTTTCTTCAATAAAACTATTTGGTGGAATGAACCATGCTTGTCTGTTTACCTTTCTCATGTTAAGTCAATCACGCTCTGGGGTTGGGGGTACGTGACTAGTGTTAAAAGAGCTCAAGAGGTACAAAAGAAGAAAAAGGTTGAGAACCCCTGCACTAACTAATAGTTCCACAACAATACTACCATTCATATACACTTATACAGCATCATAGTTTTATAATTAAAAGTCCGTTTAATAATATCGGAATTCGACCCTTTCCGATTTACCAACAAAAACTAAATCCTTAAAGCAAATAGTAATTATGTGATGTCTACATCGGGTTGGCCCTATTTTCCCCCCACTTTAAACACGATACAACAAAAATTCAACCAACACGCATACATACATAAGTATATAGGGTGTTTCACAACCGGTCTGCCATACTTTGGGGAGTGATTTGAGGGGTGATATCGAGTAAAAAAGTCAATACAATGTCGGTGCTATTTCCAACCTTTGCGGAGCTACGGACGTTTTAAGATGTGCAAACAACAAATCCCTACTTGTGTGCAATTCGATAGATGGCAGCACTGGTGGTCGTTTCGGTTAACGAAGTTGCCACTACTAATCGTCAGTTTTTTCTTTCAGTTGGTTCTGATCTGTGGTACGAGACACTGTGTTGCGCTAAGGTGAACAATCAAACTGAATCAACAGTTCACACCCGCTGAATACGCTGATATCCATTTCATTTATGGATTCCTGTTATGGTAACAGCAGAGCGACAGTTGAGGAATATCGAAGACGTTTTCCGAACCGCCGAATACCGAACAGGCAAGTGTTCAGTGACACACACCAGAGATTAAGGGAGACAGGGATAACTGTTCCACGTAATCAAGAACATATAGCACGACGGCCCGTTGCTGTGGAGAAGCGCATACTGGACCTAGTACAACGTAGCCCAACTACCAGTGTTCGAAGGATTTCTAGACGAATTGGTGAATCCGCATCGCGTGTATGGCGAACCATACATGATGAGGGTTTGTATCCCTATTATTTGCAACGTGTGCAAGCTCTTCAACCGGATGATTACGATAAACGTGTTCAATTTTGCCAGTGGATGGTTATACATCACCAAATTCTTAATCGCATACTGTTTAGTGATGAAGCACAATTCATTCGGGATGGAATTAACAATAGACGAAATTCCCACTTGTGGTCCGCCGATAATCCCCACGGTATCGTTGAAGGAAACTTTCAACATCGATTCTCGGTGGATGTTTGGTGTGGTGTAATTAGAGATCAGCCGATTGGATCGTTCGTTTTGGAACAACGATTAACTGCTGATATTTATCTGAACTTCCTGACAAACGAATTGCCTCTTTTCATGGAGGACGTGCCCTTGGAGACAAGGCGCAGGATGTTCTTTCAGCACGATGGGGGCGCCACCACATTTTGGTCATGTTACGGATTACTTGAATCAGCGGTATGGGAATCGTTGGATTGGTCGTGCTGGTCCAATATCGTGGCCCCCAGAGATCTCCGGAACTAACCCCGTCAGATTTCTTGTTATAGGGCCTTATGAAAGACATGGTCTACAAGACCAAAGTACAAACGAAAGAGGAACTCTTCCGTCGGATTATGGATGCCGCTGCTTACATACGAGAACACCCCGAAATGATTCAATGGGCAGTGGACTTTTGTTTGGAACGAGCAAGGCTGTGCATTGAAAGCCGAGGCGAACATTTTGAACATTTATAAGGTGTATCTCATAAAATGTAACAATAAATACATCAGATTAATATTCTCGTTTACTTTTTTCCGAGCACCTTAAAACGTCCGTAGCTCCGCAACGGTTGGAAATAGCACCGACATTGTATTGACTTTTTTACTCGATATCACCCCTCAAATCACTCCCCAAAGTATGGCAGACCGGTTGTGAAACACCCTGTATATAACACAACGCGGTAGTTGCGTTCTTGGAAAATACTGCGTCTTCTGAAGTACAAGTATTAAGTAAATGGGAAATAGGTTCTCGGGCTCTTAGATTTTTCAGAAATTTTTTTAAAAATAATTTTTTACAAGATTTAAGTACTTAAAATGGGTAATATTTATACTACCATTTTTTTAAATAACAACAAAGCATACAAACCTGTAAAAAATATAATACAGTATAAAAATAAACTTTTTTTACTCATCTTAATAAATGAGCATGAAGAACTAATGATAATGATTGTGAGAGGGCTCAGGGTCATCTATCCTCAAACTCCAAGTCTTCTAGGGTCTCCAAGTCGACTGAAGGTGCGCTAATTTTTCCTGAACTACTACAAGTTTCCGAAAAATCTCTTCGGAATCTTTCATTGCAAGTTTCGGCCGCTCAATCTCCTCTTTACTCACACTTTCGCTGGACTGAATTAGTTCCACCAATTCCTCTTCACTCAGTTCCTCCTGGTGTGATTCCAACAATTGTTACACTTCATGCTCCTGCAGATCCTCAAATCCCCCCCCCCCCCAACAAATTTCGCCAGCTTGACAATCTCGCAGACCTCCTCTTGTATTGTAGAGGAATCCACGAAAGTTATTCACTACATCTGGTCATAAGCTCTTCCGCAGGCATTCAAAGTCGATTCCTTGACTTCATTCCACGATTCCGTTATGATGTCAATTGCATCCATGATATTAAACGAACGACGCCAGAAGTTCTGGACACTACTGTCAGGTATTTCTTCCAACGCCTGCAGGAGTCTCCTGAAGGTACGCCTAGTGTAGTAACTTTCAAAAGTTTGAATTACCCCTTGGTCTATTGGCTGCAACAGGGAAGTCGTATTTGGTGGCAGAAACAAGACCTCTACGTTTTCGTCGGCATACTGCAGCGTGGCTGGGTGCCAAGGGACGTTATCAAGGAGCAACGGCACCTTAGACAAATTTTGCTTTGTACCACAGGTACAAAACAAAATTTGAACCAGTCTGTAAACAATGTTACAGTAACCCAAGCCCTTCTGTATGATTTCCAGTAGACTGGTAGGTATGCCTTCTGGTTACCCTTCAAAGCACTTGGGTTTTCAGCGTAGTAAACAAGGATCGGTTTACACTTGAAATTCCCCAATACATTCGAACACAACAAAAGCATAAGACGATCCTTCGTGGCCTTGAAGCCAGATGCTGTTCGCTCCTCCTTCGAAATGTATGTTCTGTTCTGTATTTACTCCATTTGGCATTCTTTTCCAAAAAAAAGGCCGGTTTCGTTTGCATCAAAAATTTGCTGAGGCTCGTAACCTTTCTCCTCAATTATTCTAGAAAATTCTGGTGGGTAATTTTCGGCCACCTAGTGTTCAGCAGAAGCGGATTCCCCAACTAATTTCGTTGTGGAAGTTGTAGCGTTTTCTAACCCTATCAAATCATCCTGCACTTGCACTAAAAGGAATGTTAGTAGATGGTTCACCATCTTGTTCATAGACAGTGCTGTAAAGGCGCAAGACTTTCTCACGTATGATTGATCCACTCAATGGTGACCGTTTTCCTGAATTTGGTCTTCAATCCACACATTAAGCAATTTTTCTACTCTACTTAAGTGCACATTTCGTTCAGCCATTATTTTTATTTTATCACCTGCAGAATGGTACGAATGGTTAACTCATTCACGCCATATTCGCGCCAAAGCACCGTGCTTCCTTGCCCTAATTTTAGTTTATCTAAGATTTCAATTTTAGTGGGTAAGGTAATTGCTGAGCACTTATTTTTTTTCTTCTCACTTATAACCAGTGATGTTGTCGAGACCACCATGGACAAGACTGAGACCATATGCAACATTTGTACGTATTCAACAATGCGTAATGCTTAATTCCTAAGCTCTGTATTTCACATTTAGGAAAAGATTCTAAAGAGGTTATCAAGTGACAATTGCGAAATTTACTTATAATTTATTCACAAATTCATAATTTAGTTTTCATTTTTCAGCAGTTAACTGCTTACTTAAAACAAGATAAGAGTTCGTTGCATTTGAGGAACATCATCATACTCAGCAGTGATATAGTCGAGACCACTATGGCCGAGACCAGAAAAAAGAGTCTCGAGTCCTACATCACTAATTTTTCGCTTATGTGCCATTTTCAACACAAATAAATGAATATGAAAAGTATAAAATAAAGAATTACTGAAATCACTGAAGACGAAAGTAAACAAACCACTCCAGATCACGCATACAGCCATACACAACGTAACTCCATATATGTAAACCAAACTGGAAAAACGTTAGATATCAGGGCAAAAAGCATATAATTCTAATGCATTGCTTAACCATATGTATAGATGTAATCATAGTATCAAGTGGGATAGTTCTAAAGCACTCATTAAAAACACAGACATAACTGGAAGGAATATTCTAGAATGTGCATTTATCCATTTTAAAAATAATTTCAATAACAGTGCGGGAATGTATAAAATTGACAATATCCTGTTAAAATACCTTTTGCCTTTAACTCTTGTTAATCATGTGCTAATCTTTTTATTTTTCATTTTTCTGTCTCGTTGTACATATGTATATATTTTTGTCATCTCACCTTCTCCCTTCATTCCCTGACAAGGTGTACTTCTGAATACGTGAGAAGCCTTGGAATAATTTTTGTTTTTCCTTGTGGGTTTGCATCATCGATTCATTTCACATGTTTAATTGTGAAATTCACCCCCATATATATATATATATATTATATATATATATATATATATATATATATATATATATATACCATATATATATATATATAGCCAAAGTGCTAAAAGTGTCATTTTCCCATACAAATGTGTTTGCTCCTCCCTCAATTTTTCTTTACTTACTATATATATGTATATATGTGTGTATATATATATATATATATATATATATATATATATATATATATATATATATATACACTGCGTATCAAATTATTAGCCACTTTGCGCTCATCCATTGAATTCATCAAGGTCACTCACAGTCACTGAATGTCACGACACTGAATGATGGCGACACCTATCTGCGCATACAGTATTAAAATCATTTCGTTCTGCGCAAACGTAAACAAACGGCGGCCATTTGCATGAATTAGCAACGACTTTGGTGTCTCAAATTATTAGCCAGGTGCCAAATAAGTGTGATTATGGGTCGCAAATGTGATTTAACCTCTGATGAGAAGTCCACCATCGTCTCTGAGCTGGCAAAGGGGAAGACAACCCTGGAAATATCAAAAATCCTGGGAAGATATCACCGCTCAGTGAAGAGATTCGTCGAGGCTCCTGGTGCTGTCCGTTCGAGGGCTGACAAAGGTGTGTCGAGGACAGTTTCTCGATGTACCTTGTCTTGTATCAAGCGTGAAGCTGTGATAAACCCGTGCCTGACCAGTGATGAACTTTTCAAACGTTGTGGCGAGGAAAAAGTGTCGAAAGCTACCAGATGTCGCATCCTGAAGAAGGTAGCCAAGCATGTCAAGCCTGTTACAAGGCCTCCTCTGAAGGTAGTTCATAAGCAGAATCGACTGAAATGGGCAGAGGACTACATGAAAATTGATTTTTCAAAAGTCCTCTTCACTGACGAATGCCGTGCTACCCTCGACGGACCAGATGGATGGAGCAAGGGTTGGGTAACAATTGGAGGGAACCGTCCTCATCGTTTGAGACGCCAGCAAGGGGGAGGTGGCATCATGTTTTGGGTAGGCATTGTTGGAGGTATGATGGTTGGGCCATGGAGAGTTCCAGACGGCGTTAAGATGACTGCCAATGCCTACGTTGCCTTCTTAAAGGAAAACCTTCTACCGTGGTTCAAGAAGCAGAGGGTCACATTCAAGAGAACGCTGGTGTTTATGCAGGACAATGCACCCTCACACTCGGCTAAGAAAACTACGGAATATCTGCAGCAATTAGGCTTCTCTGGCTCTCGATTAATGAAGTGGCCAGCGTGTTCTCCTGATCTCAACCCGATTGAAAACTTGAGGAGTCTCCTGAAGAGGCGAGTTTATCGAGATGGACGGCAGTTTTCGAGTAAGGATGCACTCTGGGAGGCTGTTGTGGATACTGCTCGTACCATTTCATCAGATGAGATCCTCACCTTGACGAATTCAATGGATGAGCGCCTCAGGAAAGTTCTTTCAAGTGGAGGATCGTACATCCATTATTAAGAACCTTATGAGGTCATTTTGATATTATTATGTTCATTATCTCCATATTTATGATGATTTCTTTCTTTGTGCGTTGAATATCCAATTAAAAAACTTTAATGTTTGTTTAAATGTGTTTTCATTATACCTGGCTATTAATGTGAGACGCTGTATTTCAGCTTAAATTATTTAAATTGTTGCCATATCCATACTCATGAACATAACTCCATAAAATATACACAGACAACGTTGATACACATGAGCAATACATATTCAGGATCGTACAAGGTTTGATTGCGCGGTTTCTCAGAAATTTCAAAATTTGCAAAGTGGCTAATAATTTGATACGCAGTGTATATATATATGTATATATGTGTTTTTTTATCTGTTGGTTTATTTCTTTATGGTTATTTAGGCTGACATATATATCACTAAGGCACTATAAATGCAAAAAACTTCACTTTTTTACGTGAAGGTCAAAATATGAGAATAAAAACCCACTCTAATAGACAGAGTTTATTTCCACGACAGTTTCGACGCCCACTGGCATCCTCCTCGGGTGGATACAGAAACACAAATGAAACAAAACAAGAGGGAAAAACAGTTCAGGGATCGACCGTTAAGAAATTCGCACCTAGGTTGGATTCCATTCTCTCGAGACAGGAGGGGCATTTTCATTAAGTACATTCGCACAAATTTTTTTTAAAACTATCTTCCTGTTCTAAACATACAGATTCTATTATTTTTACATAATTATTACATTTATAATTAAATTTATTACATTTAATATTGCATAATTATTAATTACAGAAATTATAAATTTATTATTACATTGGTTATTACATTGTTGTTTATTATACAGAAATTATAAACCGAAAAACGAATGAAAAAAGGCGATTAGGAAATAATCCAGAGACCATTGAGAAATTCGCACCGAGGAGGATGCCAGTGGGCGTCGAAACTGTCGTGGAAATAAACTCTGTCTATTAGAGTGGGTTTTTATTCTCACTAAGGCACTATTTTGTAATTAATTTTTTTTTTTTCCCAATTTATATTTATATTTATTTTTATTTCTTTATTCTTTTGTGACCTGTTCCATAAACAAGCCATTTGAATTTATATTGAATGTCGGCCAAAGTGCTAAAAGTGTCAATTTCCCATACAAATGTGTTTGCTCCTCCCACAATTTTTTCTATGCTTACTATATATGTATATATGTATATATATATATATATGTATATATATATATATATATGTAATATATATATATATATATATATATGTATGTATGTTTATTTTTGTAACCTATATATTGCCTTGATCTGTCCTTTCACTCCAGTGTTCCTGAGGATGTCATTAGACGAAAGCGCTTGAGCACACCTTTGTTTTTCTTTTCCCTTCGTGGTTTTATTCATCATATATATAAGCACACCGGACAAAAAATTAGTCACCCCTAATAGCACCGATAGTAGGAAGTTCAAGGTCACACAGAGGGCGCTGATGTAGCATTGGTAAGTGACAAGTAGCGGTGACGTAGCACACAGGATCAGATCTGTTTCGTGAGGTGGTGAAGAACAAAGTGTGTGTTGGATATAGTCTGCAAAATGGGTCGTGAGGCAGACGTTACTCAGTGGCAAAAAGGAGCCATCGTGTTTGGCAGAGCCCACGGACACAAAATGTCTGAAGTAGCCCAATTTGTTGGTGTGTCAACGCGTACTGTCCAGCGAGTTTACAAAGAGTGGTGTAGTTCGCAATCAACTGACAATCGACGGCGTAACTGTGGCCGGAAAACAATTCTCGACAATAGGGGCCGCCGCCATGTTTCTCGTCTAGTAACCAAATCGTTTTCAAACCAGAGAACAATTGCTCCAAGAAACCAATGAGGTTCTCCAGCGACCAATTTCCGAACGGACATTGCGACGAGAACTGCATGCGATGGACATCTGGAGCAGGGTACCACGGAAGAGGCCGCTGTTAACAGCAAGTCACAAATTGGCAGTGATTTGGCACGTTATAAATGGGCTCAGAGGCACAAAAACTGGACTGCGGCAGATTGGAAACGTGTAATTTGGTCCGATGAGTCCCGTTTTTGTTTGTTCTCCAATGATGGGAGGCGACGAGTACATCGCAGGTCCAATGAAGCCTTTAATCCTGAATGCGTCGAAGGTGTTGTTCAGGCTGGAAACAGAAAGTGAAGCGCAGGAATAGACACCCACAGACTCTGGCGGAACTTCGGGACTGGCTGATGAACGAGTGGCAGCAAATCGATGTTCAGTACATGCACAACCTCGTAGAGTCTCTGCCTCGCCGGATTCGTGCAGTTATCAAGGCCAGAGGCGCCGTCACACGTTATTAGGTACATTCTGAGAGGGGTGACTAATTTTTTGTCCGGTGTGCTTTTATATATATATATATATATATATATATATATATATATATATATATATATACACACACACACACACTTTTTTCATAATTTAAAGTATGCTAATTCTAATGGAAGGTCATCAAACAGGCTTCACTAACTCATCCAAAAATACATCTAGTTTAATTGGCTCTCTTAGACCTTCATAAGAGGTCTGCTCATTTTTTGAGTCTGAATTAAAGAAACTATGAAAACAACAAGAGTTCCTCCTCCTTCAGTGAAGACAGAAAAAATTTATAATAACCTAAGAATGAACAAGTCCCAATAATAATAATAATAATAATAATAATAATAATAATAATAATAACTGGAGTTTTTTAACTTGCAGTTTTACACATGATTCCTGCATGCTACTTACAGGTTGGTACATCTGAAAAGTAGAGGGGGTTCACCCATAAAACTTCTGATCAGACCTGATCTAATGGGAGGCAGGTGTGACATGGTCTCCACATGGCGCATTAAGTCATACAACTTTTGTCCAAAGTCTTAAATTGCATATTAATTTCAATATTTTCTGGACGAATTGGTTATAGTTCCACCTTCACTCTCTTCCACCAATCAAAATCCAAACAGTGAACCAGAGGAAATTTCTGACGTCCATTTCAAATATACACTGCATTCGCACTTATTAAGCAGATTACATTTTCTCCAATGTTTTCAAAAGTTTTTCCCCAATTTCAATGAAATTTGTGAAAAATAATCACTATATATAGCAGCATTGATGGTATTCATTTCGATAAAATATTTTGATAATTAAAATAATTCTGATTTTATTAAAAAATATGTAAAATATTGTGTTCCAAATTATTAAGCAAGTACAGTATTCTATTTACGGATCTAAATGAAAAACAGTCAAGTTACTCACTGAAAATATAAAATCTATTGAAATTGCGAAGCAGTTTGGCAGAGCTTATCGAACTGTAAACAAGTTTGTAGCGGAGGGTACCAAACTGAGGCAGCAAAGTGATAAAGGAGCTATAAGAAAAGTGACAAGGTGGCAGATATCTGTAATCAAGCGCAAATTGCAAAGCATCCATTGTCCTCAAGTAAAGAGGCTTTTGAGCAGGCTGGCATACATAATGTACCAAGAACATCTCGATGTGGAATCTTCCAAACAATTGGCAAGACATGTAAACCTACGATTCAGTCACCATTAACACCCAGGTACAAGAAGCAGTGTGTTGAATGGGGTATCAGGACAAAATCCCCCCATGGACAAAATCCCCCCGTGAACAAAATCCCCCCGTGAACAAAATCCCCTCGCGGACAAAATCCCCCATGGACAAAATCCCCCCGGACACAACCCCCCCCGGACACAATCCCCCGTGGACAAAATCCCCCTAAGGCTTTATTAAAAAAAGAAGAATACGACTGACTTTATTAAAGAAGAAAAATTAAAAACACAATAAGAATAAGAATAAGAAAAGAGGCTTCGTGAATGATACCTGCTCTAGCTTTTGTGCCTCCAGAAAAAGTTGTTGATGCTTTTGAACAATTATACGATTTTATACCAGTGGAAGGTTTGCCAATTCTTGATTATTTTGAAGATAATTATATTGGAAGGCCATGCCGACGAGGACGAAGAGAACCCACTTTCAGCATTTCCATTTGGAATATGTACTCAAGAACAATTACAGAACTTCCACGTACAAATAACTCTGTCGAAGGCTGGCATAGACGCTTTGCATCTCTAACAGGATGCTCGCATCCAAACATATGGACATTTTTAAAAGTTTTAGGGCAAGAAATAAGCTACCAAAAGGCATTTATTTCTCAAATTATCGCTGGCTTGCCGACAGAACCGCAAAGGAAGAAGTATAAATAATCTTCTTCTCGCATTTTGAAAATTGTACAAGACTATAACAACAGGTCTATTTTTGATTTTCTTAAGGGAATTGCTTTTAATTTGTCTTTTTAAATTTTGAATTTTGTTTGACTTTGTGTTTTTAATTTTTCTTCTTCAATAAAGTCAGTCGTATTCTTATTTGTTTGCCCGGTTAGGTAATTGTACGCCCTTGACGATTGGTTAGGTTGTCGTGATATTTTTGTTAAAACTTTAATAAAGTCAGTCGTATTCTTATTTTTTTAATAAAGCCTTAGGGGGATTTTGTCCGCGGGGGGATTGTGTCCAGGGGGTTGTGTCCAGGGGGGTTGTGTCCAGGGGGGTTGTGTCCAGGGGGGTTGTGTCCGGGGGGGTTGTGTCTGGGGGGGTTGTGTCCGGGAGGGGATTTTGTCCACGAGGGGATTTTGTCCACAGGGGGATTTTGTCCACAGGGGGATTTTGTCCTAGAAGCGTTGAATGGGCGTGTCAGTACGTGAAAACAGATTTTAATACTGTATTAACTGAGAATGAAGAGCAACCCTTGAGGGATCTGATGGTTGGTCAAGAAGATGGATTGCTAAGGGTCAATCTCTACCATGGAACGAGGTTTTCTTTGAGAAAATTTGTGTAAGACTGGGCATTCATTTTTACACCATCAGGCACTCTGTATGGGACAGCTACTTCATTGCCTATCAATCCTGCCCAAAACATGACACTACTTCCACCTTGTTGGTGTCTTAATCTCGGTAGAAATTGGCTCTCAGCAATCCATCTTCTTGACCAAACATCAAGTCCCTCAAGGGTTGCTTTTCATTCATCGGTGAACAATACAGTATTAAAATCTGTTTTCACGTACTGACGTGCCCATTCAACATGCTGCTTCTTGTACCTGGGTGTTAATGGTGACTGAATCGTAGGTTTACATGTCTTGCCAATTGTTTGGAAGATTCCACATCAAGATGTTCTTGGTACATTATGTATGCCAGCATGCTCAAAAACCTCTCTACTTGAGGACAATGGATGCTTTGCAATTTGCGCTTGATTACAGATATCTGCCGCCCTGTCACTCTTCTTATAGCTCCTTTATCACTTTGCTGCCTCAGTTTGGTACCCTCCGCTACAAACTTGTTTACAGTTCGATAAGCTCTGCCAAACTGCTTCGCAATTTCAATAGATTTTATATTTTCAGTGAGTAACTTGACTATTTTTCTTTTCTCAGTTAGTGTTAAATCCTTCTTCTTACCCATTTTCACCATTTAGGTCCGTAAATAGAATACTTGCTTAATAATTTGGAACACAATATTTTACATATTTTTCAATAAAATGAGATAATTATTTTAATTATCAAAATATTTTATCGAAATGAATACCATCAATGCTGCTATATATAGTGATTATTTGCTACAAATTTCATTGAAATTGGGGAAAAACTTTTGAAAACATTGGAGAAAATGTAATCTGCTTAATAAGTGCGAACGCAGTGTAATCCATAGAATTTATGATGGAATTGGCATACTGACTATTACTATTAAGACATTGTTGAAGTGCCTTCAAAACATCAGAACAGCAACCATCTTTCCTAAAGACCAATCAAAGTAAACTAAGTAAGCCAGCCTAAAAGGCAATTCTGCTGAACAACTCCAAAGAGGAAGTTGTAACTTTGATATTCTTGATCCATGTTAAAAATGTTGTTATTCAAGCTTAATTCAGCATTCATCAACTTTTCCTGACTCAAGGCACCCAAATGCCATCTGCCCCCTCCCCCGCACAACACTTCAAATTAGTTCTATACAGTTTCAATATGGACATAATTAATAGTGACTTTAAATTTTTAGATCTTCAGTAATAGTGTTTAATATTGTAATACATGTTTTAACTATTAATAATACTTATTTACTTATTTATTTATTTATTATTAATTAATAACAACTAGCTGCTTATTTTTAATAAGAGCCCAGTAAAGCCTAAAGCTTAAGGGCCAAATTAAATAAAATAAATAGTCGAGCTTCACAATTATTTATGTCATTGTAAATTGAAAAAATGTATTTATTTTATTGTTATTAATAAAGGTTATTCTATTCTAAAGGTAAACTTCCAAATTATTAATTACTTATTTTTGCCATTTTCATGAAATTTCTGGAACCTCTAGGAAGCACCTGTGGTATGCCAGTTCAGGGATGGGAGGGAAGAAATGGATGTTAAACAGTGGGAGACAAAAACCCTTCAGGATACCATGAAAGAAGAATGGATGGCACTGGGGTGCCTCAAGCCAGGAAAGGTTAGGAACCACTGGTTTGGAGAGAATCAGATATTCAAAACTAACCAGAAATCATGTAATATGTTTCGCAATCTACAGAGAACATTCCGCTTGGTGTGGCTCCAAGATGACTAATCCGAGTGTGCAAGCGTTCCACTGCCTTGTACCCTAAACGGGATTCATCTGGAAATATCTGTAATCTAGAAAAAAATTAAGTATTTAAAAAAATCCTAATCTCTTCAAACTTCTATGCTACAAAACCTAAAATAAACAAGAAGGGACAATATTCACAAGCAAATACAAAATGCCAACCCCCATACACCACCTGGAACCTTCTGCACAGTTTTAATTGTTTGGAAAGAAAGATATTTAGAATAAAACAATCCCCCTTCTTACAGACAATCCAACGACCTTGTGATAAAATGCTTGGTTGTTAATCTAAAGGTCCTGGATTAGTCTTGGGATCCTTGTCTGAACTAAATTTTTTGTTTAAAATTATATTATTTATAATAATAACAATGTTAAATCTTTTGCTTGTGAATACTTGCTCACAACAACAAAAAAAGTTTCAGAATCTGAACAAAAAAGTTTAAACTGCAAAAACTTCAACATTTAAAATAATTGCATAGCAGTAAATGCATGGCATATTTCTGAAAATACAAAAACTAGAATGGTAGATAAAATATTTAATAACTTTAGGCCCTAATTAGGAAAAGTTGACAATGACTATGTAAAACCTAAGCAAAAATCCATTTTGACCTTTGGTTGGCTCACATTAACCAAAAGCCTAATTGTTTGGAAATAACCCATTCCAAAATAAAAACTACAAGCTAGATCTTTTTAAGGAGTCATAAAGTGATACTTACAGAGTTACACCCATTTCTACAGTACAAAATTTTGATGTTAGAAAATTTATAGCTCTAAAGGCTACAAAGATGAAGGCTTAGGGGCCTACTGTAATTTGCAATAAGTTCATCTGTCAGCAGAGCATTTTTGAATTAGACAAATTTATTCAATATTCATCTACAAGTCCTGAACTCGTACAATATTAATCTGAAAACCTGTAAAAGAAGAAAGGTTAAATTTAACATACAAACTTCAACACCTACATGGCTATTGTTGTTGAAGGATAGTAAATTATAAAGTTCAAGGTCATGCATGTTAACAGTTATCATACCATCACTTAAGAGTATCAAATCTATAGAATGATATAAACTGAGATTTGTGGATGTTTTAATACAATATATGGGATATGATATGTCTACCAAACTATTTCATACAAATGAACATCACAGTAATACAAAATATAAAGATACAAGTAGACAGAACATAACCAACAGTTTACCCATATGCTGGTAAAATTTGTTTAAGCAGTTTAATATAGTTCTCAGCTACTCATAAGTGCCTTTGATGACTAAGAACATTATTCTTAATCTTCTAGACTGAACTGGCTGTATTCAAGGATTACAGCAGCATTTATCACATCAGTAAAACCCATCCAGAGCCGGATTAAGCATTGTTAGGGCCAGGGGCAAGGAATATTTTCGGGTCAGTGTCACTAGAAAAACACAATTCTTTACCTGATACATCATACATGAGTGATGTGATCAGCTGACTGGGATCAATCAACAGAAAATGAAACAAAAACAAAGATGTGATTACAGAAAATGTATACTTTGTTCATATAAATGGGATACTAAACTAGGTTTTGTAGAAGCAGAATCTAGAATTTTTTTTCTTCCTCACGGTTGACTAATTATTTCAACAGTAGATTATAGCGTTTACATAGTTTCTTGGGGTCAGTCAGCATCTTGGGGCCAGTCAGCATCTGGGGCTGGGGGCAAATGCCCCCTTTATAATCTGCTAAGTTCTGAACCCATCTATAAATAAGCTTACAGTTGCAAATAGCCCTACATTTTCAATTTCAATAGTCTGTAGAGTGTAGACTAAAAAAAAAGTTCTTGTAAGTAGCTCATTTATAAACATTGTAACTGTATGGCCATATATGGTTACAGTACATACTCATCAGCATCATAAAAAAAAACCTGAGTTAGCAAAATTTTTACTAGGGGGGAGAGGGATATAGTAACCTACTTTCAAAGGCAACATACCCTTTTATATAAAAAAAAACAAAAAAAAAAACAGCATATCTACTAGGGTGTCAATTTTGTCAACTTTTTTCAAATCAATTTTGGTACCGTAGTGAAAATATAGTGTCTTTTCATATCAAAACTTGAAATTGGCCAACCAAAATGAAATAAAATAACCCTTACCTACATCAATTTTACCTTAAAGTTTCAGAAATTGACTCTTTTTACTAAATAATAGGACATAAATTGACTAACTATTTATCTGTCACAGAATTATCCCATTGATCGCATATGGAGTGTTTTCAAGGTCATGTAGTTGTTGTACAATGTACAAGTCACAACATGAATAGAACTGTCCCTCACTCTCAGTCCTCAGTTGCCTCTTAGATGTCATAGATGGTGGTTTGCTGTTATTGCTCTTGTACCTACTTCGTAGTTATTCTACTAGACAAATACTATAGTTTAACTGTAAGTATGGATTATTTATTATCATCATATTCTTCTGTCTAATTATGTTGTAATCCCATGAAATATTTTTTTATTGAATTTTAGAACATCGAATAACTAAACTTTGAAACATTGTAATTGATATAAAATACTTAAATGTTTTTCTTTCTTTTCAGATATTCCTAAGATGCCAAAATTGAAGACAAGAGGTTAGTCATCATGCCACTTGAGCCTGTTAGTCGGTACAGGCAAGGAGCTTCCCGTATCAGAACTACCAACAGTGCGAGACATGCTAAGACTAGGGTTACTCCTTCATGAACAAAATACAAAGGATAGAAGGAACTACACAGAGAAAGAGCTCATAAGGGACATGATTCCCCCTCTTCTGCACCAGTGGGAAAAAAGCTAATGTGTTATTCAAACCACCTGTACTCAATCAGTATAGAACTATTGAGCTAAAATTAACAAAGCTGTGGCACAAAGCAGTCGAGACATCACTTGGTAAAGGAAAACTAGCAAAGAAAAATAAATTTCTGCACACACTTGATACTCTTCTTGACATTTTTAACTGCCAGTGTCCCATAGAGTTGTGTTCTGAAGCCAATTGTTCTCCCTCATGCAGAAGAGAACCTCACCCTCACATTGATTGTTGCTGTCCTCGTGAGAAGAAGATCCCTGTTTTGGAGCTGGCTTTCATAAAGGTGCAGAGAACAAAGGCAGGAGGCCAAGGAAGTATGCAGATTGGTTCGGCAGATTATTCAGAAACCAAAAAACAGAAAATCCGAGAGAGGGAAGAAAGGAAGAAAAAGAAGAGTGAAGAAGCCACCCAAAGAGATGAAGAGCTCTATCAAGAGGTTTCTCACTTCTTTGAAAGCTCTTCAGATGAACAGAAAGAAGCAACATCAGATGATAGCTCCAAAATGCCATCTGAACCTTCACCGAAGAGAATGAAATACAACACTAAAGACATCTCAAACATTGCCCTTGCCAGTATTCACCACCATACTGGGCTACGAGAGACTGCAGAGATTGCCACTGCCGCTTGGATAGATGCAGGCCTCATCAGCCAAGAGGATACATTCTTAGTGATCGATCATAATAAGATAAGAGCAGCACAAGAAAAAATAATGAAGGAAATATCTGATCAGCATGAAAAAGATTTGGAGGAGGAAGGTCTCTCTTGCCTTTTGTTTGATGGAAGAAGAGATGACACAAAAGTTCTCCTAGAGGTAGAGGGAATGGACAGAAAGTTTCCCGGTCTCATCAAAGAAGAATACTACTCTGTGTGTTCCAAACCTGGTCGCTATTTGTTTCACTTTGTTCCTGAAGCAGAAGTAGAAGGCAAGAAACATGCAGAGGCAACTGCTGATCAAATAATGTTGGCTTCAAGAAAGAAGACTTGACAGTTCACTGCAGGCCATTGGTGGAGACTCAACTGCGGTGAACACTGGATGGCAGGGTTGTGTTATGACGCATTTAGAGAAAAAACTTGGAAGAAGGCTTGTTTGGATTGTATGTGATTTGCACACAGGGGAACTACCTCTTCGTCGTCTCATCCAGGAACTTCATGGTCCTACAAAGAGCAACAAGTGGTCAGGCCCCCTTGGCAACATGCTAGATAAAGCAACGGAATTAGAAATAAATACAAAATTTCCAAAGGTCAAAGAAGGCCCTCCCCTTCCAGTGTTGTCTGAAGAAGTTATCAAAGACCTCAGCACGGATCAATCTTACGCTTATCGTATTGTTCAAGCAATCAGATCAGGAGAGTTGCCTCAAAATCTGGCTCTCTTGGAGATTGGACCCGTAAGTCACAGTCGTTGGTTAACTACATCGATTTGTTTCTGCAGGATTTGGGTTTCCAAGCATGCACTGAAGGGCAAAATGCTGCAGAATTTGATGTTGATTGTTGAATTTATTATTGGGTTTTATCTTCCTCACTGGTTCAATGTAAAACTTAATCCAATGTGGATGGAGGGGCCCACCCACATCTTGTTTCAATTACAGCTACTGAGAACCCAAAGGAAAGTAGTGGTGGACATCGTGTTACCTGTGGTGAGAAGGTCCGCTTGGTATGCTAGGCCAGAGGCAGTTTTGCAAGCAATACTCTGCAGCCAATGTACCAAAGAGCAAACTGAGGCTGTGGAAATCATTCTAAAGCTTAGAGGAACATCACTAGATGATGACCAGCTGGGAGACTGCTCTGTTCAGACAAGGAAGATACCTCCGATAAGCGTCAATGCCACGAAATTGTCAGAATTAGTTAACTTGAGTTCGGAAGTTTTGGAACCACCACTGACAAGTATAACAAACAAAGATTTAACACAACTTAAAGAGGCCCCAATGCAAGTGCCAAAGTGGCCTTCTCACACTCAGTGTGGAGAGATGTGTGAAAATGGTCACAGAAGCAGCTAGTCATGTTTACAGTCACGAGAGGTGAGAAGGCTATATCAAAGCACAAGTAGCAAGCCAAATGCTGATGTCAAGGAACCGCAGCAAAAAGGACATGACTGCATTGGTTACTTTCAAATAAAGACTCTGAATGATATCTTATTGCCACTTTAAATGTTGATAGGATGTTTGCACACATTTGTTACGAATTTACGGAAAAATTGAATTTTTGAATTAAAATTGATGTAGGTAGGAGTTATTTTTTATTGTTTTTGAAGCAAGGATATTATTTTGTATGCCAAATGATTACATTAAATTACTACCAAATCACATGATTTTCAATTTAGTCATTTCACCCCCAAAATTGACACACCCTAATATCTACAGTAGGATCTTGTTAATTTGAACACTTTGGGACTGGACAAGTTTTGGATTAGCAAGTTTTTCAAACTATTGAGACTTGCATATAAATTAGCTGTAAATCAAGAAAAACTAAAATAATATATAGTATCAACGTATGAAATTAATTAAAGTACTCACCAAGTTTTTTATCCATTTATTTATTTTAATAGTTGCAGTACAGTGGAATACAGTACCTTTTATAGTATTATCTGGGCACTTGGCATCACTATCTCTAGCATAGGCTCACACACTAGTCAGGCCAAAACTTTTGGATTAGCAAGTCCTCCTGGATTATAGAGACCCTTATATATATATATACAGGTGACCCTCGGTATACATGGGGGTCAGGTTCCTGAAAATGCCTGTGTAAACGGAAACCATGCATACAGGGACTAATACCTTATGGGAAAAAATATAATCAATCCCTAGACCAACTGACCCCCTCCCTATGACCAACTACATTTCCTCATACATCACTAAAACACGTACAGAAACACCAAAACACATACTATACATACATGTATATTTATATATTAACTGCACATAATATTATTACTGCAGTAACAAGAAAAATTGGTTTAACTTACAAATAAAGGTAGGCAGATTGGGTAGAGTTTCTGCAGATGATGTTTACTGGTGAGAGTGTTGTTATTTATTGTGATTATCATGATTATTTGTTGTGATTTATTTTTTTAATTGTAGTACTAATAAAGTACAAAAATACATTGTAAAGAAGTTAAAATCATTAGGAATGCATATAGTTAACATAATGATTAATTAAAATATTGGATAACATCCTTTATGTGATGAATAATTTGTAAATTTGCAAAATTGGTAATAGAATCCTCGCCACAATTAGGGTAGGGAGGGGAGGGGTAGAGTGACAAGCCACCACACACAGCTGTGTCGGCTCAGGAAACTGTGTATGGATGAGATCTCCTCCCATGTATATGGGGGGGTGGGGAGCAATACCAAAACAGTGTATAGCTGAAACTGTGTATACAGAGGGTCACCTGTACCAGGTGCATATAAAGTAATGCAAGTGAAGAGACAAATCCAATTTGAATTATATTAATGCAAGTGAACATGCATGCACAAGTAATATTTATTACATGTACTTTATAACAACTGTATATTCGATAGTAAGGTTTATAAAATAAAAGTTGAAAATACAGTAGACTCGCAACTTACATGGGGCTTACGTTCCTGGGATCCCGTGCAAGGCCAAAAAAAAAAACAGTCAGAAACCACAAAAAAATCCCCTAAATCACCTTTAAATCACTATATATTGTAACTCTGTCATACGTATAACATACCTATAACACAAAAGTGATGCAACTGGCAATGTTGAATTCCTTCCAGCATGCCATAACACTCTTGTTAGTGCTGTCCTCCATGGCGTTGCAAATGTGGATGAAAGTGAGACGTGTGTACGCTGCCTTAAAGCACCAAAATTGTAAAATTATAACCTGCGTATAGTTGAAACCGCATAAGAAAAATCCCAGTAAGTTGCGAGTCTACTGTAGTTTAAACCAGTTCAAATCAGATTTCTTTCTTCACTTGCACTACTTTATACACACCCTGTATATGTCTTACTTTCATTGCCATTAATGGTATGATTTGGTAGCTATGCACTAAACGCCTTTTAAGGTCAAGCAACCTAAACTGATTTACCAAAATGAAGAGATTTCTCCCTACAGACTCCGTATTGCCAGAACCATATTTATTAACAGGGCAGATGGCAATTTTTTTAGAAGTACCATAATGCTTTCTGGAATTTTGGTTCAACTCCTATGTTTTATTATGAATAAGCTGAAGAAAGCCATTCTACTTCAGAGGTTATGCAGATGCTTATATTGTATGTATTTGTACTCAATTCTGAAAGAAATCTGGCTTAGTACAAATGGATCAATCAGGGGTTCAAGTGTTGTAAAGTCTATTAGCTGATGGAATACCCTTTGCAATAGAAAAAGTCCCTTTTAATATCCTTCAAACCTTGTCTCAAATCCTCTTACTTTGCTGATGTGACTTCTATCTTTTTCCAATGTTACCATGTTACTTCATATGTTACTCCATATGTGATATCTTCACAAAGGGTACTTTGCCAGTCTATTTAGCTGAACCCTTAATAATTGTTCAGTAAACTTATCACTTTGGTTGAAATTTGTACCACCATGGTGATATAAAAAGGAAACATTTTGATCATGATCTACAGTATTTACAGTTGAGTTTTGAAAATAATATTGAAGTTTTTGGTGGAATTTGATGAAAGTACAGTCATCCCTCACCTTTCACAGGGGTTACATTCCTGAAAACCCCCATGACTGGCAAAACCACGATAGGTAAAACATAGGCCTTATGGGAAATAGAGGGTTAGGGGAACTTGTCTCTGAGACACCACTTACTATGCACACACAACACTAGAAAAAGGTTTTATATATATATATATATATATATATATATATATATATATATATATACACAGTCGACCCTCGACTTACATAATTAATCTGCTCCGAGATGAGTTACTTAACTCGAAAATGATGTAAGTCAAACCCCAAAATACATGTAAATCGGGTAATCCATTCCAGGACCTCAAAAAATTATTGAAAATAATAAAATAATTAAATTTTTTGATAAAAACAGTGTATATAAACAGAATTATAATGGTAATTAATAATTATTATTAAAAAACACCATCTGTAAAAGAAAATACATATTAAAAATTAATAATAAAAAATTAATTTACTTACATTCGAGAGAGAGTTGAATAATGCAGTAAAAATAACAATGAAATAACGTGAAATACCCGGTGTCCTGCCAGTGAGTGGTCATGCACTGCATTTGCGATTACGCAGCTATTACGCAACATGAAATAATTACGTAAGACGAATCAATTACAGTCAATGGGGGCTTCTTGTAACTCAAAATTACGTAAAATGGTGACGACTAAATCGAGGGTCGACTGTGTGTGTGTGTGTGTGTGTGTGTGTGTGTGTGTGCGTGTGTAAAATAATTATTAGCAGCATATCAGTACCTTTATTTATGAAGTAAAAGAACATTAAAAAACCTCCTTATAATCTAGAAATACTGTATGGTAAGTAACTTTAATAAATACAAGTAACAAATTGTACCAACAAATATGGCTGGGTTTGTGAGGTGGGTGATGTGCAGATAAAGAATTAAATTGTTAATTCTAAACTTACACTGTTAATTAATGGAACACTGTCACAAACTTAAGTTAAATCATAAGAAAAAATTAGTGATATCAATGGGCTGAAATCAAATAAAATACATGGCATAAATTTCCTTATGTGGGAATACACTAATTTATTAATTCATAAATCATAGCACTGTGATTCAAGATACTGAAATCCAAAATATCAGTTGGAGCTCCTTTGCTGATCCCTGACCTGAATGAGCAAAACTGGACCTTGTGATAGGGAAAGCTGTTGTACAGTACACTGTATCACCACGAATGGCCAAAACCTGCGAAACGCAAAACTGCAATAAGCAAGAGATGACTGTGTCACTGATAAAATCTTGTACCTTCACCATCATAACTTTATAGGAATGGATTACACGCTGAAGTATTTTTAATAGATGATAAAGTCAGTTTTTGCATAAAAATGGACTACTACACATCAAACTATGAACAACACAAAACAATGGTTTAAAAATATTTTAAATATCTTAATCAATAATAGGACAAGGTCTAATGATGTACTGAAGGTATTTGTAACACTGTACTTTAAACTAAATTGAACAATACTTAAGGGTAAAAGTTTATATAGCTAATCTAAATTGTAAGCTCATTTATATACAGGGTGTACATAAAGTCAGGATCTATTTTTGTGAAGCACTTGGAAATTATATGGAATTCAATCCTAAAATGATAAAGTGGTAACATTTATTAAATAATTAAGAGTAGGATTCGACGTAACGCCCATCAGTATCCCTGCACAGCTCAAATCATTCTGCAGCATTTCTAAACACATTCTGGAGCATTTGCGGGGTTATGTTATCTGCAGCAGTTCGTATACGTAAGTTTTCAAGACTCGTAATCTTCGTCTGATAGACGTGCGATTTGATAAAGCCCCATGCAAAGAAATCTAAAGGGGTTAAATCTGGTGATCTCGCTGGCCAAGGTCTGTTGCTTCCGCGTCCGATCCAGCGATTTGGAAAACGTCCATTTAGATAATCCTGAACAATTTTGGCATAGTGACAAGGAGAACCATCATGTTGATAGACGATGGTACTAACAATCCTATCCTCGTCGTCTATCAACATGATGGTGCTCCTTGTCACTATGCCAAAATTGTTCAGGATTATCTAAATGGACGTTTTCCAAATCACTGGATCGGATGCAGAAGCAACAGACCTTGGCCAGCGAGATCACCAGATTTAACCCCTTTAGATTTCTTCGCATGGGGCTTTATCAAATTGCACGTCTATCAGACGAAGATTACGAGTCTTGAAAACTTACGTATACAAACTGCTGCAGATAACATAACCCTGCAAATGCTCCAGAATGTGTTTAGAAATGCTGCGGAACGATTTGAGCTGTGCAGGGATACTGATGGGCGTCAAGTCGAATCCTACTCTTAATTATTTAATAAATGTTACCACTTTATCATTTTATGATTGAATTCCATTGAATTCCCTATAATTTCCAAGTGCTTCACAAAAATAGATCCTGACTTTATGTACACCCTGTATTTCATATTGTAATACACAGCTAGATAAGGGGTGCAGCATATTATATTATTAAAACTGGCACCATATTTACATACACTATTAAAATATTTGGAAATATTTCATTCTAACTCTGATCTGACCAATTTTGAAAGATGGTAAAATGTGTATTTTGACAACTGAAAACTGTTTTTGTGATGATTTTGGTAGCCACTAGTTATGTACCAATACCAGATACAGTAGGGTGCCTTAACAAAAATTATTACCAGGGTTTTCAGCTATGAAATCCACAAGAGGTGGGAAGAACAGAAAATGTAGTCCCTATCTTTTTAAGATAAAAATTAACCTCCAAATAAATCCACATTTTGACTGAAAAATTAATGGTAACAATGAAAGCTCATTTTTATTACTGGAATTTAATGATTACTGAAAGATGTCAAGTAGGCATATTTAGGACTTGCCAATGAACTGCAGAGAAAGAATTTCTGTATCACTAATACTCTTATAAAGAAAGCTGAAAATGTTGAGTTTGCAATGAATTTAATACTTAACATGAGTAAAGTACTCAATTTTAGTTTCAAAAGTTCATAAAATACATATAAAGCAAGATTGGGTCTCAAGTGGACTTGAAAATTATTCAGTAGCTTGTCAATCTAAATTGTGAAACCTACACAATATGCCTGAAAAGTATTATGGAAATATTTGAAAAGAGTATTTGAATGAAATTTCAGAAATATATAAATGGAAAGAATATGGCCAAAATTTTAATGAAAATTTCAAGAATCTTCAGTCCCCCACCTTTTAGATCTACTATAGATCTAACTCTCAAAATAGAATTTTAGAGAAAAGATCATTACATTACATTTGGAAAACATAAAACCACTCAGGTCTATCAAGGTTATCTAAGTCTTATAAATTATCTAGTTATATTTTATCACCATGATTGAGAATGTTTAAGCTTCTCGTATCACAATGGTCAAGTTTATGGCAAAGTAAAGAGTTTGCCTAAGAATAAATAAATGCAATACAAGTATTTCTATAAAGGGATCACAGATAAAGGAACATGGAAAGAGAAAAGGTCTTTGGAAGACATTAGCAGAAGAAAAGACCTGAAATAAAACAGACTTTAAACAATACAAAAATCCCTGAAAGCACTATATTGTACGAAGTTAGATTTCCTTCAAAATATATCAAGGAAAGTACTTAAATAAAATAAGAACATCTGCATAACCCTTATTGGAGAAAAACAGCTTTTTTTTTTTTTCAGCTTATTCATGATGCAGTAAAGGATTAACTCAATTCAGAACATCAGTATATTGAAAAAGTTCTGCTACTTCTAAAAGAAGTATATTATATAGGGTACAGTCCTGACAATAGATGTAAGGAAAATTCCCCATCTACAGTGTAATTTTGAAGAAAAAATTAATAAATCTTTGTTGAAAAACTTTAGCTGAAACTATCAGTCATATCTAATAATCATTCACATCACTGTACACTTAGAACAATTAAAATACTGGTAGGTTATTGGCAAAAGGTTTTTAAATGTCAAAGCTTTCATTTGCTAAGGCCTAAAAGCCTTGTGTAATTCAACCTTAATATTAAATATTTGGATGGGTTCACAGTCATTTCAATGGTTAAGCTAGAGTAGGGTTTGGGGTACTGAGGTAGTGAGGTACAGAGAGGCCCCCTGTTTCCCTCCTCCAGTGAAAACCCTGGGTGATATCTATAACTCAACACAAACAAATAGTCTAGAGTTATTTTTATTTTTTTTTTAAGGATAAGGGAAAAATGATTCCAATTCCATTATACATTATACAGGGTGAGTGAAAAGTCCCTGTGCACCTGTCCACTTCCAACACAGTGCAGATACAGGTTCACTACACTTCTTGCAGGTGGACAGGGACTTTTCACTCACCCTGTACTTCCTCCAACATCAAATAATATCTGTAGCCTATCTACTCTCAAGCATTTTTCATAATAAATTTCATAAACCATTTGGATGAATTCTCTTCTTGTGAATGATAAAGCTCCATAATAGTCTAAGAATTAATCACTCTGACCTATGTTGACACATTTTGATAATATACATACAGCAAGGTTAACTTCAGACACATTCACATATTTTTTAATAGTACCCTAACTTAACTATTGATACTGCAGAAACAAAAAAGCCAAATTAGGAAGGAAATTCAACATCTTTAAACCCACAGACCTAATAAAATGAGAGACTTTTCACCAACTTTAAAATTGTCCAAAGTCATCCACCCATTCAGAGCCTATCCCATTTTATGGTGCATTTCCTTGGTTCCATACTCTTTTTCACTAATCTCTGTGATACACACACTGTATTCAGTAAGCCCTATATAAGATATATGATATATTGGGGTCAATTTTGCTTTAAAAATGTTTCACTACAAATGGCTTTTATTGGAAAAGCTTTAATAATTAGAGTTGGATAGGATTTTAACCACTTCTTTATTCATTTCATTAGTCATCCAAAAATGAGCAATAAAGTTACAGTTAATCTGATGCTAATTTCCATTATCATTCTAGTGCATTATTTAAAGAGCTAAAACTACTAAAGCTCAAAGATGTAATCAAACTGGCACATTTTATTTTTACTTACGAGTATAAGAACAAAATCCTTAACTTACAATTGGTAAATAAATACAGTATTTTGTAACTCATCGAGAAATCCACTCATATCAGACCAGAAATAGATCAAAGCATGTTATACCTCGATTTAGATCATCTTCATCTCAAAACTACCCATTTTCATTGGATTGAAACTATGGAATGATTTAAATGCTGATATAATAAATATTGTGAATATAAATTCATTGAAAAAGTTCAAATCTCATTTAATAATGGAATACTAATAAAAATCTAGGATTAAATGTACATTAGGCTACTTGTTATTGTTCATCCCTCATGTCTAATATTGATTTCTTTGTAGCTATAGTATTGATATTATACCTTCAATAATGACTTTATATTTGTTTCATATCAATAATAATAATAACTTAAGCTTAATATTTATTGATTAATAATTTTTGTTCATGATTTATATATTATTAACTAATTAATTAATAATAACTTTTTAATTTTAATTAAGAGCCAAGAAAAGCCTAAAGCTTAAAGGCCATAATAAATAAGATAAATAGTCCAATTTCATAATTATTTATGTTAAAACAAAAATAAAAATTGCATTTATGTTAATCAAAAAGATTATTCAATTCAGTTCAACAGTTCATATTTTCAATGGCATACAGTCATTTATGTTGAAGCCCTCTCTGAGCAATATAGATCATAAATATCAAATTAAGATCTAACTTAGCTATATATATATATATATATATATATATATATATATATATATATATATATATATATATATATATAATTAGACTGGTCCAAAAAAACAAAATCTTTGAAATCATAACATTGGACCTCAAATTATTATAAACCTTTATAAGAATAACTTGACAAAAATATCAGCTCATTTGAAGTATATTTAAGGGTGCCGCACCATTGTCAAAAATATCAGAAATAAAAAAAATTAGTAATATTATATGGATTGTGTAGTTATCTTCTGTATGTAGGTTACTTGTGTTGTTGAGATGATAGCATCATAGCATCATAGCAGTGTGTCAAATGGCTTCATGCACAAATCAGATGTAAACAAACTAACTGTAAATTGCCCGGTTCATCACTCATTTAGACTCAGTGTATTCAACACCATTCAGAGAGGTTGTGCATCTGTGTTACATGTCACTTGAATACCAAGGTAATTTGAACTATACCAGTGGCGTTTTTAAACAGTTTTTCACGTTACAGTGACATTTTCATTAATTAAATATGGCAAGTTCAGTAGAGACTAGAAAATCAACAGAAATGTGGCTTATTGGACAAACAATTGAGACAACATGTGGAAGAAAGCTACCATCCTATGGTGACATTCTGCAGCTTATTTTTCATCATCTACATGCCAAAAAGACATTAAAGATGCATCTAAAGCTGTTTGCGCTGAAGTATTAAAATTTTGGGAGATGGCAAATGTACCAACTGCTGACTATCGCGATGTTATGAAAAAAATAGAAAAGGAGTATTTTAATTATAGAGGACTTCAAAAATCTAAATCTAGATGTTCACAGACACAAATAGATAAAGAAACTTCTTTTCATGAACATTTGGACAATTTATTCAACATCGCCCATGCCAATGCTCTGCAAAAAGTGACAGTAGAAGAAGACAGAGCTTTTCTACAAGCTCAACGAGAGAAAGGGAAGAGAGGCTACATAGGAAGTGTGGACAAAATATATGCTCTCAAACATTCTAAGAGAAGATCTAGAGATGAAGCATTTCAACGCCAAGTTAAGAAAGAAACTATGAGAAAGAAAATGAACACAACAGTGACTCAATTTTCATCAAATAGTAGTTCCTCCGAGGAAGAGCCAAGTACATCAAGTACACCAGTCACCATAAAGGAGGAGAAACTTGGTAGTCATAAACCAGCAAAGGTTGTATCAACAGAATTATCAATGACACTGGACAGAAACAAATTAAGTGATCGCCAAGCAATATCAGTAGTAGCAGCTACTGCATCTTCTCTTGGATATGAAGTTGATGATATTGTTCTGAGTAGAAGTTCAATACAGAGAAAACGAATATCAGTTCATCAGCAAATTGCAGATGACATCAAGCAATCATTTGAAACTGATATTCCTCTAACAGTTCATTGGGACAGAAAGCTTATCCAAGATCTTACTGGTGATGATAGTGTGGATAGACTTCCAATTATTGTATCAGGCAGAGGAAAACCTAAGCTTCTCTCAGTACCTAAACTTAAATCTGGCACAGGAGAAAATATTGCAGGTGCTGTGGTCAAAGCTTTGGATGACTGGGGGCTACGAGATTGTGTGCAGGCAATGTGTTTTGACACAACTGCAAGCAACACTGGCGATAAAAAAGGAGCATGTACTCTTATTAAAAGCATACTTGAACAGTCACTCCTCGGACTAGCTTGTTGACATCACATTCTTGAAATAGTAATAGCATCTGTCTTTGACAAATGTCACGGCACTGCCACTGGGTGGTCCGGATATCTTGTTATTTAAGCATCTTAAAAATAAATGGAAGATTTTTGACACAAACAAGTTTGAAATTGTTTAAATCAATGTACTGGAAAAGGCCAGTATAATTGAAAATTGCAAGCAACATTTGACGAAATTACAACCTCGAGCAGATTACCGAGAACTCTTAGATTTGACAATCATATACCTTGGAGATGTTCCTCTTGATGGCATTAAATTCCATCAACCCGGAACGTTGCACCATGAGCGATGGATGGTGCAAGTGATATATGCAATAAAAATTTGTCTTTTCCACAAACAAATGGAAATCACTAGATGTGAACTGGAAGGGATGCAACATTTTGCATTATATGCTGTTTGATGCTACGTAAATGAATGGTTTTTAGCACCCATTGCTTCCTCTGCACCAGCTAATGACCTATCTCTTAAGAAACTTCAATCCTACGATGCTAAAGAAATATCTGTGGCTGCATCTAAAGCGCTCTCTCACCATCTCTGGTATTTGAATGAAGAGCTCATTGGACTTTCTTTTTTTTATGAATAAACGTCACTGGAAGTCAAGCGAGAAATGGTGAAGGCGCTGGATGTGAATAGCTCTCAAAATCCTCCTGAATGGATAAATTTGAATATGAATGATCCTAACCTACAAGACAAAACACTAGCTAGCTTCGTCAGTTCAACAACTCGCAACTTCTTCACAATATTAGCATTGCCAATGGACTTTTTGGACAGAGATCCTGCTGATTGGAACGCTAATGATGACTACAAAGCTGCTAGCAATTATGTAAAAAATATGAATGTTGTAAATGACAACACTGAGAGAGGTGTTGCTTTAATTAAGAACTTCAGTGGCCATCATACAAAAAGTGAAGAACAATTTGAATATCTTCTACAAATTGTAGAGCAGCACCGTAAGCATTTTACAAATGTAAAAAATCTACAATAAAAGAGGGACTTAAATAAAGGAAATGAATGGAATAGAAACAAAATTAGAGGACTGTGGATTAGCCCTATAGGGGATACCACATTAAAAAAAAATGCACTGATAACAGCTACCTCAGGGGTGGTGTGGAAATGCTGAAATGAATGATATAATTGATATAAAAAATATTAATATAAATAATCTGATTGGAGAATAAAATGAAATGTTTGACCTCCGTGCGGTACCTCTAAATATTATCCGATTTGCATACAAATTGGTATTTATAATTCTTTAACCATTCTTCACAATATACAGGGGTCCCATATCAAAAATAATAACTTTGAAAATTTACCCTTATAGGTTGGACCAGTCTAATATATATATATATATATATACAGTGAGGCCTTGCATAACGAATTTAATTCATTCCAGAAGGTCATTCGTTAACTGAAAAATTTGTTATGCAATGCATTAGTTCAATGGGATTTTCAGTAATTCGTTCCAGAGCCCAAATTTTGACCCCTTTTTGTGCTTGTTTACCCATTTTTTAAAGGTTTTTTAGTGTAATGTGTTCTTATTATTATATTAATGTTATTCTATGTATATATTTTATCTTTATTATGTGCACTGTAATTAACTTTATTTAGCACTAATAATGCTTAAAAGCATTAATTATTATTTATTCACTATATTAATTAATGATGATATAATGATAAATCACTGTAAAGCAAAATTTAAAAAAAAATTGATAGCAATTGTACACAACTGCTCACGACAGCTACCAACCTCCAACTGAACAGAAAACGTTATTACGTTTTTCATTACCAAATTCGTTCTGCAGGGTAAAATCATTATTTAAATCAATGGAGCCTTATGGAGGTAATTCATTAAGCAAAAATTCGCTATTTAAGGCATTCGTTATGCAAGGCCTCACTGTGTGTATATATATATACCTTATGATAATTTTGAATAAATTCATTATCAAGCTGTAGTCAACCTCTCAACCAGCTCTGTGTGATTTCCTCTCAGCTCATTAATTCTTCACATGAACAACAAAATTTTGCAGTACTCGGGACAGATTATCTATTGAAATCTGAGAAATTTCTTATTCAATCAATACTTTCAATTCTACTATGGTGTGTGGATTGTGTTTAAACACTATCTTTTAAATAATTCCAAAGATAAATGATATAATGGTTTATATCTGGGGGTGATGGTGGCCATGATATTCCTTTATCATAAATGGCAAGAAATGTGTTGGACAGGACTCTTTCATCAAAAGTATCATGAGCTGAGAGGACATCACAGAGCATATTTTGCACTAGGGGACTAATTCCTATAGCTATGTAGAGAAGGTACAGTAAAAACTATGCTTCTATTTCAGTTAATAAAAAAATACAAACCTTTTAAAGTGTCATGTTTAAAAAATCACCCAACATACGTATAAAGGGTGGGTCAATAAAATTATACCACTTTTCTGTCAACATTCATAGACATCAAGTGGTAACATTTTATTGACCCGCCCTGTGTATACTATATATATATTAAAAGGTCTAGCTTTCAACCTATAAAGGTCCTCTTCAGGTCCATAATTTAAAAATTATTGGAAGAAGAGATGGAGGAGATCCACTCAAGATGGAAGACTGCAGCAAAAATTTTAGAAGAGGAGGGATAGCCTTGGCTTCTTAACTTGTACTTTGTGGTTTGTGCACTCATTTCACTGCAATCTTCCATTTGGAATGGATCACCTACTACTACTTTTAATAGTTTTTAATTCATTGACCTGAAAAGAGTCTTTATAGCTTGAAAGCTAGTCTTTTTAAGTTGATTTTATTTTTTATGCAGGTTTTAACTGACTAAATATGAAGTGTGGTTATCATGCTTCTATCTTATATACTCTTTTATTTATATCAGACATGGGGTAATAGTAATAGACTATTACAGGATTTTTCAAGTAATAGCAATATATCATAATTTTTTGGCTGTAATAGTAATAGAAGGCAAAGTAATAGATAATAGTCTATTACTTTTCTATTACAGTGGCACTTCATTAATCCTGGGTTGTCAAAACTTTTCTCATAGTTACTGCTGTCATTCAACCATTTTCTTTGACAAGGGAATAACAAAAACCAACCATATCATGCTTGTTTATTACACATTAGAAACTATTATGGCAAATTTTTCCTTCAATAAAGTAAAATTTATCAAGACCTAGTCTCTGAAATTGTAATGCTTTGGTTGAAACAAATATTTGTTAAAACACTGCTTCTAAATGCATTTAAATAGACAAAGATCATTTTCAAATGAATGAAGTACCCCACATACAAAAGTAATAGTAATAGATGACCAAGTAATAGTAATAGATAAAAAATAAAGTAAGAGTAATAGATAAAATCAAAAGTAACAGTAATAGACCCCACGTCTGATTTATATATATATCCAGCAAGGATGTTGACCCATTGTGTGCTACGTATGGCATTATTTCTTGCTTAATAATATTTCTAACATTTTACACAACTATATTCATTTATAATACTATTTAAATCAATAATGTGTCCTAATAATTTTACAAGACCTTGATTCTTTTATTTTGGAGCAGAGGGGCCAGATGTTCCTTATATGTAGAGTTGGTCAGTCCTAATTACACATAAGATAGGGAACCTTACTGTATAGAGTATCCCAAAATGAATATAGCAAAAAGAAAGTCTAATAATTTTATCGCTAATTGAGATAATGAAATAGTTTTTACATGAATACAACAAGCATTAGATGTATAAGTTGCCCAGGCATTCAAATTCTCAAAAAGAGTAGACTTTACTTTTCAGAAAATCTCATAAGATAAAAATCAAAGGTGTTAAGTCGGGTGAACAGGCTGGCCACTTCATAGGTCCTCCCCAACCAATCCATCTTCCAGGGAAAGTTTCATTTGAAAACACTAACATTGCAAGCAAAGTGAGAGGGTGCTCCATCCTATTGAAAGAAAGCTCTTTGTAGCAGGCTGTTATTTTCCTGCAATTGTGAAATAAAGAACTCTTGTGACATGTTAAGGTATGAAATGCCAGTGACAGTGCATTCTTCAAAAAAATAGGATCAATAAATGCAGGAACTTGACAGGCCATACCATATGTTAACTTCAGGTGAATCCCTTTCATGTTCATGCAGCTCATGAGGATTTTCCTCTCCCCAAATCCTACAATTGTGCTGATTAACATTGCCCAATATGTGAAATGTAGCCTCATCACTAAAAATGAGGTTTGGTAAAAAATTGTTGTCCAATTCAATCTTTTCAATTAATTCTTGACAAGCATTTACTCTTGTTTCATAATCCTCTTCTAAAAGTTGATGAACTGTTTGCATTTTATAACATTAAACCTCAATTCTGCATGAAGGATACAATGAACAAAGCTTTTTGGAATATTCAATTCAAGTGATGCTCTCCTAATTGACTTTTTAGGGCGCATGTTAAATGCCTCTTTAACAGCATTTGCCCTTTCATTTGACTTTCTTGGTCTTCCTGCAGATTTCCTCTTCAAAACAGATCCTGTAGCTTCAAACTGATCCACCCACTGTCATATGGAGTTCCTTTCAGTGGTAGTTTATTCATCTCACATTGAAAATGCCTTTGGGCAGCAACTATTAAACCACATTCATGCACATATCTCACAATTTTTGCTCTCTCTTTTGGGCTTGTCATTATTCTGGAAAATGGGGTTTATTCTGAAAAGAAAAGAAAATGACAATCAATATTCACAACCAACTAAAACTTAAACATCTAACCTTTGTATTCATGTAAAAAACATTTCATTATCTCAGTTGTACCAAAAAAAATTACTTGACTTTCTTTTTGCTATATTCATGTTGGGACACCCTGTATATGGAAATGCTGAAGCAGAGTGAATGAAATAAAGATGATCCCAGAAAGTGGGGCTGGTGTGGTGTGATAGAAAAATTATTAATTTTTTATAAAATCTGTTCTCTCTCTTTTGGGAGTATAAGTTAAAATTTTACAGGTTATTGTACTGCACATGCATAGTAACTGGTTTACTTCCACCCCATGAAAGGATCAAAATTTTGGTCAGCACACAATACAGTTTATAGTTTTTATATTTATGGATAGACATTTTTATAGGCCTAGTTCCAATTATTATTTAAGGCTTATTACAGGTAATATACCTTTATTATTTACTTATTCTAAACTTAATTTATTACTCAATTCCAAACATTTTTATTGTTCAGAACCTTATTTTTATGGTTACTCATAGTGATGAGTAGTGATGTAGTGATGTACCAATCCCAAAATTTAGTGACTGCCAATTCCTTGCCTAGATTTAAAAAAAAAAATCAATTCCCTTCATAAATTTTACTAATCCAATGCCAATGTGAAAACTTTCAATGTTCATATTTTTACATTTCAAATTTGTTTAAATGATTTTCCTTAGCTCACACCACAATATACAGTACCAGAATTTGTTCTCAAATACTGTAGCTAAAGTGATGGTAAATAATTTTATTACTCAGTAAAAATGATAAAATAATTTTGTTTCATGAACTGAATACCAATATTTAATTTTGGTTTTCATTATGTTGAAGGTATTTTCTTCCTTCAATGCAACAACAAAATTTTTCATTAAAATTTCAAGGTTCTGGTAGCCTATTTGACTAAAAAAAATGGCTATACAATTTGGGTTTATATAATTATTAAAATACTTAAAATAAAGTCAACATAGTAAGATGGTTTCATATAAAAATTATAAAGTACAAGTTAATATAGAATTATTATTAATAAAATAGAGTAAGTGATTATAATACCATAGTTTATAACATTTAGAGATTAGCTGTTTAGAGAAAATATAAATTTATGGGTAACTTAATGAGTTTTGCCTTTTTCATGAAAATAAAATATATTTTATACAATTACACTTTGAAATGAGTACAATATAAATTATCATAAATAGTGTTTCTTGTATGTTCAATTTTCTATAAATTTAGATTTTGTTTTGTAATGAAAATTTTCAAATTTCAAAGAATCAGTACAAGAATTGGCTAAATATGGCCAATGCCCAAAAGTGACTAATTCTGCCAATGCTGACTAATCAGTGCACCACTAGTACAGTGTGGTCATGAAATTTTGAAATAATTGGGTGGTTACACCATCTGGAACTCATGAGAATTTCAATCCTCATGACTATTGGATCCAATCACTTTAATATGTATGTATGGTCATAAACAACCTTCAAAAAGACTATAAGCACTAAATAACTAATGTAGCATAATATCCAGTCAATATAAGATACATTAATATATTTGTAACCACCATTTTGCATAAATAACCTTTGTAAATTGTAGGAAGCAAAATATGTCCTGTGTATGATACTGTACTGAACTGTATGTTTGAATACTGACTGAACTTATGGAATCCTGTTCACAATACAATGATGTATCAGAGAGAAAAAGCTTTTGTGATAAAATAAATATGTACACTAAATTAAAACACTGCATTATTACATAATGTTAATTTACATTAACATACCTGAGGGTTCTCGTAGACTTTCAGATGACATATGAAGATTGAACTGGCTTGTGTGTGTGGATTTCGTACGGGTCAGCCAAACACAGATGTATGATTAGCAATTTTCCTCCCTCCTGACAATTACTCCCAAGAATCACTTAAACATGTGGCTACACCATCATATCTGATCCCATCCACTTAAATAACGTACATCATTGTAACTGCGGAGGTCAAAATCACAGCAAGCAAAACTATAAAAATTTTCATTGCAAATGAATGGGAGACAGCACACACTCTGAAGCTCAGAACGGAATTGAAATGACTGGTCACACAGGAGCAGAGTGTGAGTCATAGCATGTCTAACTGAATTTCACACGATTAGAATTTCAAAACTTTGAGATTTCAATCAATCGTAGTTTCAAAATTTTGTAACCACACTGTAATTAGTTAAAATCAACTATATACTCAATTTATTTCATTGCAATTTCTTCTGTATACTTTTCTGTTTCTAAACTGTACAGTAATGCCCTGATTTACACAGTAGATGCATTCCTGAACCTTCTGCACAAAATGAATTCTGCGTAAATTGGGGGGACCTTTAACATATAATTCAATGTTCTAAGTATAGGACCCCCAACCCCAAGACACTTCAAAAATTAAATAAAATTAAATAAAAATAAATATAATAATAATCTGCCAAAAAATGAATATTAATTAAACAAATAAATAAATAAATACAAACTCATCTGTAAAAATAAGTAAAATTAGTAATAACGTAATAAATTGATTTTTTTTGGACTGTGTTAATACGAAACCAAGCAAATAGGGGGGCACATAAACTGAGGAGTTACTGTTATGTATATGAAATTATATACATAGTTGGAATCAGGAAATTTATTGGTAAGTTCCTTTTTTCTCTGGCTGTTGTTGTTGTTGTTGGTTAGCCGATCAGCCCACCCTGATCGAGCAAACCAGCAGCAAGCAGGTAACCAATTGCCCTCTCTAGAGTGGACCAGAGGTTCAGTGCACTAGTGATGTTGTGTTGTGTTCTATGTTGTGCTAGAGTGGTACAGTCTGTCATAATATGTTCAATTTTTTGTGGTGTGTCCTGGCACAGGTGGCAGGTGTCATCTGTGGAGTTGTCTAGTCTGTGTTTATATGTATGCAAGTTGGGGTGATGTCCACATTGGAATCGTGCTAAGTTAACTCAATCCAATCTGCTCAGGCTGGTCTCTGACCTGTCAATGGGTAGTGGCTTCACACCTTGGACCGCATTTGGACTGAGTCATGTCAGTGCTTTGTGGGTTAGGTGTGTGTGTGTGTGTGTGTGTGTGTGTGTGTGTGTGTGCACATGTTTTCTGTAGTGTGTGATGTCTGTGGGGCATGTTATGGAATGGAATATTTGGTTATAATGTGTCTCTGGTGTTACCTTAATGGTGCGAGGTGTTGGTGCATGACTGTACAGTGAGTGTACACGTAATGGCAAAGGTGTTGTGGGTTAGTTGTCGGTGCTACCATGAATTGTGTTCTCCTCATGTCTAAATGTTCCCTAACTTTCAGTATTTTTGTTTCTCTGTGCAGGTGGTTCTATTAAATTATTGGTGTTTTTCTCTGGTTGCTACTGTGTGTGTGTGTGTGTGTGTGTGTGTGTGTGTGTGTGTGTGTGTGTGAATTGAATCTTCCAGCTTGCTTTTTACCCTTGTAAACGTGCACTTTTGTTGTTATTGATATTATCTAAGAAAAGGGTTTCCCACCTTAACTCTATCTGAACCCATGCAGGAGGCATTTATTTGCCTTCCAAAAATTGTCACTTTGCATTAGTGAAGAAAATATCCTCACAATCATTTGGAGTGTTTTTCCCTTGTTCTGTCAGCTATAACCATAAGACATTAAGAATGTACACAATGCAGATAATCTGCTGATTAGCAAAGTTCTTTAATTATTTTTTTCCCTATTATGCAGGAAGGAGGGGCCAAGGGCTAATGCCCTCAAAAGCACATTTTCCTTACTTGATTATCCTTTCAAGTTTTAACACTATTTCTTACGTATAATGTACAGTATTATTATTTATTGCCTTTTGTATATTTACATTGGTGCAAAATTTTCCTAACAAGTTAACTGCCATTTGGCAACTCCGAGTCTCACCCGTAGCGCCAAAGAGAGGTAGGTCTAAAGATACCAAATGCTTTCAGCATTCAGTTTTTGATTTGTTGCTGTGAGGGGAAGGTACTGTAATTCATACATATAGTGTTTTTGTGTGTGTGTGTGTGTGTGTGTGTGTGTTTTTTTCTATTGAATGACAACAAACTTGATATATATGGTACCCTACATCTACATATGCTGGGTGCTTTTAAGATGGCAAGATCGCCTTTCATCTTTGTTTTGCTGATATGTTTGTTAAAAAAAAAGTTGATTTTTTTTACTTAACTGTAAGTGTTACAATTTTCAGGACATTATTGTCATCAAACTGTCAAATGTAAAATTAATTTGCAATAAATCGCTAATTATTTCAATTGTATGGTACAAGAAACCTTGCATTTATTCATATTACCAACTATTTCTTATATTCTGCCATGTTATTGTAACTAAAATATATATACTTAATATAATTTTTACAATTTTTTTCACATATTTTTCATATTGTCAACCTTATATTTTGTAGGGAGAATTTAAAACAGATGATTCCACCACACTGTATGCCATGATCAACCCTGTAAATTGTAGTACTTTATGCGTTTATATTCATATATTGTTATGGTTTCCATGTGTGTTCACAGAACCAATGGGCCCCCGCAACTCATCTGGTGCCCTGGGCCACACAGTAGCTAAACACACCCCTGCACACCTTACAGCTTTTGATAAATGATTCAATATTTTCACAGCAAGCAGTTAAGGATATCACAGCAATTAGCAGAAATACTGTTACTCACTTCAGTCACTCACCATCTGCAGTAAGCAAAATGACAATAATACAAGAGCAGCTAGCTCTGAAAAAGCATAAACTAATTCAAGACTTGCCCACTCAGTGGAACAGCACATTTTACATGCTGGAAAGAAATTTAGAGCAACACAAAGCCCTGGCTGCATATACTGTAGATCATAGCATAGCTTCTTTAAGTGCATATCAATGGAATATAATGGAAAAAAAATTTCAACTGCTCAAGCCATTTGAAGAGATCACAAAAGAACTAAGTAAAATGGAGTCTACCACATCAATGATAATTCCTACAATCCTAACACTCAAGTTATTCATATCCAACAGTAAGAGCTTCGGTTGCATCATTACCATGCTTAAGGGATTCAAAGCATCAATGGAAAGAAGGTTTAATAAATACTTAGAAGAAAAATGTCTGTGTCTACTTTTCTAGATCTAGATTTAAATTAAAATTTAAAAAAATGGTCTAGAATCATGTCAAGCAGTGGGTTTTAGAGGAATTCAACAAAGATAACACTGGTGTGCATCAATTTTGCTGTCAAGGGTTTTGTAAGTGATTCTTATAGAGCATTTCCTGCTGATTTCGAATCTGCAATCCATTTTTCTCAATCAGCTCAGGTTATCCGGCTATGGCCTCATAAGTAAAATAGAATTTTTCGTGATTTTGTCAAAGCGGAATTGGAACAGTAACATCTATCATCACTTGTTTCACTTGTATAATATCTTTTTTTACTTTTCAGGCATATAGATAAAATATTTCATAATGAATAGATTGTGTAAAAATGATCCCAATAGATTCTGCTACATATGTGGGACGGTTACCATGCCAAATAACCAGTCCCAAATCACTAAATTTGTGAAGACAATGTATAGAGCATACTTTGGAATTAAGCTAGGGGACCAGGACAAAAATTTCGCCCCTCATATGTGCTGCAAGACGTGCATTGAAAATTTGAGAAGATGGAGCAAAGGCAGAGCGAAATCTTTGCCTTTTGGAATTCCCATGATTTGGAGAGAAGGAAAGGATCATGTGACAGATTGCTATTTCTGCATGACAAACCTCCAAGGTGGGCTTATAAATTTATTTTTCTTAAATATTTTGAAATCCTCGTATGAAACTTGACATAATATTCACCATAATGTAATATTCACCATATATAGCATAATATTCACCATAATGGTAATCATACATTTACATATACATATTGTTATAGAAAATACATTTACACATACATATTGTTATACAAGTTACATTTACATATACAATGATTGTATATTTTCTTTCTTTTTCATTCATATTGTCCGCGAAGGGACAATATGAATCAAAAAGAAAGAAAATATACAGACTCCATCGACCTATTTCATATCTTACAGACCGCAGCCTTCCCTCACGAGCCGCCACTGTCTGAATGCTTCTTCTATTTCATATGCAAGTTTTATATCCATGTTTCTGTGTTTCTATTTTCAGGAGTTAACAAGAAGAATAAACACATTGTTGTATACCCTGACATTCCTTCTGCTATGAGACCTGTACCCCATGGTCCTGGAATTCCAATACCCGACCCACCTCAAACCCTGGACTTCGATGATTCTGATGATGAATCAATAACCAATGCCAATGACCAGTCCCAATTGTATATACCTCAAAATACCGCTTCAAATGAGCCGAGGCCTCTCAACCAGGCCAAACTTAATGATCTTACCAGGGATTTAGGACTTTCCAAATTAGCTGCCGAGATCTTGGGCTCACGACTTCGAGAGGACAACTTGCTGGCTCCGGGAACAACATTCTCCTGGTATAGGAAACGAGAGGAAGAATTCCGCAAGTTTTTTGCAGTGCACGAAAATACCTCTTCCTTAGTGTATTGCTGCAATGTTGAGGGGCTAATCGAATCCTTGGGCCTGCCATATAACACATCAGAATGGAGGCTATTTATAGACTCGTCTAAACGAAGTTTGAAAGCAGCACTTCTCAACATTGGGAATATAGGGTTGCATCAGTCCCTGTAGAACATTCCGTACAACTTACTGAGAGCTACGATAACATGAAAATTTTACTGGATGCTCTCGTATACGACCAACATAACTGGAGGATCTGTGGAGATTTGAAGGTAATACTAATATCATAAGTAAACTATTGCTATTGACTATGTTGTTTTTCCAAAGGTTATTTGAGAGCGTATAAGAACACTTAACTTCCCCACAGAAGTGATACAGTCCAATGCATAGATTTTTTTATCTGATAGAACAAATTCTCTAAATTCTTTAAATATTTTCATTTTTTTCAGATTGTGGCATTTGTATTGGGAATGCAAGGGGGATACACGAAATACCCATGTTTCCTCTGAAAATGGGATAGCTGAGCGGATGAGAAGCACTATGCACAGCGTGAATGGGCATCCAGAGAGAATTTTGAACCTGAGTCGCATAATGTCGTTTCAGTGGCCCTTGTACCACCAACAAAAATTTTGCTCCCACCACTTCATATTAAGCTGGGCTTGATGAAAAATTTCATCAAATCAATGAATAAGGAGGGTTCAGCATTCCGATATCTCGAGAGTAAATTTCCTCATATATCTGATGCTAAACTAAATGCTAGGGTTTTTGATGGTCCTCAAATTCAAACTTTGATCAAGGATACTCAGTTCGAAAACGCAATGACTCCAACTGAGAAGAATGCCTGGCAGGCATTCAAATCAGTTGTCACTGATTTTCTTGGTAAGCGTAGAAGTCCAGAATACGAGTCTGTTTTCAAAAACTTGATGGAAGCTTTCAAAGCTCATGGGTCATGCATGTCCATAAAAATGCACTTTTTGTGGTCCCACTTGGACTATTTTCCTGAAAATTATGGGGATTATAGTGAGGAACAGGGTGAACAATTTCACCAAGATATCAAAATAATGGAAGAGAGGTACCAGGGAAACTGGGATATCAATATGCTGGCGGACTATTGCTGGTGTTTGAAGAGAGACGTGCCCGAAGAAAAAACAGACGGAAAGCCCAAAAAAAACTTCATTCCTTCCTCAATAAACTTTTTTCCATATTCATTGTATGAATAAAAGTATTTATTCCAGGGATGGGGAGTCGGCCAAAAACAACCGACTCCCAACTCCCGAGTCGGTATTTTTAAAAACTGACTCCGACTCCCGACTCTTTCCTTATCATGCTGATCTACAACCTTATAAATATTGGGATGTTTGTTTCGTAGATGGCGTTTCAAGTTTGAGGCTCTAGTTGGAGCATTAGCATGTTTCCCAGTGTAAGCACTAATTTTTGCATTACACTCTTTACCATCCTTTTCTACTTGACAAATAAAAATACTTTCATCCTCATTTAGCTTAAAATATTGAAAGACTGCTGATTTTCTACTAGGCCCACGACTCATTACTAATAGGGGCTAATTAAATTAATAATTAATATATTGCTAATTTTTATATGGTACCTAGTATCCTAAAATAGAAATATGAAATTCATTTGCTAAGATTTACCAGAATAATAAATCAAATGTGGAAATGTGATCTAGAATTAGTTCAGGAAGATATTTATTTAGGGCAGAGTAGTATTCTGGTAAATTGTTGGCATATAGAAATTGAATCAAAGAGTCGGGAGTCGGTCGTTTTTAATTGGGGACAACCTATCTTCTCATCTCTCTGCAGATATTATCGAAGAGTGTGAGAAGAACAATATAAAGTTTATATTCCTCCCACCCAACAGCACACATCTCCTGCAACCACTTGATGTCGGCATATATGGCCCTATGAAGAAAGCTTGGAGGACTATTCTTACCCAGTGGAAGATTGGTGTAGGTAAGCATTATGCTACCTTGCCCAAACAGTGGTTTCCTCATCTTCTGCTGAATCTTCTTACTGTAATGCTGGATACTGGTACCAGTACAACTCAAATGATGAAAAAAGCCTTTCAAACTACTGGCATCTATCCACTCAACAAACAGCACATACTAGACAAGATCAAACAACCTCATATGGAGCCTGCAACAGACTTGGTTAGTCCCTTGGTGATTACCCACCTCACAGAGCTTAGAAAGTCAGCTGCTACAAAGGCAGGTGCTGTTTCTTGGAGAAGACTCCTAGTATCACCTGGAAAAAGTGTGACCCTCAACGATATCAACCAGCATGCAACATCTGGAATAACAAAAAAGAGGAAATCATTCACCCAAGTACCGTCATCTTCATCCTCTGATGCTGATGACCTTTCCTTGTCTGATGATGCCCTGAGTGGCATTTCACAAGTTTGAACCAGAATGTGGCGCGGAAGAGCCAGAATCCCAGCTTCAAGGAGGAGACTATGTCCTAGTTAGATTTACATCAAAGAAAATGATTTTCCACTATGTTGGCAAACTTCTGGAACATGTTTCTCCTGAGATTTGGAACATCAAATATTTCAGGCGTAACTATGAACTATCTAACAATGAATTTATCATATTTGCACCACCCAACAATCAAGACCTCTTTGAAACTGAAGCTGTTAACATTGTTCAAAAACTTCAGAAGCCAACATTCAATAAAAAAAAGTTGTTTTGTTCCATGGGGCAAATGCGCCATAGTCTTAGATATTGTCTTAATAGAAAAGTTTAAAATATATTTCTATTTTTTTATACCAGGCACAGCCTTGACAATGCCCTACTTGGTCATGAAATAAAATCCAAAAAACTTGCTTCAAATGGTAAATGAACCCACTTAGTTTGTGTTTGCACCCATCACCAGAATCCTAAACTCATGGTATCAGCAATTGCAGAGAAAAACTTAACCTATTACACACTTATGGAAAAAAGTGTTTGTGATATAAATTCTTCTACATGCATGTTACATGGATGTCAAGAATGTCCTGGTAGCATAGGCATATTTAATTTCTTAAATACTCTACCTTCCTTGACAAGCAGAGATTCTGTTGAATATGTTCAGTGGACTAATACAGATAGATCAACATTGGAAACTTGTATAGCTTCTCCAGATGAATTTATTGAACACCTTTCAGAAAACATTTTCTCTCTTACTAGGCACCACTACATTGCAAAAAGCCAGAGTCCGTATTTGAAGACTATGAAATAGAATCTTCACTGTGATGAAATACTTGTGCTAGGGGATTTTGCAGAAAACTATTCATTCATCACTCAAGATGAACCACAACATTTTCACTGGACAAATGACCAGGTGACCCTCCATCCATTTGTGGTGTATTACATGAAGGATGAGGAATTAATTCGTATTAGTCACTGTATTATTAGCGATTGTCTTGAGCACTCAACATCAGCAGTTCACACTTTTCAGCAATATTTAATGAAGGATATTAAACAGAAATTCCCCAATGTACAAAGAGTAATTTATTTCTCTGATGGGTGTGGAGGCCAATACAAAAACAAATATAATTTCAGCAATCTATGCTATCATGAACAGGATTTTGGTGTGAAGGCTGAGTGGAATTTCTTTGCCACAAGTCATGGGAAAAATGCTTGTGATGGTATTGGAGGAACTATTAAAAGAGCTGTAGCAAAGGCTAGTTTGCAATATACTGATACTGGTCATATTCTAACACCAAGAGCTTTTTATGATTTTTGCACTGAACACTTTAATTCAATTATTTGTTTGTATGTTACAAAGGGAGGAGGTTCATGCGGATAAATTCAATCTTTCTAGTAGGTTTAATAAAGCTTTACCTGTTAAAGGTACACGGGGTTTTCACAGGTTGTACCAGAGTCAGAAAACCTAATACAAGCTTATCAGACACCTGATTCTGATAATTGTAAATTGTTTAGAATAAGTACTGGGGCTGAACTAGATAAAGACAGTCAACTAGTTGAAAAACATGAGTATCAAATTGGCCAGTATGTTGCCTGTAAATATGATGATAAGGTTTGGTTTGGAATTATTTTAGACACTTCAGAAGAATATGGTGATTATAAAATCAGTTTCCTCACCTCATCAGGATCTACCACTCAGTATTATTTTCCAATGAAAGAGGATGTTTGCTGGATAAAACAAAGTTATATGATTTCTATCATGATGACACCAAATATCAAGTCTCGTGTTAAGATTATTTACTCCTTCAATCCAAAGCAAGTTCAAGAACTTAGTTGGAATTTGGAACCAAAACTAGGATAAAAATCTGTTGAAAATTAACTATACAGGGTGTCCCATAAGTCCAGCATCATAGGAAAAATAATAAAAAAAGGCAAAACAAAAGCTTTTATTTACAGAACATGCTCAATATGTCCACCATTGTTTTCAATACACAAATTCCGTGCGCGGACAGGATGCCGAATGCACTTATGCCGAAGGACAAGAAGCTGAAGCCAAGATGCCAAAAATCTGTGATGCCGAATGGACACGAAGCCAAAAATCCGTGATGCCGAACGGACACGAAGCCAAAAATCCGTGATGCCGAACGGACACGAAGCCGAAATTCTATGACGCCGAACAGACATGAAGCCGAAATTCAGAAAGCCAAATAGACACTAAACCGAACTGTAAAATGAGATGCAAAATAATTCAAAAACTTTATTTACAACTTACAACTTACTTTATTACAACTTTATTTACAATTTATCATAAAATAAGGGAAAATCATTAAAAATGTAATTAAAAATTGTAAGCTAACGCACGTAGGAAACCCAGACCATCTTCTTTATCGTACGAAGTGAAAATAGACTATCCTTTCGTTGATGGCATCATATTTTTTGTTCGGTCTTGAAATATTGATTCCCATAGAAGCCTGTTTGATTAAAACTTCATTTGTTGCTTGCTCACTTCTGATCATTCTAAGAAGCTTGGGTAATGTGGGATGAGTTACATTAAGCCTTTTTTTGAAGGCCTGATGCCAACCTTCCAGAGAATTGTTCATTCTCGGCAGATTTTCCTTAACGCGAGAGTAAACTGACCATAATTCTACATCAAAGATCGGCTTCCTTCTCCTCCCCCATTGTACTACTACTAATCATGTGCTCTCGAAGTAAACTAAAAAGTCGCTTAACATTTCATCTATTGTGGGATTTAAGGAAGTGAGAAATTCTTCAAATAATTCTTGAATGTCTGCTGGTGGGGCAAAAGCAAGAGCTTGTAATTGCTTAATGAGGTGTGCATTGTCAGGTTCGGCATACCAGTTTTGCAGGCCACAAGCTTGAATGTTACGCCATAGGCATTGGCCAAAATGAAAAAAGCAGCCTGAAATTGATGTGTTTGGGAAATTTTTTTTGATACTATTAATTGCTGCTCTTTCGAAGTCTACTGTCATTGAAGTTGGATCCTTAACTCCTTTATTTTTCAAGAATTTAAAATTTTGTCATACGTTTGCTCATGCTTGTTACTTGCAATACAATACAATACACTAATGGCAACATTTTGCTTTCCGAAATAAGCGCATGTATAGTATAGAGTTGTTTTCCTAGTGGGGCAGAGTCAGATGTGCCATCTCCAAACCATGTTTGCTTTTTGGATAAGAGCTCCAGATTTTTTTCAGTAGATAAGATAACAGCATCACTTTCATACAGCCGAAAGTTATCTCCTCGTGTCGTTGCATTCAAATCTTCAACCATGTCTACCTTTCTTGCTCTTATTATTATTCTTCCAAGTGTTTCTCTCTTAGGTAGGGCTCCAGCTACACTAAGTGGCAATTCTTCGGTTGCATTGCTAATTATGCTGCTTGTAACTTCTTCCGAATGCTCAGCTTGAGTTTTCATACTGTCCAATACTTTCAAAACAGAATTACGAGCTCCATCAGGGGGGTGAGAATGATCAGAAGCATTACTATGCACACTATCATTAATAGGTTTAATTCTAGCACCACACACACTACATTTCTCACACCTCCAGTATGTGGTTTCGTTAACTTTTTTGTCCACAATGTATGTATACCCACTAAAAAGGAGCTTTCTTCCACCGCGTGCTGTTTTAACGAATTCCATGTTTAAACTAAAGGGTTTAGTAAAATACCCAAATAATTCGGTTACTATTTATCTGAGAAAGTTAAATAAATAGCAATTTTTTTTCATTTTTAATTAGTTAGTTGGTTTTGTTAGGTTGATTGGTTAGTTAGTTAGTTAGATTAGTTATTGATCCAAGCTAATTAGTTTTTGATTAGTTAGTTTTATTTTTTTTGAAGTTAGTTAACTAGTTTTTATAAGTTTTTTAATCCAAAAAATTCATGTTTTTTTTTTAATTTTTCTTACCCCCCCGTTGCTTTATATTTACCATATATTATATATTATATATATATATATATATATATATATATATATATATATATCATAGTTGTTCGGCTCTCTCACTCTCTATTCGGCTTTCTGAATTTCAGCTTCATGTCTGTTCGGCATCATAGAATTTCGGCTTCGTGTCCATTCGGCATCACAGATTTTCGGCTTTGTGTCCATTCGGCATCACGGATTTTCGGCTTCGTGTCCATTCAGCATCACGGATTTTCGGCATCTTGGCTTCAGCTTCTTGTCTTTCGGCATAAGTGCATTCGGCATCCTGTCCATGTACCACAAATTCAGACGTGATACCCAGTCAGCAAGCACATGGTGAATGATGTCAGGAGTAATGGTGTTACATGCCCCAATAATGCGCTGCCGCAAATGTTCAGCACTCCTAATTTTCTCTGCGTATACCAGCACTTTCAAGTGGCCCCCCACCCGAGATAAAAATCTAGTGGCGTGAGATCCAGGCTTCTAGCTGGCCATTCCACAGGCCCTCAACGTCCTATCCAATGACCAGGGAATTGTTGGTATGGGTATTCCCTTACTTGAGTGCTGTAATGTGCAGGAGCGCCATCTTGCTGGAACCATGTTGGGAAATTTCCTTCTTCATTCAAGACATTGGGAAATGTTTCTTCCTTCAGCATATGTAGGTAGATGCCTCCAGTGACATGTTTATTGAAAAAGAGGGGGCCTATGAAGCAATCCTTCCAAATGCCACACCATACCATCACCCGAGATGCACCTTGTTCCTTTGAAGAGGTATACCAGTGAGGGTTGTTTTGAGACCAGTAGCGGGTGTTCTGTCGATTTACCTCACCATTTCCATAAAAAACGGCCTCATCACTGAACAGAATGGTGGATGGGAAATTGGCATCCTGAGCATATTGTTCCATAGCCCATTCACAAAATTCCATCCACCAGTCGGGATCATCATCGCTTAATTTCTGTAGGATCTGAAGTTTATATGGATGCCATTTGTGAGCCTGAAGAATGCGATGGATGCTACTTTTCGACACTCCTGTTTCAGCGGACAATCGCCGAAGAGACTTATTGGGACTTCTGTTAAAATGAGCCAGGATAGCAGTTGCTGTATCATCATCAGTGGACCTCCTTGAAGGTCCACTGCATGGTTTATCTACTATGGATCCTGTTTCCTTAAACTTTGCAACAAGTCTGCTAACATAACTCTGTGTTATTGGCTTGCAGTCTGGATGCAGTCTGTTAAATTCAGCAGCAGCCTCTCTTTGACTCCGATTTCCTATGAGTAGAATTATCTGGATTCGTTCTTCCTTGCTCAGACATTATGGCCTGTAGAAAGAGAAAAATATGAATTATGGTTTATAGAAATAGAAAAATATGAATTTCTCCTATGATGCCAGACTTATGGGACACCCTGTATATGAGCTTAGTTAGGTATAGATTATTAGCATTAAGAATTATTGCACCATGTGTAAATTGCGATGTATTTAATTGCCTAACAGCTTACATGAATTTGTAAAAATTAGTCTTTTAAGTAAAAGTAGCCATTTCGAAATCTGTAAATACCTATTTTATATGCATATACACATATATTTCGGAGCTATTGAAGAATATGGACCCCAGCCTTCTTTAGTTAGGCTTATAAGGCTAACTAACAAAAATATCACAACCTGACCTAACCAATCGTTAGGTTAACTGTGCGCCCTTGATGATTGGTTAAGTTATTAGGTCATGATATTTTCATTAGTTAGCCTTATAAAGCTAACTAAAGAAGGCTGGGGTCGCTATTCTTCAATAGCTCCTATATTTCTTTTCATATATTGATAGAATAAGGTTGAAACTCATTTTTTATATATCTGAAAATTTTTAAAAATCTGTAATTTAGTGGGGGCAGGACCCCTTCAAGTGGAATAAAGTGTTGTAACTTTTTTTTTGTTAATTTTAGCATTTTTTCTACTTATGCTAATTTGTTATGTGTGGAATTACCTTTCATAAACACTTTAAATCACTGTTCTATGTCAATTAGGGACTACATTATGGTAGTTTGAATATTTAGTTTTCATCCCCTCCCCCCAAAAAGGGGGAGCATAACTTTTGAACCATAACTCCGATTGAGCTGATATTTGAAATTTGGTACTTGCTAGCATAGACCATTCTATAAACCAAATTTAAGGAAAATCTATGAGGGTGTGGTTTTGACCACTGCATGATTTTCTGGCTGAAAATCTTCATCTGATCCGCAAGACCTACTGGTACTTGCTCCATCATCTGGTAGAGGCTGTAGGCATTGTTCTTCATATTGTGTGGGGCACTTGTGGCACTCTGGGCAGAGCTTTTGTCCTGGTTTTATATTCATCATCCTGGCAGTCACTGTCTACAGTGCATAGGGATTCTGATAATCATAAAATACAATTCTAAATAAAAATTTTCTCAAAACTCACTGGCCCCAAGATACAAAAGTACAAATGTTATAAATGAATATAAATTTACTTGTATTAGATGGGAATGTTAGAATAATGTAAATGCAGGAGACAAAATTCAATAATAATGTAATATATAGGAAACTTAATTGTGATTTTCTTTCTGTAAACTTTTCTTGGGTCTGCACAATAGCATTGAAGACTTTCGTAATGAAACAAAAACATTTTCTCATGATGAAAACACGCAGTATCACTGTTTTTCAACAATATATCACATTGTTGCAGTGGTGTTATCCAGTAAAACAATGAAGGTCCGAATCAATTTGAACCACCCGACAACATTAACATTCGTGCAATTATTATCTACCGGTACAGGGAGAAGACTTACTTCAAAACCAAACACCCGAAGATGACTCGTTGGCTGAGGGAGTACAGACGACCAATAATCTCAGAACCTTCCAATATTCCACGAAAAATGAAACAAAAATGCTCACCAAATTCCCGATTACAATGCCGTAGCCAATCAAACTGTAACCTCAACGAGTTGGAAGAAAAACAGACTAGAGGTAAAATCATGAACAATTTTTATTGATGGGAAAGGTGAAGTTACATTCTATACGATACATGAAAAGTGAGGAAAAAGTCAGAGAAACGGGGTTAGGCAGGGTGAAGCAGAGACAATAGAGTAAGCTGGCAGACAAGCAATAAGATATATATTTACAAATGTACAAGCAGTGTCAATCGCAAGAACATATATCAATATATATATTAATACATGGTCAAGAATAACTGGACTTAGGCAAAGCAAGCAATCTATCTTTGCCTTACAATGGTCAAGACAAGCTCCTGCGGGTTACAATAAGGATGAATCAAGAAACAATGATAAGTTGCTTCCTGATTCCTTATCTTGAAACTTAAATGTTCTTCCTTTTACAACAATATTTATACCCTAAATAAACCTAACTATGGTAAATAGAAAGGAGGGTAAGGTGTTATTTATACCTGGCTTTATCTTATGTGCAGATACCACCACTTAAACTTTCAGAATGTTCTGGAACTATTGTTCAAGTTCAAGAATTTAAACGCCTTAGATAAATGTCAGTTTTCTGTCTTTCTTAACTTCTAGTTTCAGCACCAGACAATACTCTGATAACAAGTCACACTGTGCACTTTGTTTGTTGGCCTGTTAAGATTGTCAATTCTATCAATTTCAGGACCAATACCGTACTTGATGTTTTAATCACGTTTGTCAGGAAAGTCTTTAAAATAAAGTCTAGGTAATTTAAGCAGAAGTTTTAGGACTTCTTAAAAAACCTGCAGTTTTATTATAACATTAAACCACAATTCTGACTCTAGATTCTATGCCTTGAACTTTAAGCAATTAAGTCTATTTTTTAATCCCATAAGTCTATGACTAGATTCTACGGGTCTAGATTCTATGGGGGTTATGGCATTCAAACCTGTATGGGAGAGAAAGAAATAAAGGTTAATAAACACAACTACAATAATTTGATAATCAGTGGTCCCTACTACATTCTCACCACATTAAACAGCACACCCATCATAAACATCGATACAACACTCAAGACATTTAATCAGATTATCAATAATGCAAACAAATACATACCCAAGGGCAACATTAGGAAATACAACCCAAATTACACTAGAGAAATAGCCCACCTCATAAGGCAACGTAACAACCTCAAACATAACACACAAACACCACACACAGAAGCCATAAAGCAGCAGATACAACAGCTCAACACAGAAATAAACAACAAACTCAAAGAAAAACAAACAGAAACATTCAGGGAATTCATAACAACACTAAACCACTCCACAGATACATACAGGCTATACAAGACTATAAACAGCATTACCCACTCTAACAGCGGCATTCACACCTCACACGCGGCTATCTGTCGCAGCCAAAATAATATCCCAACATACACACAACAAGCTAACATTCTAGTTAATCACTACGCAAAGATAAGTCACTTAAACATAGACAACAACCAGAAACACGCAGACAAACAAACAGCCAGACACAAGAAAACCTACAGACTCGACACGACCATTACACCCTTCAATACAGACCAGACCACCAAGATCATCAAAAACATTAAAAATTCGAAGGCTACTGGACCAGACAACATATCTAACATACACCTTAAACACTTGGGCCCACAAGGAATACTAGCTCTCACAAATATCAGCACATATTCATACCAACACTCTATTATTCCTGACATATGGAAACAAGGTAAAATTATTACACTACTCAAACCAAACAAAAATCCAACAGAACCAGCTTCCTATAGACCCATTACTTTACTATGCACACCTTCCAAAGTAACAGAAAGACTAATCTTACAAATCACCAACCCACACATACCACTATCGCCTACTCAACATGGATTCAGACCTCACCACTCAACCACGACATTACTCACTAACCTGACGCAGCACATCATGGATGGCATCAACTCTAGAAGACCAGCTCAACGTACACTATTAGCAACAATAGACATTAGTAAAGCATTTGATGCTATCCCACGCTTCCCTCTCATAAACAAAATACTCAACACAAACATGCACAATAACACCAAAAGGTGGCTGAGCAACTATCTCTCAGGAAGATACTCACATGTCACATTTAATGGCAAGTCATCCAAAAACAAGCTTTTTCTGAACGGGGTCCCTCAAGGCTCTGTTCTCTCACCAACACTCTTCAACTTATACATGCATGACATTCCAACACCCATAGATAACAAGCTTACCTTATCATCATATGCAGATGATATCACTCTAACATCCACCCACAACAACATCGACACCGCTACAAATAACCTACAAACATACATAAACAGTATACAAGACTGGCTCACACACAATAGACTCAAAGTAGCGCCCACAAAATCAACCATCACCTTGCTTACAAGCAACACAAAAGAACACCAGGTAATTCCACAACTTACACTAAACAACATCAACATTCCACACACTCACAGAACCAAAATACTAGGTGTCACATACAACATATCATTATCTTTTGCAAACCACATTCAGGACATTAAAAACAAATGTACGTCAAGACTTAACACGCTTAGGGTACTAACATGCACAAACTTTGGACACCAGCAGGAAACAACATCACTCATCTACAAACAATATATTCGCTCAGTTATGGACTATGCTAGCCCATGCTGGGCACCCATTATCTCAAACACACACATAAACACCTTACAAACAATACAAAACAACGCACTTCGTATCATTACAGGATGCACTCAAACAACACCAATAGAACACCTGCACACAGAAACAAATACTAAAAGTTAGGGAACATTTAGACATGAGGGGAACACAATTCATGGCAGCAGTGACAACTAACCCACAACACCCTTGCCACTACATGTACAATCATGCACCAACACCTCGCACCATTAAGGTAACACCAGAGACACATAACCAAATACTCCATTCCATACCACGCCCCACAGACATCACACAGTACAGAAAACACATACACACACACCTAACCCACAAAGCACTGACACGACTCGGTCCGAATGCGTTCCTAGGTGCGAAGCCGCCGCCCATTAACAGGTCAGAGATCAGCCTGAGCAGATCGGATCGAGTTAACTTAGCACGATTCCGATGTGGACATCACCCCGACTTATGGACATATAAACACAGACTAGACAACTCCATAGACGACACCTGCCACCTGTGCCAAGACACACCACAAACAATTGAACACATTATGACGGACTGTACCGCTCTAGCACAACAACGAACACAACACAACATCACGAGTGCGCTGAACCTCTGGTCCACTCCGGAGAGGGCGATCGGTTACCTGCGTGCCGCCGGCTTGCTCGATCAGGGTGGGCTGATCGGCTAAACAACAACAACAACAACAACATTCTCCCCTTTGAGCGGCAAAGCCACTCAAAAAGACCAATCCACCAGGGAACCACTCTCATCCCAACAGATCCAAATACCATCCCTAGCAAAATCTCTCCTTCCATTTAGCAATACCTTACAATAATCTACTTACATTAATTTACAAAATACTTCAATTTTCAAATATTCTTATATGAATGGTCAACTTGATGGTTACTCTCGAATTACTTTCCTACAATGGCTCTCGGAGCTCCAAACCAACCTGCGAATCCCTGTTCCAGTCAATCACCGATGCGTTGGAGTGTCCTTTAGTCCTGGCTCTATCATCCATCATAACTGCGGGAAATTCAATGGTGTGATGTTTCACGACTGTCAGATTTTTGGGTAGTGTTGAAAATTGGATATTCAACTTGTCCATTTCTTGACGATCAGGAACAAGCCACAAGTGACTTGAACCTCTTCTCCATTAATCTGGAGGACAATCCTGAAGTATCAGGATTTTCGATGCCATAATGACAATGTTGTGCCATTTGAAGTTCTTGAAGAGGCGATCGGTAGGCAAGTCATGAACATTCGTGAAGATGGGAATTAGGGATGAGTGGGATGATGGACATTCTCCAAGATGGGACAATTGAGAGTCTTGACCAGATGTGGGACAACAAGGCGGTGAACTTGGGTCGTAAATGGTGGCAGGTATAGGGTCCAGATGCGAGGAGCTTGCTGTGCCATAAAGATGAGAGTACTGGAGTTGTTTTCCAAATGTTCATGAATTCGTTAAGTTGTCAATATTAACTGGTTATACCATTAAATAACTGCACATTAATTTTCAGATATATTTAAAATTTCCTTTCCATTTTATATAGATTCTAACTAGCTAACTTTATTATACATGAAACTATTGATATTGAAATGGCAATTCTAAAAATTTAAACATAAATAAACCAAAAACATTCACATGATAATATTCCGGAATCTACTGATGCAAGTCATGGTCATACTCAACTGGTTTCTTCGGGACGTGGGGAAGATCCATGACTGGTCCGCGGGAGCGGGTTTGTGGAGGAGAACTGCCAGTTAATACCAGGAGCACCTCCTCCAGCCGTCTTTGTGTAGCAACCAATCGCTCTCGAGATTTCCTCCGGTTTTCCTGAATCAGGGCACGTCCCTCTAAAAACAGCTCTCTCATGGGTGACAGACTCAATCTAGTCGGGCGCACGTCCTCATGACCAGCATCAAGACCCTGTTCATACAAACTTATCTGGCCTTCCAATAACCGGTATATCTCCTCCCTATCCTCCTGAATGAGCTCTAGAGTTACCTCTAATGATTTCACTAGGGAGGAAGAGTCTGGAGAAGATAAACCACTTGACCCAGCGACACTGCAAGGAGAACTATGGTGAGGTGGACTATCAAAGCTAACCAATTTATCATCCACGGGCGATTCCCGTGCCTGGCCGGTCGCATGGGGAATCGGTGACATCTCACCAATCGTGTTATCCAAATCACTACTGGACAGTTCAGGACAATCTCAGAATGTGACTTTTTTCACTCACGACTCCGGTCTGAGAATGGGCCTAACAATAGAGGCATTGGAGAATCCTGAGAAATCCGTGGAATTGTCAGGAAACCCCAAGAAATCTCGACGACTATCAGGAGACTCTGACAAACTTGGAGAAGTGCCAGGAAAACCTGAGAAATCCGGTTCATTTGAACCAGGTGAACTCTCCGATGATTCACTGGAAGACACCAGAAGAGTCCAGAGCTACGGAAATCCAAGGACGCACCAAGGGTACTCCCTGCTTTCCTGATTCCACCTCATCATGAGAATCACTAGAAGAATCCCAAGAACTTCCTTCAGATGAACTTTCGAACAGATAGGCATAGTTTGGGACTTCATTCGGACAAGAATATTCCTGATCAGGTACATCAGGCTGATCTTCTGGGATAACCCAGGGAAGTTTTACCAATCGGGAGTAGCTTGGATGGTTCCTGAGAAAAATAGGAGCCTCCTTCCAAGCGCGTAACTGCGTGTGATGGACACGTGATGTTGTCAAGAATGGTTGGTCATTTGGGTAGGCTGGAGAAATCACATAAGTGACTCCATTTGACTCTACCCGATCAATACAAAATGGGCCACAGTATTTGGGGAGAAACTTGTTCATGACAAGGTTCCCCTTTTGGACTACCTTCCTGATCACCAGCTGTCCTCGAGAGAAGGGACAAAAACTAGGGTGACCAGGAGCCCATTGTTCTTGAATCTGAGCCGAGATAATGGCTGGAATTGAGTCTGGATGCGAGTTAGCCAATAAAAATTGCGCTGGAGACATCGTTAACTCCGTGTGCACAGTACCATTGTATGATATGATGGCTCTGAGAAGATGTAAATCCCACGAGCTAGGACCTTGAACAAGGTTTCTAAGAAACTCACCAATGGTACGAATGACTCTCTCGACTGCTCCATTCCCTTCAGGACGATTTGGTGTCGTAAAAACATGAATGATGCCATACTGAGCTAACATCTGGGTCATTCTCTGTCAGATCAACCAGTGCCTAACACCCTCATCTCTCAGATTTTGCTGAAATTTGGTTTATAGGGAGTTTGTGGGCCCTGAATCCATTTCTGAAATTATAAGGTCAATCCGACCAACGGTTCAAGAGATATGACCTCGGGAAATTTGAGGTCACTTGCGAGGTCACTAACATTTGGCGACCCATAACTTGGGTAATAATGGTCACAATTATATAAAAGTATATATATTTAGAATCTGAAAACGACAAGGAATCCAAATATGCAAGGTTTAGAACTCTAGGTTGAAAAATAAAAATTACACTGTAACCAAAATTTGAGGTCACGATTTGACCTCTGGGGTATCAAATGAGAATTTTTTTTTTAAATGTAAAAAATGAAGGCATAGGCATTGGCTATTAGAATCAGCAAAAAAAAGTTTGTTTATGTTAGTATTTTTCATGTAACTAACATATAAGTGAACACCATATTCATAAGTTGTGCGTCAATTCTACCTATTTTTTCACACTTAAGCTCATAATTTGACCTATAGAAATTAAAATTACATTTTTTATAGATATAAAAAAAAGGCAAAAATGTAAAATTGTATTTCACTGCTAATCTACACTGGCAATAATAGTTATAATAGTGAAAGGGGAAGACCTACTTAGAGGATTCATGTGCTAGCCTAATACAATTTTTGCATGCTCGATGCTCTCATCAATTTCTTTTTGTGGAAAAATGTATTGAATTCTGCTGCCTCCTCTTAGGGTAGGACAACTCATTACAGTTAATATATGATGTCCTGGCACTGCACATGAATCCTTGTTTGATGGATAATAATATGCACTTGATCCTGATGACCCAGAGGGATGTAGAAAGTTCACAGTGAAATCATCAAACTCTTCACAATATTCCTCCACAATTCCATACCAAACTTGCATGTCATAAATGCAGCCAACATACTCTCCTGGTTTGACACATTTTAGGTTACCAAGCATTGCAGGTTCATTAGTAAAATGACTTTTCCTTATTCTTTTCTTTTCTCCAATGCCACTTGAAATGGGATACACCATCAGTTCTTCCTTGTTTAGGGGAACAAATCTATGATATTTCTGAGTTCCAGGAATAGCCCTACTATCCTTGAATCGATGTTCCAACCGTTCTTCTGCATCTTTCAAATCAGCTGTAGTTACAAAGAAAAAATTTATCTTCTTGCTCAAGTTTTCTTCACAAAACTGAAACATGTGTTCTGGTGTAAGAATTTGCCTCTCTGTAGTTCTCTGCAAACTGGCACGAGCAGTAGCTCTTTTCACTGTTCCTCCAATCCCATCACATGCATTTTTGCCATGGGATGTAGCAAAGAAGTGCCATTCACAAGACAGACCAAAATCCTCTTCATGGTAACAGAGATTTGTGAAGTTGTATCTGTTCTTATATTGGCCAGCACATCCATCTGAGAAATAGTGCACCTTCTTCAATTGTGGGCATCTGAATTTAACATATGTCATAAGCTTCAATATGAATGAGTAAACCATTATAGTGTTGTGTTTTAGTGATGCAGATAAGAAACAGACACTAAAATGGCTAAGTTCCTGGTCTGCAGATGATCTATAATAGATGACAAAAGGGTGAACTGTACACTGTGAATTGTCCCAGTGAAACCCTTGGGCAGCATCCTGGACAATGAAAGAATAATTCTCAGAGAAATCACCTACTATAACTACCTCGCTCTGAGGTGGTAGTGTTTCTTTCAACTGCTTGAAGTACTGTGATTGTTGCTGAGCAACAAAGTGATGACGAACCATGCGGGATATTTTCATGCTTAGGGATGATAAGTATTCATGAAGTGGCTCCACCTTATCAACCATTGTACAACGGTCAACAGTCACCCATTGCTTGTAAGATATTTCATTTGGAGCTGATTTCACACTGTCAAGTAACTCAAGAAAATCCAGGACACCCTCTTCTCTTGGGCAATCATTGCAAAGTTGCATCATGCAAGTCTCTCTTTCTGTACTGCAGACACTGTAATCCATAAGATCCTTGTATGAAAGACCTCTTTCTCCCAATGCAGCCAGCTGCAATTTTGGATTTTGATGGTATGTGCAGACACAGACAGAATGAGTCCCACCACTACCGGCAAGACACAATATGATGGCCGTAATTTTGCAAATGTGGAAAATCCTATTTTGGGATTCTTTTCATCATTTTTATATAGTTCAAACATCTCTCTTAAATTCCCGAGGACCAATCATTTTTGCACCTTCATTGCACCTTCAGCACTGATAACTTTCACGCAATCCTTTTGGCCAGGACACATAGACTAACCTCTTCTGACTCATAGAATCTTCTAACTATATCTTTGTGTTCTTCAGATATCACTTTTCTTTGCTCATTAGTGGAATCTTCGGAAGGATTCCATGTTCTGATTTAAGTGAATGGCTTCTTTTCACCATGTATGTTGTAGTTTGAAAGAAACTAGCTGTTTTTTCAATTGTGTATGGTGAGTGTGTCAATATTTGTAGTTTGTGATGGTGACATTTGCTCTCCAGGAATGACTGTTTCAATTCATTCATTAATTTGTCTAGATGTTTTTCAGATTTAGTTTCAGGTTTTGAGTATCACTTACCTCCTCGGTAATTTGAACACCATAACTGAGTTCTAGCCTCTCCTTCAGGTGTTTCTGAGCAGATGATAGCTTACCACGAGCCTTGCGCTTTTTCTGGCTTAATGACAGCCCTTCTGAAAAGAACAGAAAAAAAGGTTTCACACACCTGAATATTAGTAATTAAATATTAATTATAGTACCTTAAATGCTATATAATTGGCTATATAGTAGATCAAACAGACCTTGTAGTAAAGTATAAGTTATTATATTAATTTATTACTTACTTTTTTTAACTGGTGTTTGGTCCAGAAATGCTAGAACTGGTTCAACTGAAGTTGAAGGATTTTCCTTTATCAAGCAATCACTGTCATTGTCCAGATCTTGAATTGAAGAGATGTTACTCAAGCCACTGATAGTAGATGATTCATTTGAATCCTGCTCAGACTCGTTGTTTTCAGTGGTACTAAGTATAGTGGGGTTTTTCATTATCAGTGTCCAGCAGTTCACACACAACAATGAGTCTTTTTCACTCTTCCAGCACATTTTTCAACAAGTACATCAGTCACTTTTCTAAGATTGATTGTTATGCATTTCTTGTGTTTTTGAATAGGGTCCTGGCAGTATTTCAAGTGCCGAACCATTGTATTTTGATCTGTAAAGATATAGGATTTACAATTAGGTAATATATATTTTTTAGAAAATATATAGCTATACACACTTAATATTTTAGGCCTTGATAGTCTCTGAGGCTCATTAAAACACCATACCCACCAGCCACCCACAGTGCTGGCTGGAACTGTACTAACCTGTAGACAAGGAATTTTGCAACTATCTGTGTTGATTCTGCACTTAGACAAGTAGCAACATGTTTCAACAGGTTGTTTAGGCTACATGTGAGCTTAGTCTTCCCCTTTCACTATTATAACTATTATTGCCAGTGTAGATTAGCAGTGAAATACAATTTTTATTAAATTCTTGGAGCTTGAGGTCAAATTGATAGCTAAGATATAAAAATTCCTTGAAATGACAAGCAATTTAAAATATGGTGTTCACTTATAAGTTAGTTACATGAAAAGTACCAACATAAACAAACTTTTTATGATTGTTTCTATTAGTCAAGAACTCTGACTTTGTTTTTTATATCTATAAAAAATGTAATTTTAATTTCTATAGGTCAAATTATGAGCTTAAGTGTGAAAAAATAGGTAGAATTGACGCACAACTTATGAATATGGTGTTCACTTATATGTTAGTTACATGAAAATACTAACATAAACAAACTTTTTTTTGCTGATTCTAATAGCCAATGCCTATGCCTTATTTTTTACATTTAAAAAAAAAATTCTCATTTGATACCCCAGAGGTCAAATCGTGACCTCAAATTTGGTTACAGTGTAACTTTTTATTTTTCAACCTAGAGTTCTAAAACTTGCAGATTTGGATTCCTTGTCGTTTTCAGATTCTAAATATATATACTTTTATATAATTATGACAATTATTACCCAAGTTATGGCTCGCCAAATGTTAGTAACCTCGCGAGTGACCTCAAATTGCCCGAGGTCATATCTCTTGAACCGTTGGTCAGATTGACCTTATAATTTCAGAAATGGATTCAGGGCTCACAACCTCCCTATAAACCAAATTTCAGCAAAATATGAGAGATGAGGGTGTTAATTTCAATTTTTTTTGGTTGATCTGACAGAGAATGACCCATCTGCTCAAATTCTCGACCCCTGAATTCGGGCCTATTATTGGTTAATAACCGACATGGCCTCCTCAATAAACTAGGCAGGACACAGGTCTCAAATAATCTTGCAATGGTGCTGGAAGTCTTATTCATGATTGGGATGGCTACCACCCACTTTGAATGGTGGTCTACGACCACCAGACAACCAATGTTCCCTCGAGATGTCTTCGGGAACACTACCAAGTCGGCAGCCACCAATTCAAAAGGTGACCTGGTCATGATCTTTAAGGTAGGTGGAGCCTTAATTTGACTTGAAACTTTGTTCAGTTGGCACTGCAAACATGACGTGACCACTTCCTGTACAACCTGATACAATTGAGGATGAAATACATCTCGAGAAAGAACTTCCAGGACTTTAGTACGGCCAACATGGGCCATTTCAAGATGGACACTGATGGCAATTTCAATCAGGAAGTTAAATGAGATCAAGATCTGTGGATACAGTTCAAGATCTAATGAGTCGTATTTAACTAGAATCCCGTTCTCTATATAGATGTCTTTAAGATAGCGGTTGTACCGAGATAAATTTCTCGGGCAACGGGCAGTCGCATTCCTTCTCCCCAGATAATTCCTAAGCCTGCGCAATTCTAGATCGTTTCTCTGCAATGTTTCAACATTAACCCGTTCGAGAAGAGAATACGGCCTAACATTTCCGATAATTATCACTTCAGGACCCTCTGATGGGTCTACTGCAGTTGCCAAGAAGGTAGCAACCACTTCTCCCTCCTTCAGGACACTATCGTTGGATAGATCTAGCACTAGTCCTGAAGTAGTCATGAAATTTGCTCCAAGCAAAAAGCATGATGGGAGAGAATCATCATCCATGATAGCAAATGGATGGTCTTTTGCTTTCACTTGCGTTCCCAATGATACATCGAAATTTACGAATTTGGTCACCATGACCTGACGTTCAGCCATCCCTTGTATATTTACAATTATGGCTTGTGAGTAATCTTCCTGCTCACCTAATATTGTTTTCCAGGTAATCTCAGACACCAAACTAATCTCAGCTCCGGAATCCACGAGAGCACAATAAGTCTGGCCATTACATTCAAGAGGAACAATTGCTCTAGATCGAGATGAATGAGCACATACGATATCAACTTGATACTCAGGAAAATGCAGGTTAACCTCCTGCTCCTGAGGATCATAGTTTTCATGGCTATTCATAATTGGATTCACTGGATCCAGATCTGAGTCAGTGGCGTCATAAGAATTAATGGTGTTTATAAGAGACAGGTTATTAGTGTGGAATGTTTTCGTTTCCTGCAACAAGTTAAAGTGTATCCCACCCAGGCACTGAAGGTGCACTCTTTCTCTGCTATCATCACCCACTCCTGAGGGGACTTGAAACACGAGGGGATGAGTTGAACCAAAATGCAAGACAATATCCAGATTATATAAATGACTGCAAACCAGCAAAACTTCAAGAGTCATTGGTTGACCAGACAATGTCATCAACCAAAGACTTTGCTTTTTCTTTGCATTCAATTGGATCTTATATCGTGAGGGTTTAGTCATAAGTTCACTCACAAGCTGCTTCCTGAGCGAGGTGACACTGTCAGGACATTCCTTTTCCAAAACTTGAGTCAAGACATGCAAGAGACATTCGATTAACACTAGAAAGTCCGGAAAATTGCACCATCTAGAACGACCGAGCGGTCAAAATGACCGCACTTTTTTTAATACGCTTATATTTATATTTCTTTTGACATATCAGTCATATATGCAATATAGGGTAAGAAAATAATATATTTTAAATCAAATTTTGATGAAACATTCCATAAATCATTGATATAATTATAAAATAAGGAAAAAAGTATGTTAATAAAAAACTAAATGCAATTAATTAAATTTCAAGAATGCTATTCCTTTTCATAAACAGAGGTAAATAACTTTATGATTCAAACATTCTTACACATATAATAATTAGTTTTTATAGATAGTTAATTGTTACAATTAGTGCAAAGTACTTTCTTGATCACTTTGCTTGCACATTTGCCACATACAGCTCTCTTACATTTGTAACAAGTTTCAGATGTTTTATTTTTATTGCAACTTCCTACGTGGCATTGTTTTCTCTTCCTAGAAGTCTCTAACGCTTCATCGTCATCGCTACTATTATCTACAGCATCGCTATTCTTGAAGTTTTGCTGTAGTTCTTCAGCTAATTGTAAGAGGAATCTGCGACGGGTAATTTTCTGTCCCATAACTTCTCTGTACAGAACTACTGCATTGATGCCAGCTAGATCCAAAATGTTGTAAAAAACTTGCACTGGCCATATCCGCAAAGCAGATTTTGTGCTGTACTTTCGAGCCATTTGATCTACTATATCTACACCATATTTTGTAGAGTTATAAAACTTCACAGTTTCAGGAATTTTCTTTCTATCATCCCCAATTGCTACAGTTTTATGAATGGAGCTCAGTAAGAGTGTAACGGGTCATTCCATGTCAACTCAGCCACAAAATGGCACTTTTTGCACTCACCCCTTTCAATTTTGCTCATACTTGGCACAATAGCAGATATACATGCCAAACTTAAATTCCCAAATTATTAGAGCTGACTGACCTTTGGTTACTGAGATACAAGGTCACAAAGTTGTGACATTTTGACCTTTTTTGCGTTAAATGACTATTTTCAAAACGATGTAACTAAAAACTATTAAAGCTAGAGCATTGATTTTGGTCTCATTTTAAAGCTCTTTAGTAGCCCCTTGTTTATTGTCTCTTGTTAAATATCTCTACTGTGAAAAATAAAAAAATCCCTTCAAAAGTTGACCTTTGACCTTGAATAAAAAAAAAATACCTTCTCCTAAAAAATTCAATTTTTTTACATTAATACCTTGAGTCATGTACAACAAAATCCCAAGAAGCTGTAAGTGGCTGATAACTAGTTCAATGTATAAAAAATAAATGAAGTTGGCATCATTCTTCAATTTTAGATTTTTTTTGTCAGTTCATTTATTTAAAAGTTCTGTTCTGATATAGTGTCAGTGAAGACTTAGTTCAACTTAACATTATTAGTTCAAAAACCTTTTTGTGACCTGTGCCAAAAGAAGTCTTTTAAAAGACAACCAGGGTTAAACCCCTCGACAGCCCCAAATCTACTGGAGTAGCGCTGATCCAAAGGCCCAACTAGTATATAAGTACTGTCAACTTTACAGAGTTGACTCCTGACTTCAAGTTAAAGTTAATTTATTTTTACTAAATACATGTATAAAAATTTATTTAATAATTCATTAATTGTTCATTGTTTTCTTTTCAGGATTTTCTTTGTGCTTTTGTGATTTCAGAGTACAAACATGGAACATTTAAAACTGAAACAGAAGTGTGCTGATCCTTTGCTGCGTCACAAAGGTCAGTGTCGAAAGAAGAGTTTGAGAATTGTACCACAGGAACTTGTAAATAAGTTTCCCGATCTGCACTTAACACTACATCACAGACTTTGTAAGCAGTGTAGAGAACATCTTGAGTCCTTGCCTGAGAAAGGAATAGGCACTTTGAATTCAGACATAAATGATGATTCTTCTTGTAGTAGTGAACCACCTGAAGATCTTGAGAAAATTGAAAATGTTGACAATAGTGATGCATCAACTTCAGAGCAAAACCATGAGATGTGTACTTTGAATGCTTCTTTTGTTTCAATTGGTGAATCACCCATAAAAAAGAGAAAGCTTGTAGAGCAAAAGTCATATGGAGCTAAAAAACTAAGCAAGGTGACAGAGACAGTTAAGAAGAGAATGGAAACAGTTGCAGGAAAGAGATTTCTGACTCACAATTTAAGGAGCCATCTGGAGATGTAGACTGTTTAGAAATAATAAATCAACTCAAGGAAAAATTCAAAAATGAAAATACTAAAAGAAGTGATAAAATAAAAATCCTCACTGTATTGCCCAAAAGTTGGAGCATTAGGAAAATTGCTTCAGAATTTAACACAACAAGGCATACAGCATCTATTGCTAAAAAAATAGTTGAAGAAAAAGGTGTCCTTTCAGACCCAAATCCAAAGGGTGGGAAAAGAATTAAACAGGATACTGTTGACGCTATTAAAGCATTTTATCTTTCAGAAGACATCAGTAGAACAATGCCAGGAAAGAAAGACTATTGTAGTATCATTGACAATGAAAGAGGAAGGATACATTTGCAAAAGCATCTTTTACTTTGCAATTTAAAAGAAGCCTATCATATTTTCAAAGAAAGAAATCCTTTGGTTAAGGTGGGATTCAGTAAATTTGCAGAATTGCGTCCAAAGCAGTGTGTTATTGCTGGAGCAACAGGAACTCACTCAGTATGTGTCTGTACAATTCATCAGAATGCCAAACTTATGTTTGTAGGAGCTGAATTAGAAAAACTAACTGCAAATGATGACACACCTATTAAGAATGTACGTCATTGTGTTGCCTTTATGGAATGCAATCCTGCCTCACAGAAATGCTGCCTCAGACAATGTGAACAATGTGGAGATCCATCAGATTTAAAAAACAGACTACTGGACATATTTACAAACAACTTCATTGATATCATAAATTTTAAAAAGTGGACCAATACAGATCGGTCAAATCTTGAATCAGTAGAACTGAATACAGATGAATATATTGACCAATTCTGTAACCAACTGAAAGAATACCAGATACATGACTTCAAGACAAAGATGCAAGCAACTTATTACCGTGAAACAAAAATGTCTTTGAAAGATGGTGAGGTCCTTGCTGTGTGTGATTTTGCTGAAAATTATTCCTTTATTCTTCAAGATGAGGTTCAGAGCTTTCACTGGAACAATGAGATGGCTACTCTACATCCATTTGTTATTTACTATAAAAAGGAAGATGAGATTGCTCACCTTAGCTTTGTTATTATTTCAGAGTGTAACATCCATAACACAGTTGCTGTACATTTGTTTCAAAAGCATCTGATAAAATTCCTAAAAGATAATATCTCATCCATCGGTTCCATCCACAAAATAATTTACTTTTCAGATGGGTGTGCAGGACAGTATAAGAACTGCAAAAACTTTTTGAATCTTTGCCATCACAGAGATGATTTTGGAATTGAGGCAGAATGGAATTTTTTTGCAACAAGTCATGGAAAGGGACCCTGTGATGGTGTTGGAGGCACAGTTAAGAGATTAGCTGCAAAAGCTAGTCTACAACGACCTTATGATGAACAGATCCTTACTGCAGAACAGTTATATACATTTGCAAGTGAAAATATTGTAAATATAAAATGTCATTTTTCAACCAATAAAGAGCATGAAGAGGAAAGCCAACTTCTCCAAGAAAGACACTCAACTGCAAGGACTATTGCTGGTACACAGAAATTACACCATTTACAGCCAGTTTCATTGACTTCTCTTAAGGTTAAACATTATTCATTATCAGATTATTCAAATATTGAGAAAGTTACTGAAAAGGAAGAAGTTGTGACTGAGGAGAAAATACATGGTTTTGTTACTGCTGCATATGATGGCCATTGGTGGGTGGCATATGTGCTGGAAAAGATACCAGAGAATAGAGAAGTAAAAGTCACATTCCTTCATCCTCATGGCCCAAACCCATCATTTGTGTATCCTGGTCGACCAGATGAATTAATCTTACCATATTCAGATATTCTAACACAAGTTGAGGCATCTACTACTAATGGACGAACATACAGGATTTGCAAAGAAGTTACTTTGAAGGCATCCAAAGCTTTGGCAGATCTACAGCACAGAAAGGTAAGAATTCAAAATTAAAATGGTCATGTAACTATATATACACTGCATACATTTTAAGTTGTGATAAATGGAAATCAATGAGCACTATACCTATACATATTGTATGTACATTTTAATATGTTACTTGTATTTGTTAATTAGGTAGCTATCTAGGTATACATTAAAAATTGTTTTCTCTTCTAGAAATCACAATAAATTGGGTGGCCCACAAGAATCTTGTCAACTACTGAAAACCATCACATACATGCACAACATACAGGTGAGGTGGGTAAAGAACAAATATTTAAAAATAAGCATTTGCTTGTTTGTAGAAGGCTGCAGATAGTATGTAGATATGGGTTGTATTTGTAAGAGATTGAGCTGACCTTAGACAAAAATGGTTACTGACATACAAGGTCACAAAGTCATGACTTTTTGACAATTTTTGTATAAAATGACTTTTTTCAAAATGTTGCTTGAATTCATTATTTTTTATACATTGAACTAGTTATCAGCCACTTACAGCTTCTTGGGATTTTGTTGTACATGACTCAAGGTATTAATGTAAAAAAATTGAATTTTTTAGAGGTATTTTTTTTTTATTCAAGGTCAAAGGTCAACTTTTGAAGGGATTTTTTTTTTTTCACAGTAGAGATTTAACAAGAGACAATAAACAAGGGGCTACTAAAGAGCTTTAAAATGAGACCAAAATCAATGCTCTAGCTTTAATAGTGTTTTAGTTACACCGTTTTGAAAATAGTCATTTAACGCAAAAAAGGTCAAAATGTCACAACTTTGTGACCTTGTATCTCAGTAACCAAAGGTCAGTCAGCTCTAATAATTTGGGAATTTAAGTTTGGCATGTATATCTGCTATTGTGCCAAGTATGAGCAAAATTGAAAGGGGTGAGTGTTTTAGGTGGCTGACTTGACATGGAATGACCCGTGTACACATTTTTGGTAGGTTTACCTTGATACACTAAGTGTGCATTGATTGTTCTTCAGTATGTGTGAATTGTACCATTTTTCACGAGTTTTTCTAATGAGCTCTGGAATTTCTCTTCTAATACGATTTACTGTACCTACAATACTCGTACTTTTTGCCTGTAGTTTTTCAGCTACTTTTACTGACATGAAAAAGTTATCAGTCATCACATTTCTTCCTTTTCCCATGTATGGTTCTACTAAACGGAGAACCACGTATTCAGAGAGTGGTTGATTTGGAGGACGAGCTTGATCTTTTCCAATGTACAGGAAGCCATTCACCAAGTATTTAGACTTTACATCGGCTGCTAACCAAAATTTGATACCAAACTTATCAGGCTTGCTGGCAATATATTGTGTGAACGGGCACCTAGTCTTACATGGGAACAACTGCTCATCCACTGCTATATTGTCGCTTGGTTTATAGTAAGCAATGCAGTTCCCAATGAATCTTTCCCAAACTTGGGATACCATAGCAAATTTATCTGTTTCCAATCGAGCAGATCGTGTTGATCTTATATTGAATCTGATGAATTTCACCATTTGTTTGAAACGCATTCGTGTCATTGTTTTGCAGAAGTATGGAGGACCCCATTTTTTTGACCAGAGATGTTCCACTGATTGTCCTTTAGCGAGAACTCCTCATGCAATCATGATGCCTATAGTAGCATAAACTTCTTCACATGATATAGTCCAAGAGTCACATTGCAATTGTCTACGAGCTTCAGTTCAGTTTTGTATGTGCTTGATAATGAAATCATCAATCATCAATCTAAAAGAACTCAGAACATTACCTTCAATAATTTGCCATTTTGCAAGTGATGTAGGCCCGGGTAATTCCCGAAGAATATTTTGAGCTCCAAATCTTCCTGTGCCATTTTTATTTGGTTCAATAATTTCCCACTGTGTACCATCCTTGCCAGTGAGAACAGTCCCAATTTTTCCTAATCCTACTGTTGCAGCACGTTGAGTGCTTTCATTCGTTCCACGTCCTCTTTTATTCTCTGAAAGTAACATGAGAAGGATTCTATCAGTCTAAAAATATAATTCAGAATATTTCTATATTATAATAAAAGAGCAAATGTAAAAATAGCAGTAAATATATATGAAAAATCATGTCTTCAGAACTGTATACGAATAAAATATTGAAACAAACAAATAATTCTTATTTTCATAAAAGAAACAGTTTATTACTATCAATTATAATAACTAGCAGATGTGGCTTTACGGACCCGATCGATCTGCTAGATTGGGGGGAATGCCCCATTATATAATATATACGTATATTATATTATATACACTATATATATACCGTACCTATATACTGTATACCCATGACCGGATCTGCTGGTATATATAGGTACCTATATATTACTAAATACATATATATATACACCTAAATATATATATATGGCAAAAAGTGGACAAACAGACAAACAAATAGACAAAAAAACATTTGCTCCATTATGTATAGATGTGAGCTGCTATTGAATAGAATATATTTTACACTCACCCAAAACATCAGTAACCAGTGATGAAGATCCTACGTCCAGAGGAGTATTTGAAAATCTTCCACGTCTTTCCAAACTTTCGGTATTTGGCATTGCATCATCTTCAGACTCAGACGATGAACTTTGGATAATATTTGGAATATACTCCTCTTCACTGGTGTCAGATAAATTATCAGCTTCAGAATCAGATTGAGGAATTGTTCTCAAACATTTCAGAATTTCACCATCAGAAAAAGTGATTTTTTTAGACATGCTTGCAGCGCGACAGTAGAGCAAACAATGACTGAGAAGCTGTCACGTAACCCTTTGTATCAGCGTTGACACATTTCAACAGGAACTAGCATGTTCCCACAAGTCGCTGTAGGGAAAAAAAACATGCGGTCAAATTGACCGCTCGGTCGTTTCAGGTATAGCATACCAAATTACAAAAGCTATTGGAGTAATTTTTAAAATATTTCAGCTCAATACACTTCATCATATATCAGGAAAAGTCAGTGAATATCAATTTTATTGAGGAAAAAATATAGGAGATACGTGCATTTTAAAAATCAAAATGCGGTCAAATTGACCGCTTGGACGTTCTAGTGTTAATGAGTCACCACCTCCTCTGGTTTAAAGAGCACCATTAATCCCTTTGGAAACTCAGTGGGTGTCACTTCTTTTCCATCTTCCTGGAGTGTCTGGAAATGATGTGATAAAGTGTCAGCAGCTTGATTTTCTTTTCCTGGTATGTAATGGAGTTCAAAATCAAACTTTGCCAGGTCTTCTAGCGCAGTTCTATCGTTTACCAGTTTCATGTTGTGGAGGTAAAATAGAGCCTGATGGTCTGTATTCAAGACAAAAGGGATGCCATATAAGAAGGCGCGAAAGGTTTTCACACCCCATCGCATTGCGGCTAGTTCGCGTTCAGTCACGGAATATTTACGTTGGGGGTTCGAGAATGTCATGGAGGCATGTGTGATAATCCTAACCCTTCCATCTTGAACTTGAGTTAAGCATGCTCCGGCGCCGATAGCGGAAGCATCCACCCAAAGGTTTATCTTTTCGGCAGTTTCACGATAATCTGGAAATGCAAGCTCTACCTCCCTCTGCATCTCAGTCTTGAGTGCGTCAAAAGAAGACTCCATTTCAGGTGTCCATTGAAGATTAGTTGAAACAGATTTACCAGTGAGTTCTGACAAGGGTTTTGCGAGAGTGGAACATTGCGGTAGGAATTTTCGTTGGAAGTTGATGAGTCCAAGAAATTCCCTCAATTCACGAATGGTGGTAGGTTTTGGGAAGTTACTAACCTTTTCCATATATTCTGGAGACTTCGATAATCCACTAGAGCTAACTATGTGTCCTAAGAAGGGTACTTTTGACTTGAACCATCTGCACTTTGGAGGCTTGATCTTAATTCCATGATCTTCCAGGACTTTCAAAACACTGTCTACTAACTTCAAGTGAGCTGCAAAGGTCTTTTCCATAATCAAGATGTCATCAATATAAACAAGCACGTTCTTTCGGGAAAAACTCTTCAGGACTTCCTGCATTTCACGTTGAAAAGCTGATGGAGCATTTTTCAAGCCGAAACTGAGTTTTCTGAACTGCCAATGGCTGTGAGGTGTTGAGAATGCGGTAGTCACAACTATCCTCTTCAATAGGCATTTGATAGTAGCCGCGGACAAGGTCTAGGGTCGTGAAGTACCTTACTCCATGGAGACTATATACCGAATCTGTAAGGTTGGCCATCGGGAACCTATCTGGCTTGGTAATTTTATTCAATTTGCGGTAGTCAACGCATAACCAGATGGAACCATCCGGCTTTATAATCGGGACTACCGGAGCACTCTATGGTGAGGTGGTAGGTTCAATAATACCAAGTTCATGAAGTTCTTGACACTGATCTTCAATTGCCTGTGTGATAGGTTCTGGAAATCTCCTTGGACGTTGAAAAATTGGGGTTTCATCGTAGAGTTTGATGCGGTGTGGGGTCATTCTTGCTGCACCAACATCTGAATCTCCACGACTCAATACTTCCTTTCGGGATTCCAACAGGCGATGAACACTTCCCTTCTGGTCTGGGGTTAACTCATCCAGACTTATTTCTGACTGTATACGCTCTGGAGTCCAATCTTGAAGAGTTGGAGACACTTGACTCGGGCCTATATCTCCCTGAGTCGCAGTTCTACACTGGAGCACATTACTTTCATGTTCAGGTATAACGATTGTGTACATGTATCCTATTATGTCTCCCTTTTTAATCTTTCCCAATGACTTCCCTCTTGTATACAATAAAACTGACGGTTGCTCAACATTCATGATACCTGGCACTCCAATTACCTTATCACCTAAATGAGCATTCACTACACTACCATCATAAAACCACATGCTTGACCCTTGTAAACATGCGCAATTACCATTCAATTCACTTTCTCTCTCCTTCCACTCTACTGGCACTCGAACAGGTCCACAATCATTCCTTGCACACTTTCAGCTGCCCAACATTTAACTTGGTATCTATACTTCTTACACTCTGTTCCACCTGAACCCAAATACACATCCCATTTAGATCCATCCTCACAAGTTCCAGATATTCTTTGACGTGACAAATTTACTTGCAAGCCATTCTTTCTTAAAAAATCTAGACTGAGGAAAAGTGGATAATTTGTGTCCAAATGTGGGATTACCAGAAATGTACAAGGCTTCATGACGATGTTATGTAGAGAAAGTGCAATATTTATTGATCCCAGAGTGTGGCATGCAAGGTCTTTACCTATCCCACGAATGGGTATGCTGTCTTGTGTATCCAGAACTAACCCCAACTGCTCAACCAGCTCTCCCGATATTAAACTAACTTGAGCCCCTGTGTCGATAAGACTGTTTATGATAGTGTTATTAATCAAAACATCCAGTGTGAGTACATTAGCTGGCTCCAGCTCTGCAAACTTAACTCCTCGAAAATCAAGGGTAGGTAGATCAGGTTCTACAGCTAGTGCCGCTTGTTCGTGGAAAATCGTTCCAGGAGCTGCAATAGGGGTCATTGGCTGTTGGCCAAGCTCCCCTGGTTTCTCTGGAACATGATTTTCCAAACCGCTCTGTGAGTCATACAAACAGGGGTCTTCAGGAAAAGTAGTTGCTAGGGGGGCAATTTCTGGAGTACATCTAGCTCTGGGATGGTCATCATTATCAGGGATCATGACAATCCTTTCCAACAAGTCCCTGTCCTCGTTGGACATGCTTAGTTTTCCAACTGGGATGGTTGTTGGCCTTCATGATTTCCCATATTTTGATTCCCTGATGTCAATTGATTTTGACTTCTCAAGGGACAATACATGCCAGGGTGAGGACCCTGACAATGGGAACAATGATATTGTGCAGTAGGGTCAGGGGTTGGTCTTCTCTGGGAATTTCTGGAGCAATCACGGACAAAATGGTCAAACTCGCCACACAACAAACACGCACCATTCTTCCTTCGGCAATTGGTCTCGTTATGTCCTTTTCTGGTACACCACTGACATTCCTCTTCATCTGTTGCTCCGTTGCTGGATTCCCTCCGGTCATGAGTTCTGGGTTGTCGTTGTTCCCTAGGGTTGGGCGAGGATCCTGGCATGTAACTTCTTTCCTGATTCAGTCGTTGATTTCGTGAGTGATCCTGTCCTTGCTGGTTCTCTCTTGACCCTCCTTGCCTCTGTGAGAAAACTCTTGTCCCATTTCCATTTCTTCATTCATGATCGCGTCCTCTATTCCTGCCTGGTCGTTGCTGGCTCTGAGGAACAAATCCCTGTCTGGAAGTATCAAGATTTTCGGAAGACTGAACAGGGACCTGCATTTGGAGGACTTCTATTTGTTCAGGTGTGGTCGGATTTCCAGATCTTTCATTTTCTTGTAAGGCCACAAAATCCAAAATGTTGGACCAGTAGACCTCCTTATGGTGCAGAGTCTTGTTTTCCATTATTATTCTCGCTAGTTGGTGTGACAGGGCTGAGGGGACAGTCTCGAGATACTTTCTCCTTAACTCCTTGCTAGTCTCGATGTCTTTCTGAGGAAATGCCTTTTGTGCCAATGTCTCCAATCGGACTGCATATACATCTGGAGATTCCCCTGGCTTCATTTTGGCATTCTTGAATTTGGCAACCTTTCCAGTGGTCACGGTCTTCTTGATTCTTTTATACCATGTTAACAGTTTTGCCTTCATGTTGTCATATTCGATACCACAACCCCCATAAGCATGGTACAAGTCTCGAAGTTTTCCTGTCAAGTGCTTTCCTAACGTTCCTGTCCAATCTCGTTTTTCGCAATTATATTTTGAGGTACAGTGGCACTCAAACACTTCAAGATATTCGGGAAAGGAGCATCCACTGTTGACATCGAAGTCATCCAATTCGGGAGCATTCATGGGTGTTAGCTGCGGGACCCTATGATGATATTTTCTGGATGATGGGTATCTAGGGCGCGTTTCCTCCTTCTTGACATTGATTTCGTCTGATGAGCTTGACTCCTCATCATGAGACGAATCGGAGCTGCGGTTATAAGTCCTGTTGAAACTGACGTCTGAACGTTTCCTTGATCGAGATTTCTTGGACGGCTCTTTTCTGACCTCCTCCTCCTGCTCCATGTCGCCATCTGGTACGATGTCTTCATATTCCTGAAGGACACTCTGAAGTTCTTGTTCTTCTCTGGCTGCTTGTTTTCTCTCCAGTTGGTCCACTCGTTCTTGCCAGTATTCACTTCTGGCCACAAGATCATCATTTTCTTTGGACAACCAGTCATGCTTTCCTTTCCAGGCTATTTCAAGGTCCACCAACCATTGCGTCCAGTTCTGCTCTGATTCTAGAGCTTGTTGTTTCTGCTCCTTGACCAGGTCAACAAGTTGGGCAACCTGGGTCTTGAGCTCAACTAAATCTGACATTTTTTTTCTTTGTCGTCCGTGCTAAGCCGAAGCCATCAACGTTGGGTGCCTCCCGTATTCCCGGGTCTGGGCACCAAAAAATGTTGCGGTGGTGTTATCCAGTAAAACAATGAAGGTCCGAATCAATTTGAACCACCCGACAACATTAACATTCATGCAATTATTATCTACCAGTACGGGGAGAAGACTTACTTCAAAACCAAACACCCGAAGATGACTCATTGGCTGAGGGAGTACGGACGACCAATAATCTCAGAACCTTCCAATATTCCACGAAAAATGAAACAAAAATGCTCACCAAATTCCTGATTACAATGCCATAGCCAATCAAACTGTAACCTCAACGAGTTGGAAGAAAAACAGACTAGAGGTAAAATCATGAACAATTTTTATTGATGGGAAAGGTGAAGTTACATTCTATACGATACATGAAAAGTGAGGAAAAAGTCAGAGAAACGGGGTTAGGCAGGGTGAAGCAGAGACAATAGAGTAAGCTGGCAGACAAGCAATAAGATATATATTTACAAATGTACAGTCAACCCTCGCTATAACGGACCCCGTTAGAGCGGATATCGGATAAACCGGACACACCACTGGCGACGTTAACCAGGAAAAGAAGAAGCGTGTGACCCTGTCGGTGACCCAGAAGCTGGAATTAATCAAGAAGTTAGAGGCGGGTGCTTCGGTGGCCAAGGTGTGCATGGAGTATGGCGTGAAAAAGCAAACTGTTTCCAACATTCATAAGGCCAAGGACAAGCTAACTTTTATATTTTTATTATATTTCATTATTTTCTGTATCATTTATCATGTATCGTGTTCAGCAGACAGTGCACAGTACTGTATATAGTATCTCCATTACCGTATCGTATATGTATACCGTAGGTTACCAGTACCGTCAGTTATATCGGACAATCGGCTATAATGGACACCTTTTCCCCCCTATTAGTCCGTTATAACGAGGGTTAAAGTGGGGGAGTAAAATTTTTTTTGTTTCAAATTTTTGAGATACCCTCTCATTTGGTTTGATTTGGTGGAAAAATGATCCTGGGGAAATTTTGGGTCAAAATTCGAATATTTGGAAGTCGCGCCCGCCATTTGAAAATTTGCTGATTTCCATGACACCCAGGAGGTACAGCAAGCGTCACGTTACTTTTTTTTTAGTGGAAGTTCCCCAGGAGGCCTATCATACCACCTTCCTCTTTTCCATTTGTTCATAAAACAGATACGGTACAATACAATAGATATTTACAATAGATACATAGAATGGATATACTCGTAAATTTTACTGTTGCGTCAAAGATACGAGAGTTTTCTTAGTTTTGTCCGGAAGCTTCTTCCGATAATTTGATACAACTTGCAGTAGATATTGCTTCTGTTGTTCATCATTGGTAATTAATTTGTTATAATCTTCAATCAATTTCACTCCTCTTTCAGCAATATCATTAACAACTTTCATGTGATTTACTACGTTCTTTGCAACCCAATAACTCTCATCGAGAAGCCAATCTTCTACTGGTTTGCTCAAGAATGTTGAAGACAATCCGAGTATACTGAAGAAGGACTTTGTGTTAGCAGTTACAAAATCTTCAAGCTGCTTATTGTCAATAGTTTTGATGTCTATTTGTGTCTTCTTTGGAGGATCTGGCTCCGAAGATTTTGTAAGAGCCTCCTTCATTTTTCTTTTGGTGTCAAAGCTGATTTTATCATCAAAGAAAGCCAATGCGATCAACTCTTCTGAGAGATACCACAAATGATTCTTGAATTTTTCTAAAGCAGCATTTGCTAGTTGTTCATTTGTGCTTTTGTAGCTGTGAAGATTCTTGAGAAGACTCAGATCATTTCGTGGAGCACTTGCTGCGCAGGGTGCTGAAAACCAATGCTTAATATAAATTGAAACAGAAAACCAACAAATTTCTTTTAGATTTCTTTCTTCCATTGCTGTTATTTTGAACTGACTTTTGAACATAAAGATTTTCATCGAATAAATGACTTTCGCCATCCAACGGGCTCTATGATAAGCCCCAGGCTTCCTGAATTTTATTCCAGTCGTTGGAGTACCGCCAAGCAAGATGATTGTCAGTTCCAATAACTCTCTGTAATCGTCGCGAGGTTGATCTTCATTGATTTTTCTTGCTGCAAAGTTGATGATTTCCTCTTTTTCCTTTTGTAGATAATTTTCTAATTTATCGTATGAAGTTAGATTAATCTTATTCCAGTTTGTTTTGAATCTTTTGAATAACTGAATGTCAGGGCCTGATGAAGCCTGTAATGCAGGGGATGCCACTGCTTCCAACATGATTTCAAGGATATGGTGTCGACAAGGACACCACAACAAATCTTTCTCCATTTTCTGTTCAATTAGGATACAAGCTCCGTTTTTACGACCTGTGTTCGATGCAGTTGTATCGAAACACATGCCTTTTACCTTATCTATTAGATTCCAATCAATGATCACCTGATGTACTGCATTTGCAGTATCCTTTCCTGTGCCATGATCTATTTTTGGCACTCCAAGCAGTTGATCTTCTCCACTGCCAGAGATTAGGACTGGCAACCGATCAACAACCTCATTCCCAGTAATGTCTTCGAGGAGTTTGCCATCCCAATGAACAATCAAGGGTTTGTCAGCTTGAAATTCTTCTTTCAAGTTTTCACTGAACTTATTTCTTGATTTCTGTCTTGCCCTGCAAATCAATGAGTAGCTAACATTGTAATTCTCTGGATCTTTTCCAACATTTGCGATCATTGGACTAATTATTAAAGAGGCTGATCGGTCGCTGATCTTAGCAACATTCAATGAGGAAAGCAGATTTTCATTCATAATCTTGAATTTTTTTCTTGGAAGGCCTCTTTTGGATGTTGAGGGCTGTTCCAGATGTACTTCTTCTTCCGTAGATGCAGGTGAATCACTGCAGGAACTGCTGCTGCTTGCAAGAACAACTGTTTCATCAAATGCACTTGATTCACGTAACCTTTTCTTATCCATTTTTTCATGTCTCTTCGCAGCTTCCTTTCGACGTTTTTCTTCATCCTTATCAACTGCCATCATTTTACCCTTTCGACCTTCCCTTTGTAGCTGTAGAAACACACTATCTTCTTCGATAGTTATTAACTCGTTAGCATTTGCATGCGCAATATCAAAGAGTCCATCCAATTTTTCTTTCCATGTATTCTCTTTCTCTATTGAAAACTTCGATTTTTTTCCTTTGCTCTTCTTCAGCCCTTGCCACTCATCATACAGTTTATTTAATTTCTTCACAACATTACATTTCTGGGTTGTTGGTATTCCTGCTCTCTGCCACACTTCCAATACATCATTAACGGTTGAAGTTAATGTTTCTCTGATGGTTTCATTCTTGACATGTTTATAATTCATGAATAAGGAAATTACTTCTTTCTTTGATGGAAGCTTACTTTGATTCAATTTATCTATTTGTTGACCAATCAGCCAGATATCTGTTGAGCTTCTTGATCTCATTTTTGTCACAATTAAGATACAGGAAATAGAAGAGAAATTGAGGCGGAGAGACTCACTGATATAGCACCTCTCCCGGACACTGCCACAAGCACACTGCGATACCGATTTCCTTGAACGCTGTTTGCTGTTTGCTCATATACGCATCACCTACCACTCTGCCTGCAGCAAACCTGCAGCAAACCTGCACAAAACCTGCAACCAACCTGCAACAAAAATAAGAATTCAAAAAATTTGATTTTACTCTAATTTTTTGTAATTTTCAAATTTTCAATTGGCGGGTGCGACCTCTGGATGTTATTTGTTTGACCTGGAATTTCTCACAGGGTGTTTTTGTGACAAATTGGAACAAATGAGGGGGTATCCCTAAAAATCCACGATGGTCATGATTTGTGCATCACCCATATATATTAATACATGGTCAAGAATAACTGGACTTAGGCAAAGCAAGCAATCTATCTTTGCCTTACAATGGTCAAGACAAGCTCCTGCGGGTTACAATAAGGATGAATCAAGAAACAATGATAAGTTGCTTCCTGATTCCTTATCTTGAAGCTTAAATGTTCTTCCTTTTACATACAATATTTATACCCTAAATAAACCTAACTATGCTAAATGGAAAGGAGGGTAAGGTGTTATTTATACCTGGCTTTATCTTATGTGCAGATACCACCACTTAAACTTTCAGAATGTTCTGGAACTATTGTTCAAGTTCAAGAATTTAAACGCATTAGATAAATGTCAGTTTTCTGTCTTTCTTAACTTCTAGTTTCAGTACCAGACAATACTCTGATAACAAGTCACACTGTGCACTTTGTTTGTTGGCCTGTTAAGATTGTCAATTCTATCAATTTCAGGACCAATACCGTACTTGATGTTTTAATCACGTTTGTCAGGAAAGTCTTTAAAATAAAGTCTAGATAATTTAAGCAGAAGTTTTAGGACTTCTTAAAAAACCTGCAGTTTTATTATAACATTAAACCACAATTCTGACTCTAGATTCTATGGGTCTAGATTTTATGAGTCCAGATTCTATGCCTTGAACTTTAAGCAATTAAGTCTATTTTTTAATCCCATAAGTCTATGACTCTAGATTCTACAGGTCTAGATTCTATGGGGGTTATGGCATTCAAACCTGTATGGGAGAGAAAGAAATAAAGGTTAATAAACACAACTACAATAATTTGATAATCAGTGGTCCCTACTTAGGCTGACCATACGTACCGTTTTGAACGGGACAGTACCATTTCGTATGGGTTCTGTCACTGAAGAATAATTGTAAGGTCCTTTTATGACATACATCATTTAATTTCTGTCCAATAGAACAGCTTTGTGTAGCCTCCAACTCCATTTCTGTAAGTATGAGAATTCATGAGATTGGGGCAGCTTTTATATATAGTAGCAAGGATTGCACAAGCTATGTACAAGTTCAGACAAGATTAGGTCATCATATTCCCTTATATAATATTGCACAATAATAATATTTCTTGAATGAACTCAAACAAGTTTACTGTCTGTTAAACAATAATCATGTTAACCCACCACGTGCCACAGAGGAGGAATGGAATGCGTAACGGGGTTATCATATATATGGGGCTCTCACAAAGCCATATATATGAGAAATTTGAGGATACCCTGATGGCAACAGCTCACAGACTGCCAGATCAAGAAGTTCCATCCATTTTTCAGGCCATCAGCTTGAAATTCTGGCTCAGATCTGATCAAAAGTCATTTGACACCCCCCTGGTTCACCATAGTGAGGGTCATATGACACCCTCTGGCTGACGCAACTTAAATATTGAAGGAAGCTGACCACCAAAACCAAACTTAGACTGTAGTTTGCCTAAATGTATATGAACATATGGTAAAAATATGAGTGTGATGGCTAACTGTCCTGGTGGGGTAATAATGGCATAAATAGGCTTTTTGCAAAAATAAAATTTTCCAATTTTTTTATTAGTTATTGTTTCCAATTCTATAGATATTAAAGAGCTTTTGAAAGCATTTCAGAGTACAAATACATTATGACAAACTATAAAATTAATTTTAACTCAAGTATGAATAGTTTTTTATCAGTACCAGTGAAAAGAGGGTAACCATTAGTGAATTTTTAAGCTTTCTTTGATTTTTGAAGCCTTGTAGATGGCAAACTATAAGAGATGGGTTTGATTTGACATCAAATATCGATTCTATGACTACTGTTTACCATATATACCAAATATCAGCCTTGTGAAGGGATAAACAAAAAAGATATGGTTGACTAAAGTTGGACATTCATGCGATTTTGCCAATGATGCCAAAAAATCAGGAAAAAAAAGCATAATTTCAAATTGCTGTATCTCAAAAACTATAAGTAACATTGACCTAAAATTTGGGATCTTTGCACAAGTTTGATAGAATTACAAATGATAATTTTTTCAGAATTTTCTGAGAGGGTGACCTGGGGACCTCTAGGTGACTTCATATGGAATGACCCAATATAAACTTCCTTATTTTTTAGAATAATTATCATCTTGCCAAAAATCTGTAAGAAAAGAGGCAAATTCTACTTTTAATAACATTTTTACAAAGCTCAATTTCCAGAGACTCCAGCCCAAAACTAGAGACCTGGCAACCCTAACTCCAAGTAATGGCAATGGGTTGACTATTGCAATGGATATATACAAGGCCCTCAAAGACACTGAATTACAAACCAAACTTGCCATGATACGATCTGATGGGACTAATACAATGACTGGTTCAAATAGTGGAGCCATCAGATGCCTGGAAGAACTGCTTGGTAGACCTTTGCAGTGGAGCATTTGCCTACTACACTGTAATGTGCTCTCTCTTCATCATGTCTTTGTTACTCTGGATGGAACAACAAAGAGCCCAGACTCATTTTCAGGAAAGATAGGAGTTGAACTTGGTGGAAGTGTATCTCAGTGGGATGTTATTTCATTCAAGCCAATTACGAATTCAAAATTTCCAGTTATTCCTAACAAAGTACTGGAGGACCTCAGCACTGATCAGTATTATGCTTACAGAATCTGTATGGCTGTTATGCTTGGCTGTGTTGATCCTGATCTTGAGCTCCTTGAAGTTGGACCAATCTTTCATTCAAGGTGGTTGACTCTGGCATGTAGAATCCTCAGATTTTATACATCTCAAAGGAAGCCTTCCAAAGTTCTGGTCACACTTCCAGAGTTTTGTATCTTGGTCTATTTTCCAAGTTGGTTCCAGATCAAGGAGGAGTATCAATGCACAGATGGTGCTAAGAACTTGTATGATATGCTCCAAAGGATCCTGAAATTTCCTCACAAGGAAGGCAGGGAGATAGCCCTAAAAACCCTCTACTGAAATGCATACTGTGCTCACCCTTAGAATGTATTAATTGTCATGCTTGCTGATTCAGACCCACAAATCTGCAACATCACTATTAACAAGGTACTTTTAGTCAGAGGGAATGAATCAGTTGAAACAGTGATAGACAATGACAATGATAATTGATTCAGCTGAGGATATTGAAGTCCCAGAGCTACAGCCTAACTTGAGTGTTGTGAGAAATGGCAGAGTCAGGAGATTCATGGTGCCTAAAATCGATAATGAAGCTTGAGGGTAATGTTGTAAAATTCTCAGGAATATCTTTAGGAGAATATTCTCGAGAATTTTCTTGAGAATATTCTCCAAACCAAGAATTTTCGAGAATTTTCTTTTTTAGAACATCTGAGGGTTTTTTAAACTATTCCGATACAACTTAACTTTAGTTCCTGTCAAAATGGAGAAATTCTAAGTCAGAAGTGAATGATAGGATGAGTGAAGAAATAAATAAATTAACTAATGCAAAAAATTTATTGAATCATTGTATAAAGACTGTATTTCAATTCAAAGTACAGTATTTACCAGGGATGGCAGTGATTAAATCAAAATGGTTTAATTACCTGATTAAATCAATTAATTTTTTTATTTGATTTTTTTCAAAATTATATAGAAATTAATAAAATATATCTCACGAGACACTTTGGAAATAAAAAATACCCCTTGTAATTGTGTGTTCAATTTCAGTATCATAGAGCTTTATTATGAAAAAATCATGATTTTTTTTTTTTTTAGTTATTTGATTTTTTCAAAATTATATATAGAAATTAATAAAATATATCACACAGAACAGTTTAGAAAGAAAAATTATCCCTTGTAATGAAGTATTCAATTTCAGTTTTTCAGTATAATAGCTAATAAATAAAAAAAAATGATGATTTTTATGAAAAAATCATATTTTTTATTTATTTGATTTTTTTCAAAATTATATGGAAATTAATAAAATATATTATACAAAACAGTTTAGAAACAAATAAAAAATATCCCTTGTAGTTAAGTGTTCAATTTCAGTTTTTCAGTATAATAGCTTTTTTTGAAAAAAAATCATGTTTTTTTTTATTTATTTAATTTTTTGAAACTATATAAAGGGTGATCCAGAGAAATGGGACCCAAAAGAAACCCCTGTAACTCTTAAAGTATAAGTCCTTTTATAAAATCATACGCATCATTCGAAAGAGGATAGTTACAAGTTTGTACAGGATTGTATAGGTTTTGACAATACAAGACAAGATAAGATACAAAACAAAATAAAAGTGTTAGTTAAAACTAACCCTTCAAGATGACTGCATGGACTGTGGAACAGCTGCGTTTCATAATTGAGCAATATTATGAGCATGGAAGAAGTGTAGTTTCAGCTCTCAGAAGGTGATTTTGACATCTGAAAATGTCTTGAAAGATCTTTGAGCTGAAACTACACTTCTTCCATGCTCATAATATTGCTCAGTTATGAAACGCAGCTGTTCCACAGTCCATGCAGTCATCTTGAAGGGTTAGTTTTAACCAACACTTTTATTTTGTTTTGTATCTTATCTTGTCTTGTATTGTCAAAACCTATACAATCCTGTACAAACTTGTAACTATCCTCTTTCGAATGATGCGTATGATTTTATAAAAGGACTTATACTTTAAGAGTTACAGGGGTTTCTTTTGGGTCCCATTTCTCTGGATCACCCTATAGAAATTAATTATTGGTTACCCTGGTATTTAGTTCCATAAGGTTCTGAAATATTCTAGAATTCTCTAAAAATGATAAACTTAAATTCACCTTGACATTCATGAGCCCCTATCATAGCATCTCCAACAGGCACGTGCACAGGGGGAGGGGGAGGGGGGGGCTTGAGCCCCTGCCCTTTTTCTTCTTATCAAAAGTGCCCTTTTAGTCAAAATTCATAAATATATTGATTCGACATAAATTTGAATTAATTAGTTATATTTTTATTTAGTTACTGCTACTTCAACAGATTTTCAAAACTGGAATTACTTTGATCCATGATTTTTTTATTAGAATAATAAACTTAACATACCGTTACTATTATTTTGTCAATCAGGGAGGGCGTCCCTAGTGGGTGTATTGTTTACTGTTTGTTTATTTTACATTAACCTAAGCTAACTAGTGATTTCTCACTGATAATTATGGTAAGTTGAAATCCAAAGCAGTGTGACATTACTCCAAAAAATATTGTATGACATTACTCGTAAAGTTGGTAAAAACGTCCACGTCCCCTACTTAGTCTTAGGCCTACTAGGCTAGACCCATCAGTACACCAGTGTGTCAAACGATGGATTTTGGGTTTTAGTACTGGCATGAATTTCATTAAATTAATAAATGATTTATTAAACAACATATCATAACCTTTTCATTTTTAATATGAAATTGATTTTTAAAAACAATACAATTTTCATTAAAAGAATAAAAATACCTAGATTATTTATTATAAAACGATGCAATTTTTCCACAAGGACGACAATTATGGTAGATCCTTCTGCCATTTATCCTGCTGATTGATACTTATAAAAGTTATAAGTAAAGTAACTATTTAGAAATTGCATGCTATTAAATATTGTGAATTTGGTTAACAAAAGCTTAATTAGGTCTACTGCCTAGATTAGATTAGATTAGGCATGAGATAATAAAGGTGAAGGGAAATATATTTTTGAAGCAATTTTTTTTTTTACTTTCAGAACTAAAAATGCCACGCAAGGAAAGGCTTAAGAAACGGAGAGATAAGGAACTCCAAGCTTTAGCATGTGGCAATACAACCTTGTCGAAATGGTTCCTCACCTTTTTACAACAAATTTTCATTTATTTTCTTTAATCAGCTTTATATACAAAAATAATGCATTGAATTTAATGGAATTTAAGAATATTTACCACATACAATTTTAAAATTTTTCTTTGTGTGTGTATACATATATATAGCCTATATGACTTGCGGATTTCATTTTTAAAAATGTTAGGGGAGTGCCCTTTTTTCAACTGAGCCCCTGCCCTTCTGAAAGTCTGTGCACGTCACTGATCTCCAACCAATGAAGAACTCATAAACATAAGGAAGGAAGCACTGAAACTCAACCAGCCTCATCATAATGAGGCTGTAGAGAGGCACATTAAACTTGTAACAGAGGCTTCCCCAACTGTAGTAGGATTTGAATGTTGTGATGGCATTATTTGACAAAAAATAAAATCAAGAAAACTGATGAAAGTGTTCAATACAAAAATACAATATTCTGAAGCTGTTTAAGATGATTATTTTTTATTACTTTATTTAATGAGTGATACTTTAGATTAATCTTAAGTTGATTTATAATGTTTTCAGCAGAAAATTGTACATACATATTTATCACAAATTGTCTAAAAAATTTGAGAGAGAGTCTGAAAATTGCAATTTCTGGCAAAAAATAATATAAATATGGAATTTTTGATACATTATTAAGCCTGCAGCCCTCTGCAAATGTTTTAATCTGCTTCAGAGGTAAAAAAAAAAATACATCATAAACAGTTTTTAAATTGTCTTTCTATCATGTCCAGAACCTGAGATAGGTCGCTCAGTTCAAATTTTGGTCACACACACATACAATTTGTATAAATTGGCCAGTAACAGTCACCATTTTATATGCAACCACCCAAAATTAGTTTTAAAGTTTAATCCTGAACAAAAGACAACTATCTAGACCCCCTCAATTTTGATCCTGGCACCTGTTTATTTTAGTTTAGAGTAGATTTAGTTCATTTTTTCAGTTCTTTGTTCACACAATATTAGGGCGGGTCGTACTCAGGTGACAACATGAATCTGAAGGAAATCCTACCATCAGGGGTGTCTAAATTATGTGTTTTTACATGGGGAATTCAAATATGAGCTTCTTTTTTGGATAGGATAACTCTAACCTACATCATTTTATTTCTAAATTGCCAATTTTACCCTTTTGAACCCCTTTATAATATATTAAAAGATATAAGGTAAATCATTTATATTGACAAGGCCAAATCAACTTTACATATATTTATTAATAGGTGAACTGCATGTATATCACTGGATATAATTACAAAGATCATTCTCCTGACATCTTGAACTTTGCCAGGTTGCACAAATTCTGCTTTGACTCAGACTTGGACATCAGCTTCCTGCTAGTCTCCTGAGCCCTGATCCCTCCATCCCTCTTTTCCTGTGAGAAGTACTTAGCAGAAGCCTGTCACCATTTTAACAACCCTCTCAATGCTTTGTGTGTGGCAAGGCCAGTTGCGCACCTCCATTGGGGTGTTGATGAAGTTTTTCACCTCTGAGGTGCTTAGAGAGCAGGTGAGAGGTGGCTCTGACACACCTTCTGACCAGCTGATCAAGTCACCGATGCTGGAAGCATCACAATTGATGTCAGGTGTCCTTCTGCTCCTAACAGAGGAGTCCCCCAGCTGAATGTCCAGGTCCCCCTCTCCCTGATGGCCAGGATTCTCTCCACCCCTTCAATCCTCTCCTTCTGATCCTCAGAGCAGAGTAGTGTTTGGAGGATGACTTCACTGTGGGCATACCAAGCAGATCTTCTCACAGTTGGCATCACAATATCCAGCACCTCCTTTCTCTGGGACTTGAGGCAGTCCAGCTGAAAGAGGATGTGCCTAGGCCCTTCGATCCAGGAGTGCTTGACCTTCACATTGAACCAACATGGGTAATACACTCCAATGATGAATTCCACAATGAATTGCAGAATCTTCAGGTTCTTTCCTTTAAGTCCGTGCTTTGACACCCAGAGCCTGAGAAGTCTGTTCGCTGTGGTGAGCCAGCGGCTGTGGTTTACTGGTCCTATCTCTAACAGAGCCAGCCCTGCAGGAAGTACTCCATCCCTGACTGCACAGACAATTTTATAGCCATAGTATTGATCAGTTGAGAGATCTTGAATGACCTTGTCAGGAAGCTTGATCAGTGGAGGGCCAACAGAGATTCGGGTGAAGTTTGGATTGATATCAAAGTCTGTAGCAGAATCAAGGAGCTTTCCTATTGGCCCGGATAATTTTTTGTCTGACAGAGTAGGGCCATCAAGGTCAACAATGAGATGGCGCAGGGGAAGTTCAACAGTGTGCAAGTTGCACACCAACCAGGGTTGTGGAGTCGTGGAGTCGGAGTCGTGGAGTCGGAGAGTCGGAGTCGTGGAGTCGGAGAGTCGCACGTTTCAGGGCGGAGTCGAATTTTTACAATGTGTGGAGTCGGAGTCGGAGAATTTTGGACCGACTCCACAACCCTGGTTATAGCCACTAGGTTAAGAAGGGTTATTCAATTTTAAGTAGGACTACTACTGGTTAGACCTTAATTATGTTTAAGAGAATCTTTATCATTTATATATATATATATATATATATATATATATATATATATATATATATATATATATTATTGGAAAAAATAAAAATCCCTTAATATGATAATATCTACAAGTCAATACCCTTCTTAATATTTGAATGTTCCCTTATCCTAGAAAGCAGGGGCGGCTTCTTAATGAATGCAAGGCATGCACTGCATGCGTAAATAATATACTCAATGAATTTAAAATTATTATTTAAGTTAAAAAAATAAAGTTAAAATTATTATTAATATTATTAATATAATATTGGTTCTATCCTCGGTTACTACATAACTCATAAGAATACCATAAAAGACAAAATACAGCTTATCTAATATGTACTACACTGTAATGCATGTGACTGCATGCGTAAGTAAAATTACCACGAGCCGCCACTGCTAGAAAGTAACCTGATGATTCATGTGGTGGTGATGAAATGTCTTATTATTATGATAATTATAGAGTGAAACACTAGAGGAGTCGGAGTCGTATATTTAAAATGTGAGGAGTCGGAGTCAGATTTTTAGATTTTTTACAATGTGTGGAGTCGGATTTTTAGATTTTTTACAATGTGTGGAGTTGGAGTCGAATTTTTACAATGTGTGGAGTCGGAGTCGGAAAATTTTGGACCAACTCCACAACCCTGACACCAACCAGACCAGCTTTCTCCCCAGGTGCAGCTCCAGCTTCCGCATTACTCCAGCTTTCACACCAGTGTTGACATTTGTTGAGTCTCCTCCAATGGCCAACAAGGTCTTATCATAACCCCTCTCTTTCAGCCAGGCAAACAGGACCTTAGCAATCTTCTCCGCATGTGACTCCTCTTTAGTTGCTTTCTCTGGGGTAAAGTGGAACAGATAGTAGCTGCCAGGCTCACTAACAACACTATAGTGTTCTTCCTTGATCTTTGCGGGAAAAGATTGGTCACTGCCCTCAGCTTCCATCATCATATTGGTCAGGTCAATCCACCCATCAAAGAGGATGCAAGAGATCCCCCCCCCTCCTCCCTGCACTTCTTCTCGAACTGTTCCCCCAGCTCTCTCATCAACTTCTCCTGTGCTCTCTTGACCTTGCTCTTATCAATCACTTTACTTGTATTGTCTTCTGTGATGATTCCTGCGTCAATCAGAGCTGCTGTTGCTATCGCTGCAGTTGGCCTCAGCCCTATGCCATACCTTACACTAGCAAGGGCAATGTTTTGAATCTCATCATAGTTTTTCTGTACCTTTGCCAAAGCTGCTGGCTCAGGGTCAGTTTGAGGGAAGAGCTCAACTTCAGGAACAAACTCATCTTCATCACCACTTCTCTCCAATTCCAGATCCTCATCACCATCTGCCAAAAATCTCTCAACATCCTTCCTGGCTGCCTTCTCTGCTACTGCAGCACTTTCCTCCTTGCTCCTTCTCCTTTTCTCTGCCTTCCTTTCCATCCACTGCCTTTTCAATGTCCTCACCTGTCTCTTGTGCTCTGGTAGATCAGGACCCCCTATTTGGTGGGGTCCCTTACTTCACAAAACGTTTTAGAATGTTCTGAAACGTTATATTCTAGCCTCTGAGAAAGGTGGCTCAGAAAATGGCCTTATGCGCGCCAGAAAACCGTCAAAATATTTCATATACCAAACTGTATGATAATTGCAATTAAGTGGAATGGCACACCTTTTTATTTGAGTATTTAAATATTATTATTGGGTCATTCCTTGTCAACTCAGCCACAAAATGGCACTTTTTGCACTCACCCCTTTCAATTTTGCTCATACTTGGCACAATAGCAGATATACATGCCAAACTTAAATTCCCAAATTATTAGAGCTGACTGACCTTTGGTTACTGAGATACAAGGTCACAAAGTTGTGACATTTTGACCTTTTTTGCGTTAAATGACTATTTTCAAAACGGTGTAACTAAATAACTATTAAAGCTAGAGCATTGATTTTGGTCTCATTTTAAAGCTCTTTAGTAGCCCCTTGTTTATTGTCTCTTGTTAAATATCTCTACTGTGAAAAATAAAAAAATCCCTTCAAAAGTTGACCTTTGACCTTGAATAAAAAGAAAATACCTTCTCCTAAAAAATTTAATTTTTTTACATTAATATCTTGAGTCATGTACAACAAAATCCCAAGAAGCTGTAAGTGGCTGATAACTAGTTCAATGTATAAAAAATAATGAAGTTGGCATCATTCTTCAATTTTAGATTTTTTTTGTCAGTTCATTTATTTAAAAGTTTCTGTTCTGATATAGTTCAGTGAAGACTTAGTTCAACTTAACATTATTAGTTCAAAAACCTTTTTGTGACCTGTGCCAAAAGAAGTCTTTTAAAAGACAACCAGGGTTAAACCCCTCGACAGCCCCAAATCTACTGGAGTAGCGCTGATCCAAAGGCCCAACTAGTATATAAGTACTGTCAACTTTACAGAGTTGACTCCTGACTTCAAGTTAAAGTTAATTTATTTTTACTAAATACATGTATAAAAATTTATTTAATAATTCATTAATTGTTCATTGTTTTCTTTTCAGGATTTTCTTTGTGCTTTTGTGATTTCAGAGTACAAACATGGAACATTTAAAACTGAAACAGAAGTGTGCTGATCCTTTGCTGCGTCACAAAGGTCAGTGTCGAAAGAAGAGTTTGAGAATTGTACCACGGGAACTTGTAAATAAGTTTCCCGATCTGCACTTAACACTACATCACAGACTTTGTAAGCAGTGTAGAGAACATCTTGAGTCCTTGCCTGAGAAAGGAATAGGCACTTTGAATTCAGACATAAATGATGATTCTTTTTGTAGTAGTGAACCACCTGAAGATCTTGAGAAAATTGAAAATGTTGATAATAGTGATGCATCAACTTCAGAGCAAAACCATGAGATGTGTACTTTGAATGCTTCTTTTGTTTCAATTGGTGAATCACCCATAAAAAAGAGAAAGCTTGTAGAGCAAAAGTCATATGGAGCTAAAAAACTAAGCAAGGTGACAGAGACAGTTAAGAAGAGAATGGAAACAGTTGCAGGAAAAGAGATTTCTGACTCACAATTTAAGGAGCCATCTGGAGATGTAGACTGTTTAGAAATAATAAATCAACTCAAGGAAAAATTCAAAAATGAAAATACTAAAAGAAGTGATAAAATAAAAATACTCACTGTATTGCCCAAAAGTTGGAGCATTAGGAAAATTGCTTCAGAATTTAACACAACAAGGCATACAGCATCTATTGCTAAAAAAATAGTTGAAGAAAAAGGTGTCCTTTCAGACCCAAATCCAAAGGGTGGGAAAAGAATTAAACAGGATACTGTTGACGCTATTAAAGCATTTTATCTTTCAGAAGACATCGGTAGAACAATGCCAGGAAAGAAAGACTATTGTAGTATCATTGACAATGAAAGAGGAAGGATACATTTGCAAAAGCATCATTTACTTTGCAATTTAAAAGAAGCCTATCATATTTTCAAAGAAAGAAATCCTTTGGTTAAGGTGGGATTCAGTAAATTTGCAGAATTCAGAGTGTAACATCCATAACACAGTTGCTCAACATTTGTTTCAAAAGCATCTGATAAAATTCCTAAAAGATAATATCTCATCCATTGGTTCCATCCACAAAATAATTTACTTTTCAGATGGGTTTGCAGGACAGTATAAGAACTGCAAAAACTTTTTGAATCTTTGCCATCACAGAGATGATTTTGGAATTGAGGCAGAATGGAATTTTTTTTGCAACAAGTCATGGAAAGGGACCCTGTGATGGTGTTGGAGGCACAGTTGAGAGATTAGCTGCAAAAGCTAGTCTACAATGACCTTATGATGAACAGATCGTTACTGCAGAACAGTTATATACATTTGCAAGTGAAAATATTGTAAATATAAAATGTCATTTTTCAACCAATAAAGAGCATGAAGAGGAAAGCCAACTTCTCCAAGAAAGACACTCAACTACAAGGACTATTGCTGGTACATAGAAATTACACCATTTACAGCCAGTTTCATTGACTTCTCTTAAGGTTAAACATTATTCATTATCAGATTATTCAAATATTGAGAAAGTTACTGAAAAGGAAGAAGTTGTGACTGAGGAGAAAATACATGGTTTTGTTACTGCTGCATATGATGGCCATTGGTGGGTGGCATATGTGCTGGAAAAGATACCAGAGAATAGAGAAGTAAAAGTCACATTCCTTCATCCTCATGGCCCAAACCCATCATTTGTGTATCCTGGTCAACCAGATGAATTAATCTTACATATTCAGATATTCTAACACAAGTTGAGGCATCTACTACTAATGGACGAACATACAGGATTTGCAAAGAAGTTACTTTGAAGGCATCCAAAGCTTTGGCAGATCTACAGCACAGAAAGGTAAGAATTCAAAATTAAAATGGTCATGTAACTATATATACACTGCATACATTTTAAGTTGTGATAAATGGAAATCAATGAGCACTATACCTATACATATTGTATGTACATTTTAATATGTTACTTGTATTTGTTAATTAGGTAGCTATCTAGGTATACATTAAAAATTGTTTTCTCTTCTAGAAATCACAATAAATTGGGTGGCCCACAAGAATCTTGTCAACTACTGAAAACCATCACATACAGGTGAGGTGGGTAAAGAACAAATATTTAAAAATAAGCATTTGCTTGTTTGTAGAAGGCTGCAGATAGTATGTAGATTAGTGATGTAGCGGATGTCATTTTTTTCACATCCGCGGATGCGGATGCGGATGAGGATGTTTGATTCCAACATCCGCGGATGCGGATGCGGATGAGGATGTTTGATTCCAACATCCGCGGATGCAGATGAGGATGTTTGATTCCAACATCCGCGGATGCGGATGTCTACATTTTCATTATTTTTTAGGATATATTCGAGATTTGTTGTGTTTAACGTATATAATAAGTTATTATATAGAGAGAGCTGTAGCTATAATGTAGTATAATTGATTAATTGTACAATAATTGCTGTACTTTTCTCTGAACATATAAAATAATATCAAGCATCTAACTAATATAGAAATCAATTGGTGAATTCGTCTGCAAATAAATTTGTTATATTTTGTTGAGTTTCAGCCACAATTAGAAACCATAATTGTGTTACCAGGATGCGGGACGTGAACCCAACTCAAATGCACCCGACTGACCTCTTTCCCCAACCTCCACCCTTATAGAAAGAGATCTTTAATTAGCTTGATAACTATTTATATTAAGTTTAAAGTTTTATTAGGCATATTTATAAATGAGTAATTAAAATAAAGTAAACTAAGATGTTCATCGTTTAATGTTCAAACTTAATTATAGGAAGGTTATGCTTAGTGATGCGAGTCATTTTTTATTGTGTCGTTTTTTTTGTTTAAAACGAAGATAGTCTGTTTTTTTTGTTTTTTATTGTTTTAAACTTATTCCATATTTTTCTTCCTTTAATCTAATAAGTATATTAGTATTACCTATAATTTACTATACTACCATGCTTATACGGTTATACCTAGTATATGTATATAGTCATCTTTTAGAAAAAATGAATCACACAAAAAGTATATAATAGAAAGGAAAAACAAACCCTCATTTTTTATATGTATATACCTATATTTTTTAACTAGAACATAAAACAATCTTCCTCATTTCAAACAATATACATAATTGTGATTGGCAAGAGTACCAGTATATATATTCCAGATAGAAAAAAAAAATATTCACCTTTTTTTGAACCTTTTTGTTAACCTAATGTTGGTTAACCTTCATTTCCATGGAAGAATCATCACTAGATTGGGTAGAGCATATATGCTAGTTTCAATATCACAGGTACTGGTATAATATCCATAATACTGGTATAAAACAATAGATATAATTGTGATTGGCAAGAATACCAGTGTGTGTATATATATATATATATATATATATATATATATATATTCCAAATAGAAAAATAAAAAAATATAAATATTCCTCTCTTTCTTTAACCTTTGTGTTAACCTAATGCTGTTTAACTTTCATTATCTGATTCTATTTCCATTGAAGAATCATTATCACTAGATTGATTAAAGCAAATAGTTTCAATATCACAGGTACTGGTATTTATTGCAGATTTGGATGTTGACGAAGCCAATGTAGCACCATGTTTTACTTCACTTTCTTGGAATTTTGCATTTTGGGATATAAATACTAGCTTTGCTGCTCTGTCTGTGCTTAATTGGTTTCTTTTGGCTGTATGGATATTACTGTATGTGCTAAATGATCTCGGAGGTAATGAAAGGGCAAAATAGAGGTGTATGAGTTTGTGTAGGTATATATGTGAGTATGCATGCATATGTATCTGGAATTCTGGATGTATGCATGTGTATGGGGTATACAATAGATATAAATGTGTATATAAGTATTTATGTATATATTGGTATATATGTATATGGGTGTATGTGTATGTATATATATGGATGGTCTCGTGGGGGGGGGGGGGGGAATATGTCATCGCGGGTCTAAAGGATAGTTAAGTGGGAGATTCAAAATCCGAGGCATGGATGGGAGAGTCCTGGAAAGGTTGGACAATGGGCAGTCAGCTCCCAGCCAGTGTTCTCGCAAGTTTAATGGATCTCAAGATACAAGACTTTCAGTGCAAGAAAGAGGCCAGTTTTTTCTGTAAATAGGCTGAAAAGGACATTCTATACTGGTACCATATGGCCTATTTTATTATTTACTTATTTATTTTTATAATATATATCATTGCAAAAGTATACCTTATAATTAAATTGGCAATATCTATATTAATTATTAAAAAAAACAAAAAAAACAAAAAAAAACAAAAAAAAAATGACAAAAACAACAAAAAAAACAACAAAAAACAAAAAAAAATTGTTTTTTTACATCACTAGTTATGCTTAAGGAACATTAACTTTTCTGCCTTTTCTGCTGCCAGTCTGTTTCTCTTTTCATCATATATTAATCCAGCACTGCTAAATAATCTCTCGCTTGGTACGTTTGTTGGAGGACAGGCTAAATGTTTCCTTGCAAGTTTACTCAAGTATGGATAGATATTCTGCGTATTTTTCCACCAACTAATAGGATTGTCACATGCAGCCAGGCATTTTTCTTGGTGATAGCTCTCGATCATTTTTACTACATCTTTTGACATCGCGTAGGTCTCGTCATTGCTGCTTGACTCAAGAAACTGAGAGACAGATTCTGTGATAGATTTGCTTGTTGAAGGTGTTGGTTCTGTCACTGAAACTTTTATTCTTTTGGTGGGTGGCGAAGCGACAGATTCAAGAGATTGAAGCTCTTCAACTGCTTTGCCAAGTGATGATTTAACTCGTTCTAATGTACTAGGTGAAAATAACTTAGCTTTGTAACGTGGATCTAAGTAGGTTGCAAGAGAGTAACTTCATACAAGAACAGCCTCTCGTCTTGTCGCTTGCATCACTTTTGCGCACAATGAACTAGTTCTATTAATATAGTAGAATTTGATAATTTCCGCTTATTAATGACGTTTTATCTCAATGGTCCACATCCGCACGACATCCGCAGTCCAAAGTACGGATGTGGACGCGAGAAAATGTGCGGATGTTCCGCGGATGCGGATGCGACCTACATCACTAATGTAGATATGGGTTGTATTTGTAAGAGATTGAGCTGACCTTAGACAAAAATGGTTACTGACATACAAGGTCACAAAGTCATGACTTTTTGACAATTTCTGTATAAAATGACTTTTTTCAAAATGTTGCTTGAATTCATTATTTTTTATACATTGAACTAGTTATCAGCCACTTACAGCTTCTTGGGATTTTGTTGTACATGACTCAAGGTATTAATGCAAAAAAATTGAATTTTTTAGAAGGTATTTTTTTTTTTATCAAGGTCAAAGGTCAACTTTTGAAGGGATTTTTTTATTTTTCACAGTAGAGATATTTAACAAGAGACAATAAACAAGGGGCTACTAAAGAGCTTTAAAATGAGACCAAAATCAATGCTCTAGCTTTAATAGTTTTTTAGTTACACCGTTTTGAAAATAGTCATTTAACACAAAAAAGGTCAAAATGTCACAACTTTGTGACCTTGTATCTCAGTAACCAAAGGTCAGTCAGCTCTAATAATTTGGGAATTTAAGTTTGGCATGTATATCTGCTATTGTGCCAAGTATGAGCAAAATTGAAAGGGGTGTGTGTTTTAGGTGGCTGACTTGACATGGAATGACCCTATTATTATATGAATTACATTATATGTGTTTATATGAATTAGTTAGAACAATGCTCTATGAGAGATAACGTGAGCAGCCATGATAGAAAACGTGAGAAGACATATTCTGGGGTAACTACAATAGTAAAATAATCAACAATTTAATAATAATCAACTGCAAAATGATGTAGGTTAGGGTTATCAGAATTAAATATTTTCTTCAGAATTGTGTTCTATACACCAAAATATGTCATTTGAACACCCCTCTCCATTGATTTAAAAAAAATGCATAGTATGACCCGCCCTAACACAATATGTCCATTGCCACTGTAATAGGAAAGTAATAGACTATTATCTATTACTTTGCCTTCTATTACTATTACAGCCAAAAAATTATGATCTATTACTATTATTTGAAAAATCCTGTAATAGTCTATTACTATCACCCCACGTCTGGTGGTGGAATAAGGAAATAGCTAAAATGATTAAAAATAAAAAAGGGCATTCAGGGAATTTAAAGGCAGTGATAGTATTTTGGACTTGGATAATTATAGGCAGTTAAGAAATAAGCTAAATAGTTTGATTAAAAAGAGCAAAAGGTATAGTGAAATAAATCTAGCTAGAAATAACAAAAAAAAGAATCCAAAGAAATTCTTTAGTTTTTATAAATATAATAATAAAAAGCATGATAGGATTGGCCCAATAGAACATGATGAATAGATATTTGAAAAAGATCAGAATATTGTTGGTATTTTTAACGATTAAATTTTAGCTCAGTTTTTACTGAAGAAAATTTAAATAACTTTGATTTTAATTCTTTAGATTCTGTAAACTCCAGCATTCTTGATCATATTTATTTAACCCTTCAATGCCAAACGTTTTTGTAGGGTTAAGTCTAAATGCGTGTATTTGAAACAGTATGTATTCGACCCAGTCAGCGTTAGAGGGTTAAGGAAGGATGTTAGGCACGTGTTTCATTCGTTGAAGTCAAATAAAACTGCTGGACTTGATAATATACTGGCATATATGCTAGGATTCTCAGAGAAGGGGAGGAAAGTTTATCTGAGGCACTAACTATTTTGTTTGCTAGGTCTTTTAATTATGCAGAGTACCAGATGAATGGAAAAAAGCAAATGTAGTACGGTACCTATTTATAAAAAGGGTAGTAAGGAAGAGGTAGAAAATTATAGGCCTGTTAGTTTAACATCATTAGTACGAAAGATACTAGAAAGAATTATAAAGAATAATATTGAAGATTTGGAAAATTTTAATCTTATTTCAAGTTCACAACATGGATTTCGATCAGAAAGATCTTGTTTGTCTAATCTCTGACATTTTAGAGTTTGTAATTGATCAGGTAGATAATAGAAATGATGTAGATATTATTTATTTGGATTTTAGTAAAGCATATGACAAAGTTCTACATAGGAGACTTCTATATAAATTAAAAGCTCATGGGATATTGGGGTCAGTTATAAATTGGGTAGAAAAATGGTTAGAAGACAGAGAACGGAGAGTAATTCTAAATAGTCATGAATCTAGGTGACAAAGTGAAAAGTTGGGTACCACAGGGATCAATTTTAGGTCCATTACTCTTTATTTTATATCTAAATGATTTAGAGAAAGGAGTAGGTCATAAAATTTCTAAATTTGCATATTTTTCTGGTGTATTTTTGTGTTTTCTTCAAATCTAACCTTCATTTTCTGGTAAAAATCATCATTTTTGGAGGATATGTCAGATCATCATTTCTTCAAAAATGGGGATTTTCCCAATACAAAATACACTAGAAAAATATATTTTTGTGTCAAAAATGAAGGGGCAGTTAAAACGAATCTTTACCCCAAAATTGGGTAAATTTATAGTATTACACCCGTCTCCCTTTGGAGGTGAAATTTGTTTTTCCTATGGTTTTTGATGTGTTTTGAATGAATCTGACCTTCAAAGCCATCGGAAATGACTCATTTTTTAGATAACCCCCCTCCCCCCAACCAACAATCGAAAACGAGTCATTTCCGATGGTTTTGAAGGTCAGATTCATTCAAAACACATCAAAAACCATAGGAGAAACATAAATTTCACCTTCAAAATTGACCTAACCTATCAGGCACTCCACCACAGTTCTGTGGTCCCATAAATGGCTGAGGAAATGATTCACAAAAAGAACAATTTTCCACGGAGGAATATTAGTGTTGTCTAGAAAAGAACCTTTAAAATCTGAGACAGAATTATCACAGTACCATCTTTTCTTCGTTTTAGGCACAATGTAACTTTTTCTACAATGCCACAGTTTCTGGTCTTGATGATACGTACACTCCGTTTTACAATGTGGACACTTCACTACTGTCAGTAGAACACCATGAGCACGCAGAAACTCAATACTTTTTTCTAAATTTTCATAGAAAGCGAGAATACAGCGGTAATAATCGAACGAACACATGTCACACGAAGCCATTCCGATAGCAAACTAATTCAAATTCGAAATGGATGGAGCGCAGTGATTGGGCAGACATGTGATGGCAACACAAATGAACACACAAACAAACGTACGAACACACACTAGATACACACCAAAAAAACGTTTATATCTCGAAAATGAAGCATTTGCGATGGAAATGCTATAGAAGAAAAGTGTCTTAGAATTAAAAAATCTACCTAATGAATATATAATAATTGCTGGATGTTAGACGGATGTAATACTATAATAATACCCAAAATTGTTATACATTGCAAAAGGATATTGATAGATTAGTTGCTTGGGTGAGTAAGTGGCAGATGGAATTCAATGTTCAAAAATACAGTCATGCATTTTGGTAGAAATAATGAAAACTTTAGTTATGAGATGCAAGGGAACTGGTTGGAAGATGTTACACAGGAAAGGGATCTTGGCATTATAGTTGGTAGTGATCTAAAACTTTCTAAGCAGTGCTTAAAGGCTAGAAATAATGCAAATAAAATGTTAGTTATTATTAAGAGGGATGTTAGTTACAAGAGTAAGGAAGTCATCTGTAAATTATATAATTCTTATGTGAAGCCTCACTTAGAATACTGCATTCAAGCTTGGTCCCCTCACCTTAGACATGGAATTGATATGCTTGAAGGTGTGCAATGTAGGGTAACCAAGCTTATCCCTAACCTAAGAAGATTGTAATACTGGGATAGATTAAAGGAACTAGGTATATTTAGTTTTGAGAGATGTTGTATGAGGGGAGATATGATACAGATGTTCAAAATGTTTTCAGGTTTGGACAATTTAGATGTACGTAATTTTTTCTCACTAGAGACAGATGGGATAACTTGTGGACATAAGAAAATTAGAAAACAGCCTTGTAGACTAAATTTGATATTTTGCAGGATTCTATTATTATTAGCTCATTACTCGGATAACCTCTATAGGCCCCAGTAGCTTCATGTTTTCCAAAAGAAATGTAAATGTAAAATGCACCACAACTTCATGCCAAATGTTTGTGTGACTGTACTGTAATATAAGTGTGGGGGTGACTATGATATTATAGTCACCCCAGTTGATAGTAGCATTTTATTTACCTTATTTCTAACTGTGCTAAGTGGTGTTTCAGAAATTTTAGATCACTAACAAATATAATGCCAAGATCTTTTACCTGACTAACATTCTACCAAAATGGGGAACTTTGCATTTTTTAATATTAAACATCTACCATTTAGCTACTAGCTCAGACATGCTAATCTATGAAGATCTTTTTGTAGTTTACAAGAATTTTCTATACAGTAACCACCCCCTCATTTACGCACCCTCCCACTCCCCCATTTGCGAGGTTTCTGATTAACGCGGTCCAAAAAATATTCACATTTTTGTTATATATATATAAAAAATGTTAAAATATAAAAAAAAACATGATGGAGGTTGGGTACTGGTGCTTAAGAATCTAGCTCCAATAGACCCTACTCTCTTGGAGCTGGATTCTTAAGCACACCAGTACCTTACCTCCATCGTCACATTGAGTGATTGATTGACTGATTGATTGTTTGAAGTTTTATATGGAAGAACTCAGCCAGTAAGGCTATTTACATCCTCCAAGACCAAAACACCAAATTTTACATCAAGTATTGGGTCTATTATTATCGGGATAAGAGAGAAAGCACACCATTACCCTTTTCAGTTCTGGGGCCAATTCTAGAACACTCAGAAGGGGATGAACATGAGCCCTGTTATCACTCCATACTCCATATTGAAGTTTATCATTGGGAAAGAAAAGCTACCCCCACTATCGTCACGTTTTTTTATATTTTTCATATTTTTTTTATTTATTTATAAAAAAAAATTAAATATTTTTTTAGACTGCGTTAATCCAAAACCTTGCAAATCGGGGGTAAATCATAAATCGGGGGGGTATTTTTAAATGTTTTTATTTATAACATGTTATTAACTTATTACTAATTTTTACTTTTTACAGATGAGTTTATGTACTTATTTATTTAATTAATATATTTTTTTGGCAGATAATTATTATTGTTATTGTTATTATTATTATTATTATTATTGTATTTTATTTTATTTTTCGGGTGTCTTGGGGTTAGTGGTGGAGGGGGGCAGTGATTAGCACATTGAATTATATGTTCCCTCAGTTTATGTAGTTCCCCCAGTTTACACAGAATTAATTTTACGCTAAAGGTTCAGGAATGCATCTACCACGTAAACTGGGGATTACTGTATTTGTAATTGGAGCAACAACTACGTTTGCATCAACCAAACAAATAAAAAAAACAGTCATCTGAAAATTTAGAAACTTTACTATCTACTCCTTTCTATATAAATTACTTAGATATAAAATAAAGAGTAATGGACCTAAACCTAACACTACTCACTGAAGTACCCTACTTTCACTTTCTGCCACCCAGATTTATGACCATTTAGAATTCCTCTGGGTTTTAATTTATATATTAGTCTCCTATGTAGAACCTTGTCAAATGCTGGTGCTTTCCTGTTAACGGGAATACCCAACCCCCCCCGCCATCATCTGGACTCATATCTTGCAGAATTCATATGGCGACAACGTACCGAAAGCAGCGACGTTTTTTCTGCGATTTTAGATGAGAGAAACATTTTGGCCCCCTACTAACTGATTATCGCTTACACATTAACTAATTTCATTTAAATGATTAATAAATTCGGTACTTACGTATTATCAGGACTACCAAACTGTTTATGATGTATTTTTGCTCTCGTCATTTTCGTTTAAACTAACGAAAATATCACAACTTAACCAATTATCAAAGGCGTACAGTTGACCTAACCGGGCATTCAATTAACCTAACTGGGCATTCAGTTGACCTAACCCGGCATTTTCTGTTATATTAACCTGTTAGGTTAATTCAATGTCCGGTTAGGTCAATTGAATGCCCGGTTAGGTCAACTGTACGCCCTTGATGATTGGTTAGGTTAAGTTGTGATATTTTCGTTAGTTTAAACGAAAGTGACGAGAGCAAAAATACATAACAAACAGTTTGGTGGCGGGCGGTTGGGTATTCCCTTTAACAGGAAAGCACCCAAATGCCTTGCTAAAATTCATTTTTACTCCTTGGGCAGACTGACTGTCCAACTCGTAGTCATGAAATTGAAAACAAATGCGGCTTATCAGCAGTGTTGCCAACTACATATAATACAAATACGTTAACGGTTATTATGGCCTTCAGTACCTGCTATTTTAAGTGTACCTGAGGTAATTTATATAATTCTTTTTAGCCAGATCCCAAAAAGGAGGACAAATTAACGTCCGGCTCAAGGTGCCTCCGGATGGAGCACAGAGTGCTCAAAAAGCGGACTGTCCGGCCTAAAGCCGGACGTCTGGCCACCCTATACTACATCACAGGGCCGTTTCTAGCCATTAGGGGGCCCTAAACAGTATATCCATTTGAGGCCCCACCCCTCCATTCACCAACTCACGCCTGACGCCTTACTACATCACCTCAGCACACACATACAAAAAATGGCTGTGTTAATAAAAAACAATTATGAAACAATTTTAATGAAACATTTATGTCCAAAACAACAAATATGTACTTTCAGAAGACAAACAGAAGAAATACTCTTCATGAAATTCCTGAAAATTAGCTTATACATTATTTAGAATAAATGACACAGAACTATGTATAAAAACTAATGCAATTATCAACTACCAAACAATTACTAACTCTACGATACAATCGTGTAATAATAGTTAACAGTTATACAGAACAGTTTGTATCTTCAAAATTTTTGCCTCCTAGATTTTTTCTGGCCGAAATCATCAATAACATCATCATATGAAATCTCCCTGCCAACGTCCTGGTTGATGCTTATAATGCCAAGGCCACTAAGGCGATCCTGCCCCATTGATGATCTGAGGTAGTTCTTGATTAGCTTCATCTTAGAGAAGCTCCTCTCGGCTGACGCTACTGTCACAGGTAGAGTGCAGGCAATTCTTAGTGCAACCCAGAGATTGGGGTATAGTTCCTCCAGTTGCTTCTGATGAATGAAGGAGAGAAGCTCCAATGCAGTCATGTTGTGTGAAGGTAAAGTCGGCAAGTTCTTAATTTCGAGGACCAGTTCTCTTCCATCAATGTCAGAGTCAGCTCCAGAGCTCAGTATCTTAGAGAGCTTTTCACACTTGCAGGACAAGTCTTCCTTGTTCATTGTGGTGAAGTTTAGGAGAACCCCAAATATGTCCCTCACATCATCTAATGTTTTGAATCTCTCATTTATTGACCCGATGGCACAATCCACCACCACATTGAAAATTTTGACTTCCAGCCTCTTTAAGGCTTCTGTAAATGGTTCGTCAGGAGCTTCGTAAGCAAAGTGCCTTTTTTGTGGATCTGAGCCTCTTCTCCTTCAGCACAGCCTCCACATTCATTTCTTCACATATATCCCTAGCTACGATTTGTGCTGCAACAAAACCTGTGTTTCTGTAGCTGGTGAGCGAGTCTTTTGTTTTTGTGAGGAGGTTGACTGCCGCATCAAACTGCATTGTAGGAGACTGCAGAAGTTTTCTCACATGGTTAACTGCATGAAGAATGTCATACCATGCTACTGTGTAGAGGACAATGATTATGTTTATGTTTATGTTTTATTCAAGTGATTACTTATTATGCTTATTCCTTTTTCAGAAGACCGTTGTCATTGTTTGACTTTATATAAATAAATAAATGATTACAAAGAGTTGGTTCTCATTTATGACAACGGTCTTAGGTACAAATGACTGATTAATTAAATAAATAATAAAATAAGTCTACATACGTGGTAAATTCAAGCAACTGTCAACCACCCCAACCTAATTAAGCAACTTCAACAAACGCTATCCACAATGCCTGCCGTAGAATGTCCTATCACAGGTTGTACCTATGTCACAGCAGACCTGGACCCAGCCATTGTAGCCTATCTTATAACAGCCCACTGCACGACCCATGTCCCAAGCCCGACAGTCTCTGCAAAGGTTGAGAAAGTAAGACGGCCAACCATTTCGGCTGCAGGTACCAGTGAAGACTGGGCATATTTTACCGTGTGCAGACAGAATGCCGAAAGTCAAAATGCCGACAGTCAAAATGCCGACAAGACAAAATGCCGACAGGACAAAATGCCGACAGTCAAAATGCCGAGAAAGTAAAGAGCGTAAAAAAACATCAAGCCAACTAAATTTTTATTTGGTAAAAATAATTTTTAAAAATATGCGTTTTAAAACGGAAGTAATTTATTAAAGAGAAATAGGTTTTAAATCTGAAGCAATTTTTTAAAGCTAGACAGGTTGTCAAAAATTTGTAGCTATTGAATAAACAAATTAAAATAAATATTTTTTTAAAAAAGCTAATGCAATATATTAAAAAGAGGAAGGTTCCAAAAATAATTTATTTATTAAAACGAAACTATAAATTGTGAGCCATTGACCTTAAGAACAACAAGGTGTCGGTCGAATTATAAGTTGCGAGTACCCTTTTAATACGGTCATTAACCCTGGTATATTTTTTATTTATTCGCGTCACGTTAGCCCCAAGAGATATTTGTTCGAGAATTATTTCATTGCTAGCTTGCTCTAGCTGGATTTTCTTGACGAGTTTAGGCATGGTCGGGTGGGTTATCGAAACTCTGCTATTGAAAGCTTGGTGCCATCCCTCCAGAGAATTGGTTGTTCTGGGTAGATCCGATTCAATTCGGCTGCAAACGGACCATAACTCGATTTCAAAGGCTGGGCGCCTTCGACGACCGCCGCGCGTAACAACGCCGAGCCATGTTTTTTCAAAATATTCCAAAAACTCGCTTAGCACTGTATCTGTTTCTTCGTCTAGCGAGGCAACAAGTTCATTATATACGATGCACACATCTTGTTCGGGAACAAACGCTAAAGCTCCCAGCTGCTTGATGAAGAAAGCATTTTCTTGATTGGAATACCAACTTGTTAATCCCAAATGCTGAATTTTTGCGCCATAAACACTGGCTAAAGTGAAAATAGCAACCGAATAGAGTTACCGTGGGAAAACACTTTTTCACGCTGTTTATTGCAGCTATTTCAAAGCCCACTGTAAGTGAATCTGGACAAATATTTCTCTCTTTAAGGAATTGAAAATAATGTCGTAAGTCTTTTCGGCTTTATTCTTGATAATGAGAAAACTAAGGGTAACGTTTTAGTTTCAGAAACAACGGCATGAAGAGTATAAAGCTGCATTCCGAGAGGCGCACAGAAAACGTTCCATCACTAAGCCAATTCTTTTTCGATGCTAAAACTTCTAAATTTTCATTGTTTGAATAAATATAAACATCCTCATTTTCTAATAATCAAAATTTATCACCTCTTGTCGTTAGTGTTAAATCATTTGTATTATCATTACACCTTCTTATTCGCCGTACACTGCGCGATAATGAGTCTTTATGCGGCAATGCACCACATGCATTTAAAGGAAGATCGCTCAAACAATTGTTAATTACCGAAGATGTCACTCAACGCTCACGCCACCCGCGAAACACACCACACTCAATCGCCATTCCACCAGGCCAGATCAGTACCGCAAGGCAAAAAGAAAACAGTGTTTGATGCATGGAATGGATATCACAGCGTACCAATCTGTGAAGAAGACCGCCACTTGACCACCTTCATAACGCCCTGGGGTCGCTACCGTTACAAAACCGCTCCCCAGGGTTACAGTGCATCTGGTGACGGTTACACAAGAAGGTACGACGAAATTGTATCGAGCATCCCTAACAATACAAAGTGCATTGACGACGTCTTGCTCTGGTCAGACACAGTGGAGGAGAGCTTCTTCCAGGCCACCCAGTGGCTTGACACCTGCGGCAGACACGGAATCACACTGAACCTCGACAAGTTTGTGTTCTGTCAGGACAAGGTTGAATTTGCAGGCTTCGAGATCACATCTGACAGTGTCCGACCCTGTAAAAAATACCTCAGAGCAATCCTAGAGTTTCCATCTCCAAAAGAACATCACCGACGTTCGATCATGGTTCGGGCTCATCAACCAGTGTCGTATGCCTTCAGCATGGCCAAGAGGATGCAGCCGTTCCGCCTACTTCTGAAGCCAGGAACACCTTTCAAGTGGGATGACGAATTGGAAACCATCTTCGAAGAATCAAAGGATGTCATCATCACAGAAATAGAGGAGGGCGTTAAAATTTTTGACAAAACCAGCCCACATGCCCTCGCCACAGACTGTCGAAAACAGGCATCGGCTACTGGCTACTTCAGAAACACTGCACCTGTACACGAGTCGAACCCTTCTGCTGCCATACTGGATGGCGTGTCACATTGGTCGGCAGTAGATTCACTACCTCAGCTGAGTCCCGCTATGCACCAGTAGAAGGAGGAGCACTTGCTGTCGCCGATGCCCTTGACAAGGCGAGGTACTTCGTGCTGGGATGCGAAGACCTAATAATTGCAGTGGACCACAAACCTCTCCTCAAAGTGTTTGGTGACAGATCCCTAGAGGACATATCTAACACGCCTCAGAAACTTGAAGGAAAAAACCCTCAGGTACCGCTTCCGGATGATCCACGTACCAGCAGGCGCGAAACACAAAGCTGCTGACGGGGTGTCACGATACCCCACTGGCGACCCCATACCACTGACACTCCCCGATGACGTAGCAGCCATCCATCAACCATGCGAGGGAACGGCGTTCTTTCCCCCCCCCCCCCACCTTCCTAGCCGGCATACGGACATCACTGACAGATGGTAATGGCATGGAAGCCTGCGTCATTTCTGCAGCCGCATCAACACTCAACTCGCTGAGCCTGGCATCAGTGACATGGGATCGAGTACGCACCGCCACGACCAGCGATGAAGTCATGAATAGTTTAGCCATGTCATAGAGTCCGGCATGCCTGAATCCCGCCATGCACTCCCTGCACAGCTGCGGGAATATCACCAGTTTCGCGACGACCTCCGCACTGTTGACGGCGTGGTAATGTACAGGAACCGCACGGTTATCCCGCCGGCCCTCAGGCAAGAAGTACTGGTTTCACTCCACTCAGCTCATCAAGGTACTTCATCCATGATCTCCAGAGCAGAAGACTCCATTTTCTGGCATGGCATCACACCAGCCATCACAGCACTACGGGCTAGCTGCAACCACTGCAACCGCATGGCACCAACCCAGCCCAGCGCTCCACCCACTCCACCAACATCACCAGGATACCCCTTCCAGTGCGTCTGCGCGGACTACTTCCACTACAAAGGAGTAAACTACCTGGTCGTGGTGGACAGATACTCTAACTGGCCAATAGTAGAGAGGTCATCAGATGGTGCTGCTGGACTTATCGCCTGCCTCCGATGGACCTTCGTCACCTTCGGCATCCCCGACGAACTGGCTTCCGATGGGGGCCCTGAATTTACCGCAGCAGCCACACGGCAGTTCCTCAAAAACTGGGGAGTACACCACCGACTCTCATCAGTGGCTTTCCCTCACAGCAACTGTCGGGCAGAAGTTGGTGTCAAGACAACGAAACGCCTAATAACCGACAACACTGGACCAAACGGCGACCTCAACACCGAAAACTTTCAACGGGCCATGCTTCAATACAGAAACACGCCGGATAGAGATAAAAAACACTCCCCAGCAATGTGTGTATTCGGCCGCCCTATCAGGGACTTCATTCCAATCCTTCCCGGCCGATATAAACCACACGACACGTGGCGTGAAAACTTGGCCACCCGAGAAGAACCGCCACATGAGGGGAGCAGAACGCTGGTCAGAGCACACCAAGAGACTCCCACCACTAGCAGTCGGAGACCTTATACGCATCCAGAACCAGGTCGGTCCACACGCCCGTAAATGGGACAAGACAGGTGTGGTCATCGAAGTCAGGCAGTTTGACCAGTACGTGGTTAGGGACGATGGATCTGGGAGGGTAACTGTAAGGAACAGGAAATTCCTTAAAAAATATGAACCCTTCAGCACACCTGCTCCAAAGATGACCATAGACCAACATTTGAAGAACTTCCTAGCGGTGCCCACCAACAGCCCACCTGCTGCACCACCTACACCTGCCAGGTCAGCACCAGGACCAAAGACACCCGCTTCATCCCGTAGCCCTACACGGTCCAGCCCACACGTTGAACGCAGGCGCCCGACCCCTGAAGAGACCACACCCCCCACCCAAGAAGACATGTCAACGCCGCCCATCGACATACTACCACTGCACCCCCTAGGGCCTAGGCCAATGGGTACGGCACCCCAAACTGCAACTCCACTAAGGCGTTCGAACCGTACCAGACGCCCCCCTACCTGGCATGAAGACTACCATATGAATCAAGAAGAGTAACCAATCAAGTATGCTTTAAATTAAGGGCACTGACAAAATAAGGTTTAGTCTTTATCCGTAAACATACAAATTTTTTTTTTTTTTTGCCATATTATCCTTAATAATCTTCTTTATAAAACTACTGGCTCAAAGACTTGGGGGAGAGATAAAGTACAGCACACTTTACACTTTACTTACTAAGAACTTTATATTGTGTTCCCAATACAGCTGTAACCTCATTACTGTACTATTACTTTTGTCAGGAATACCGTTGTACAGTACAACCCTTATTTTAATATACGATTCAATCTCTCGCTGAACTCTCTAATTGTATTGTAATATGTTTGATTGGATATAATGTACTGTATAATTCCATAAGTATTTATATTTTAGTTTCTACAGTATCGTATTCATCATGATGTAATAGCAAAGCCTTATGTTCTCACATTACTCTTAAATAAACTAGTATCTATGTTTTCCTATTAAAGTACTATACTGTATTCACTTTATAAAACAATATAAGTCTTCGCACTACTGTACTGCAATTACCTCATATCACATCTAGTATCAAAGACTTGGGAGGAGATAGAGGACAATGATTATGTTTATGTTTATGTTTTATTCAAGTGATTACTTATTATGCTTATTCCTTTTTCAGAAGACCGTTGTCATTGTTTGACTTTATATAAATAAATAAATGATTACAAAGAGTTGGTTCTCATTTACTGTGCAAATCTGAAAGCGATAAGACCCCACCTCCTCTGCAAGTGCTTGTGCTTCAGTCCTGGCTATGGCATCTGTGGCATTGTTTCTGACTTCCAACAGGGCCTCTCTGATGTTGTGGCTCTGGTATCGCACAGCCTCAATGCTCTTAAGCCGGCTCTCCCACCTGGTTTCACTCCAAGACTTGAGTGTTATGTTCACGTGCTTCTTTAGGATTGTCCATCTCTGTGTAGCTACTGCAAAAAGGTTGCAAAATTTTTGTACGTTGCTAAAGAAGCTGATGGCATCTGTGGAAGCTTTAGCTGCATCAGCCACTACAAGATTCAGAGTGTGAGCCCCGCATGGAACATAGAGTGCACGACAGTTCTTCTCTAATAACCTTGCCTGAACACCTTTGTTCTTGCCCTTCATGTTCGCTCCGTTGTCATATGACTGTCCTCTGCAATCATCAAAGTGAATATTCAGTTCATCTAGTCTCTTCAGAATCAGAACTGATAAACCCAGGCATATACTTTCTGAAGCCTCAAGAAAGCCCAAGAAGTATTCTTTTATTTCTGGTACTTCACCCATTTTAACAGTTCTGATAATAATCGACATCTGTTCTTGGTGGCTTATGTCTGGAATGCAGTCTAAAATGAGTGAGTAATATTTAGCTTGTTTTATTTCTGCAATAATGGCATCCAAGATCTTCCCACTAATGGACCCAATGAGCTCATTTTGAATGATGTTTCCTAGGTAACTTGAATGACTATATTGGCCACTTTCGACTCTGCTGATGTGTTTTTTCATCACTGGATCAAATTTGGCAAGCAGCTGAACCTCCTTCAAGAAGTTGCCATTGTCTCAATTGTACAATGTAGAGGAAGACCCCGTGAAAGCAAGGTTCCTCTCTGCCAGTGATTGGACTATACTTACAAGACGTGTGAGAACATCTCGCCAGCGTCTTCGCTCTACCTCCATTAATGACATTTCAGTTTGGTCAATGGTCTTCCCAGTTTTTAGCCGCAGTTCCAGATCCTTGCATGTTGCCATGTTATCTGCATGTTCTGAACTATTTTCATGGCCTTTCAGAAGCGAACCAACGTTTATTCAGTCTGAAAGTCCATTCGTAATTAGTTTGTACGACTTCCTTGAAAACAACTTGCAGCAGAAGCAATAAAGAGCATCATTCCTTCTAGAGTACATCAGCCAGCTTCGCTTTATTTTTTCCCCATTAATTAATGTTCTGTACATGTAATGGTGATGAACGCTTCTACCGTCCTCTCTTTTAGGGAATGTGAAATCTGGACTGATTTGAAATGGTCTTCGAGACACCAGAACTGTCTTCGAGGCATCTGACAGGACAACTGGCCAGTCATACGGATCAAGCGGTGGAGCAGATCTTGGTTCTTGTTGCTCAGTAGAAATGCCTGTGTGTGGTGTTTGAAGCTGAACAGAAGATGGGCCACTTGTTGGTTCATCAGGCTCTACTTCTACTGGTGTTTGAGGTTGCATAGAGCAGTGTTTCTTAACCTGGGGTGCTGAAATCGATTTTAGGAGATGCTGGAAAAGGGTTTCTGTCATGTGCAGTATGGATACGTTAGGTCCGTTAACCAAACGCATCGTACTGCACCGTTAGGCAGACGCTACACATAAGGCGTCACATTGTAGTGGAGTGGCATCTTAGGATACCACCGAAGTTGTTGCTTCACAAACTCCTAATGCTAATCTTTTCTATTTTATTAACAGATATTATTGTATGAGAATTTGAATATATATTTAATGACGAAAGGTTTATTGCACGTTTACATTATCACCATTAATATTAAGAAGGAAGACGTTGACTCTGTGTCACAAGAAATTTACTTTTTTTGCATGATTTTGCAAGATTAGGGGGTAAGTAATTCTCCTTGATTGTTATTCTTAACATTTCTTTTGGCCGCTTGATCTATTGTTATATTCAAGAACAAGTATTTTATTATATTGTTATATTCAAGAAAGTATTTAGGTTTGAATTTGTAAATATAATTCTTTGTGTGTCTTGTCTTAATATCGTAGTCCCTGTAACCAGGTGAAGGGGGTGCTGGACTGCCTAGACCCAACTACAGGGGGTACTGATGTCGAAAAAGGTTAAGAAACGCTGGCATAGAGGATGGTCTTGCTGTTGGCTGATGATGGCCATCAGGCTTTGCTGAGGATGGCTTTTCCAAATATTTCAGTAGTGCTCCTGAGAAGAACATAACATTACATATTCTGTTAATTTTTGCTAAAATACTCTTTCTTATCTTGTTTGATAATTGATCTGTGTGAACAGAATTTGAGGTGATGTGATCCATTAAATTTCACATTTCCATTTCGAAATACAGGGTGTCTCAAAAGTCACTATCTATTTTGAAAAATAATGGGAATTACGAAAAACTGGTTTAAGACATGAAAAATATATTTATTTCAAAGTAAGTGCCACAAAGAATTAGTGCTATTTATTTATCTGTCTCCACATGGCGACCATCAGTGTCTCTACAGAGCTCAAAGCGATAAGTTGTTTCCCGGAACACACTTTCCAGCATTTGAGGTGTTATTTTCTGAACTGCATCGGTAATACGATTTCGAAGTTCGGCTACATCACTAATTCTTCTACCAGTGTACACCTTAGACTTAATGAAACCCCAGGCGAAAAAATCTAATGGTGTTAAATCGGGTGAACGTGCTGCCCATGGTTGTGTTCCTCCACGACCAATCCAGCGACCGGGGAAGCGTCTGTCAAGATAATCACGTACAATTATTGCATAATGGCACGGTGCTCCATCCTGCTGAAAAACTACTGTGTCAAGAATGCCATCTGTAAGAAGTTGAGGTTCGAGGAATTGTTCAAGCATGTCAAGATAAATTTATAAATTACACAAAATTCGAAATAAACCAATTAACTTTTTTTAAATACACAAATTTGCACCAGAAGTACATATCTTTATGCCAGCATAGCATTTTTAAAAAAAACATCTAATGTCACCGAAATAGATAGTGACTTTTGAGACACCCTGTATTATAAATATTACAGAGACTAGCTTACTCTACACGATTCCTGAGCACTTGCCTAGCTTGATGGTCTACCTAACCTAGTTGCCTGAACTGTAATCATAAGAATATACAAATCAAATGGCACATCTCACCTGTGCTACTGGAAAGCTTCTCCTCCTCTATTTTCTTCTTTTTCCGTTTTTCAGCTCCTGATGGATAATGTCGTTTCATTTTCCAAGATGCACGAAGTCACATCTATAGTTAACCACAACTAATCTGCTACATAATAATAATAATAATAATAAATAATAATAATAATAATAATAATAATAATAATAATAATAAAAATTGGTATAATTGTAACGTTAATCAAATACATTCAAATAATCAGACCATTTAGGTTTTAACCAACAAATTCACATTATCTGAAAAAGATGAGAAAAGAATTAATAAACTTGAAAACATAACGAAAATGATCCTAGGTTTTAAAGTGTTACAAAATCTCTTAATAATTAGTAAATTAGTGAAATAATGTTTTACAATACTAGAAAAATTAAGCATTTAGGAAAGTATAAGCATATAGTAAGAATAAAGTTAAATAATATAGAAATAAGATCTCACAATAGTTATTTACACATAACGACCAAAACGTTTCGGTTGTCTCCGTTTTATCACATTTGTCTCATACAAAAACTTTAATTAATACGACAATAATAATAATAATAATAATAATAATAAGGATAATAATAACAATAACAATAATATTAATAATAACTTCAGCTATATTCCTATTCTTGCCCACTGAGCTATGACCTGGGAGCCTGTCTAGGGGCCCCCTAGTAGCAGCGGGGCCCTAAGCGGCCGCTTAGTCTGCTTATGCCAGGAAACGGCCCTGGTGCCAGCGTCCCACAACGACCTAAGTAAATAGCTAACCTTACTAATTTTAGACGCTATAGACATTGCCCCTAACTGATATAATAATTAGACAACTTCACTTCTTTCCTTTACACTTTAGAAGCATCACCAAATTAAACTTAGCACCAACGAGTTAGTCAGATACAAAAATACATGCTGTTTAGTTCAGTCCAATAAACGAACAGACCGCGGTCCACTGTTTATCTCTTTGTGTTGCCATTCAGCTTTCTTTTAGTGACTTTTCCCTTCAGTGACTTTTAGACTATATACATATATATACACACACGTCACCTCACTCCTTCCCTACAAGTTGAGTCTGTCAGCGGGGTGAGAGACCCTAGACGACCTGCGGAGCGTGGGTGATGTAGTAGGAATAGGTGCAACCTGCATAGGCGGGCGAATTTAACCATTTTGAGGAGGATCGGGTCTCCCTTCCAGAAGACGCTGGTCATCCTACAATTCACGTTCCTATATCTGGTCCCGATGGCGTTTAATAAAACGACCATCTTCTAGTTGGCACTTGAAGGAAACAGGGCCCTTTCTCTCCTGCACAGTTACAGGAACCCATTTTGGTTCAGCCCCATAGTTACGAATCATAACTGGATCATTAGGTTGCGCTTCTATAGCTCTCCTTTATTTATTGTCATGATACAAGTTCTGTTTTTCCTGATGGCGTAAAACTCGTTGTTGTAACGTTTCGTCTGGATGTAACAGATCGAAAACAACGAATTCCTTGGCCCATCATGAGTTTAGAAGGAGACACCCCCGTTGTCGTGTGAGGTGTTAGTCGATATTTAAACAAACATTTATCCAAAACCACTTGCATTTCCTCCCCATGAGAATAATGCAAGGCCGACTTGAAAGTACGGACCATGCTTTCCGCGAGACCGTTAGTAGACGGGTGAAAAACATTAGATCGGACATGTCTAATGTCATTTAGGTGGATAAAAAAAACGAAATTCTTCACTGGTAAACAAGTACCATTGTCAGAAACCAGAACTACGGGTAGACCCATCGAGCGAAACACGAACGGAGTATGTGAATAGAAACACCGAAAGTCGTGGAAGTGGTTGGAAAAAATTTCCACCCACTTAGAGTAGGCGTCCACAATGACTAGGAAATAGGTATTATTTATAGGACCTGCATAATCAACATGCATCCTATGCCAAGGTATAGTAGGCCATTCCCACGGATGAAGTGGATTTTTCCTTGGGAGATCTCTGTTCTCTAGGCAGTTTTGACAGGAACGAACCAATGATTCAAGTTTTCCATTTAAACCGGGCCACCAGAAATAAGCTCTGACCAGCTCTTTCATTTTGTTGCACCCATGTGTTCAGCGTGAAGTTCCTTCACTAAATTTGACCTGCCTTCATTCGGAATTATCACTCTGTGGCCCCATAAGAGACAGCCATTTTGGATTGGAAGTCCAGACTGACGTTGATATAAAGGCTGTAATTCACTCTCAACCTTAGTAGGCCAACCAACTGAGCAGTAATGGATGACCCTAGACAGAATAGGGTCTGATTTTGTCTACTGCTCTATCTGTACTGCAGTTACTGGAGTGGAGTCCAAAAACTCCAACAAGTGAAGTTAGTGAACCCATTCTGTAAGTATAGGTACGCATTCATTTGGATTTTCTAAAGGCGACCTACTTAGATCATCAGCCATACTTAGAAGTTTGCCTGACCGATGTACTAAGTCAAATTTATAAGCTTGTAGGATCAGTGCCCATCATTGAATCCTACCTGAGGCCATAACTGGAATATTTTTATTAGGTGAAAATAAACCTAAAATAGGCTTATGTTCAATAATTAATTTGAATTCATGACCACATAGAGAGAAATTAAATTTCTTTACTGCAAATACTAAAGCTAAGGCTTCACGTTCAAGTTGTGCATATCGCCTTTCAGTCTCAGTTAGTGTTCTAGAAGTAAAACATATAGGCCTATCTACACCATCAATGTGGTGAGATAACACTGCCCCAATTCCATAAGAACTGCTATCCACTGAAACTACGAGAGGAAGTTTAGGATCATAATGCACTAGGAGAGTGGACTTTAGTAGTACGTCCTTCGAAGCCTCAAATGCTTCCTTTTGGGTTTTCTCCCATAGGAAAGTCGATGCATTAGGCGAAAATTTTCTATAAAAGTTTAGGAGACCTAAATAAGCTTGTAACTGTGTGATGTTTTGTGGAGGCGGTGCATTTTTTATTGCTTCTAGTTTATCCACCGTTGGATGAATGCCTGAGGCATCTATGCGGAACCCCAAATATGAAACCTCATTAGTGACCCAGAGGCTTTTTAAAACTGTTGTTAATCTAGTTAGTCGTTCTTTTTTTAGATGAACCTGAACTGAGGACATCATCTAGAAAACAAAGTACACCCGGAATGTGACCTAGAACTTGGTCCATTGTTCTCTGAAAAATATCCGAAGCCGATGCTATTCCATAGCATAGCCTATTGTACCTATATAGGCCTCGGTGCATATTTATGATAGTTAGCTCTTTAAAATTTTCATCCAAACTTAGTTGAGCATAGGCTTGGGTATCGGGTAGCAATCTAGAAGAACTGCTCTATTTGCTGTTAAACGGTAATCCCCACATAACCGCACTGACTTAGGCTTTAGTACAGGAACTACCGGGGCAGCCCACTTAGCGTGTGTGACTGGTTCGATAATTTTATCTTTGAGCAGCCTCCTATCAATTTCTAAATCTACCTTCTCCCGCAGTGCATGTGCAATTGAACGCGCCTTACAAAATTTTGGAGTTGCATTAGGGTCTACCTCTATACAGACCTGATGGTCTTTTAGTTTGCCTACGTCAGACCCAAAAAGAGAAGAAAACTCCATTAACAATGAGTATGTCAGATGGATATGCGAATGTATGCACATCTGCCCGACCCTTTGGCAAAATTTTGTCAATAGACAATTTCAAAGCATCAATCCAATCACGGCCTAGTAGAGTAGGCCCTTACTCATCCGCCACGAAAAGAGTTAAGGGATGAGACAAAGTTTTCTTGTTGAGTGTAATTGTGATGGATGCTTCTCCACAAACAGGTATTTGTACGTTACCATATTTTTTTAGTATTGTTTTAGATGCATGTAGTTTAGTTGTATTTTTGAAAGTTTTGTCAAAAACTGTTTTAGACACGACAGTTCGGGCAGCACCTGTATCTAGTTCTAGAGGAACTGTAATTCCATTTAGGCCTACATCTACAATATATGGACCTGTATTATCACCACTTTGCTGCTCATAAAATAGGTACTCACTCCAATGTTCGAAGTATTTCTGTTACGACCTTTTTGCGAAATTGGCCGTTTTGTAAAATGATCGGCCTTTTGGCAAAAGGGCCAAAAAGCCGGCCTTTTTGCATAATGGCATTAAGTGCCAGGCCACTTTGCAAACAGGCCGGCATATTGGCCATTTTGCAAAATGACTGGTAATGCTGTCGGCCATTTTGCGAAACGGCAGAACTTCACATTGAACTGGACAGTGAATGGCCGGTTAGATCAACTGAATGCCCTGTTAGGTTAATTGAATGTTCAGTTAGGTCAAATGTCCGCCCTTGACGATTGGTTAGGTTAAGTCGTAATATTTTCGTTGTTTAACGAAAATATCACGACTTAACCTAACCAATCGTCAAAGGCGGACAGTTGTTGAAAAAAGTGGTTAGAAATAACCGCATATATTTCCAAATAAAATATAAACAAAATAAATAAAAATAAAAACCCTCGTTTCTAACCAACTAGTGAAGTTGGGTTTCCCTAATTAACAAAAAGAAGGAAAAAAAAAGTTTCTGGGACAAAGAAAAACGGAGCTTTGTCCAGTCTTGAAAATTTTTGACCGCATGAAGCGGGCTCTTTTTTCTCAAAAAAATTAAAATGCTCGTGGTTACCCAAACCGGGAAACTGAGTCAACCTTCAAACCTAACAACCTTTAATTAAACCGTATCCTTAATTAATAACCACTGCAATTAATCAAAACCCATGTTTAACTAAATAGAGGCCTATCAGAACTAGGTGCAAGTAAGTTAAAGAAAATAACTAAGGTAAGAGAAAAACTAGGTACCTAGACGAAACTCGAACCGGGCTACAACGGCCCTAACTCAATAATTAAATGGCTGTTATAGCCCCTATTAAAACCTAAAGGCAATATAGCCCTAACTTAACTTAAATAAAACCTTCTAAACCTTAAACCTTTAAAACCAAAAACTTAAGGGCAATCCAGCCCTAGCCTAACTTAACCTGCAAAACCTAGGTCTGGGAAATAGCCCCTACAAATAAATAACCTAGCAGTGTGTTAAACAATAACCTAAAACTTAACAACGAAAATTAAAAAAACCTGGAAACTAAATGAAACTTATGAATCAGTTAGAAACTGAAAGGGTAACGTTCAACTGGCAACTTCATTTTTGGTAAGTCTAAATTAATTTTGATGAATTTAGCTTCACCATAGTTAGTAATCTGGCTGCTGACCAAATTTAACCTGAAAACCACTGCAACCTACAGTGAAAAAGTCTGTAGCTGTGTTGACAGTGTCTAAATAGGCCATTATTATTTCTATAATTACCGAGTCTATTTAAAGTAAACTTAACCTTAATACTACACCTAAATAAAATAATATCTCTCAAGCTAAATAATAAATTTTTCAATATGGCGCCCCCGGGTGGGCAGTCGAGAAGTTAGTTACCCTTTTTTGTTTTAATTCTGATACAATAGTTTTAAATCCAGTGAATTAAATTTTTTACATAATCTGAAAATTTAAATATAAATATCATTTATAATAAACCTAAAAATGGCTAATCAAACTGAAGCCACTCGTGGAAAAAGTATGGAGACCTGGTTGGGAAGTGATGTGGAAGCACTTGAAACTAGTAAACTGGTAAAAAGGAGGGGAGCAATCAGAACCTCAGCTACTAAACTTTTAGCTACAATCAAAGAGAGATGGGATGATTGGACTGAGGAACAAAAAAATTCACATGCTCGGCTTTTGTCCTCACAACTGGACAAGTTACAAAATTTAGACGAGGAAATCCTTAGAATGTATGTTTGTTCCGAAGGCTTCTCAGAGGATAAACAAGAAGAACTAGATGAAAAAAATAGTTACCACTTTGAAATAGATCAAATGATACAAGCATTAACAACTAAAAAAGAAAATAATGCCGAAGCCAAACCTAAACTAAGAATAAGTACTAAAATTCCTGAGCTTCAAATATTACCATTTGATGGAAATCCCTCTAAATTTCAAAACTTTAAGACCTCATTCAGAAACATTTATGATAACATAGGTCTTTCCGAAGAAGAGAAATTTGCCTACCTAAAACAACATTTGAGTGGAAACCCTGCCATTCAAATAAACTGCATGCAAGAAAGTAAAACATCTTATGAAGAAGCATGGCAGCAGTTGGAGGGCTGTTATGCAACACCAGGCCAAATTAAATTCTCCATAATAAAATCCCTTTTAACTAAATCCATAATAACCAAAAATTTTAAATCACTTCATGACTTTCAAGCAGATATGCACTCTACCATAAATTTAATGCAAACTCAAAAATTAGAATTAGAAGATATACTCTTGTATGTATATTATAATAAACTAACTCAAGAAACTCAGGAATTTTTAAGAACTGTGGGTTTAAACTCTATGACCCTTTAATAATTTAAAGAAGCAATTGCTGAAGCTACCAAAACCTTAGCTAATGTTAATTTTGATCTGGAACAAAGTGAGTTAACTACCTTGATACCTAAACAAAAAAGAAACTTCTCTCCAGAACCAGCCAGAAAACCATGGTATTCTGGCCAAACTACAGCTGCTCTGGCGGTTTCTACCCAAAGACAATCCTCAAGAAGAGCTCAATATACTGACCAGAGAGAACCTTACTGCAAATTGTGTAAGAAAAACTCTCACAGAATCTCAAAATGTGATTCTTTCCCTGAAAGTTGGGATAAACTGAAAAAACTTGCTAAATTAAATTATTGTACTAAATGTACCTCATCTAAACACCAAGCCAAAGAATGCCCCATTTCTTTACAACCCTGTTCATTTTGTAGGTTTTCTAACCATTTATCCTTCCTTTGTACCAAACAAAAAGGAAAACCAGAGGAAGATAAGAAAACCAAAACCAGTACGGAAGTAGCTACCCAAAAAGAAAACTCAAAACAAGGGAAACAAGTTACTAACTTATTAAGTTTAAAAAACACTGATCAAGAAGTAGCATTAATCCTTCCATGCAAATGAGAATAAGAAACTCAGAAAAATCAATTAAATGCAGAGCACTTTTGGATAATTGTAGTCAAGCCAGCTACATTACCAAGGAACTTGTGAAAAAATTAAATCTTCCAACTAAACACTACGAGGAATCCATAACCATAACAGGATTTATAGCCAACAAGAAACAACCAAATTATGAAGTAGCTATAATTAAATTGGAGGATTCTAGAAACCCTGGAAACTACCAAGAAATAGAAGCCATCATAATTGATGATATTAATATTAAATATGAAGTTCCAGGATTACTGAAACTTCAAACTTATTTAAAATCATTAAATTATCAGCTTGCAGATCACTTTGAAGCTGATGAAGTGGCTGACTTCATGTTAATTTTTGGGGCTGCAACCCACAAACTTTTTGCCCTCAGCAGTCATCAGATTCATACTGCCTCTTGTTATAAATCTCCCTATGGAATACTTTTATTGGGTTTCCCTTCAGATTACTACCCTGAAAAAGAAAAAGAACCAATAAGAGATCAGATCAGCTTCTGTATTACCAACCCGCTACCTACTAGTACAACTTCTAATGAAGATCTAAAAAAAATTGAACACCAGATTGCACAATTTAGCAAACTAGAAAACTTGGGTATTTCTGGGGATGAACCATTTTCAAACAAAGAAAAAGATCTGATTGCAAACTTTGAAAAGGAAGTTAAAATAGAAGATGAAAGATTGTCTGTTAAGGTACCATGGAATGACCAAAAAGATAAAATTTCACCAAACTTTAACTATGCTATTAGCAGGTTAAAGTCCACTTGCAAAAAATTAAAAAAAGATAACTTAATGCAACCTTATTCAGACATCCTTGAACAACAATTCCAGGAAGGAATAATAGAAGAAGTACCTCTAACAGAACACTTAAGACAAGCAGGAAATTTTTTACCTCATTTTCCGTAGTTCGCCCTGGGTACAAACAACTAAAGTTAGGATTGTAGTAGATCCCTCGGGTAAAAGCAAACCAGAAGAAATAACCGTAAATGATGCTACTGAGGACTGCCCTTCACTCCTACCTCACTTAGCAAAATTGTGCATTAAATTAAGGCATGGTAAATATTTGATGATTGGGGACATTCAAAAAGCATATTTACAACTTAAATATCAAACAGAATTTGACTGCAATGCCCACAAAATTCTGTGGGTAAAAGATACCCAATTGGCTCCAAATGACGACAACCTGATCTGCTATAAATATAGAAGAGTTACCTTTGGCAACAAAAGCAGTCCATTTTTACTACAACAATCTCTCCAACACATTTTAATGAACAACAAAACCAAGTGGCAGACTACCTAGCTAACCGCTTTTACATGGACAATGCTTTAATTAATGCCAACAATCTCTCAGAACTCAAAGACCTTTACAATTATAGTGTAAACACTTTAATTGAATATAATTTGAAGCTATATGAATGGGCCTCTAATCACTCAGAACTTCAAGGACTATTTGAAAAACATGACATAGCCTCCTCCGAAGATAAAGAAAATGTAAAACTATTAGGATATGGTTGGAACACAAGTGCTGATACACTCCATCTAAAAACTGTAAACTTGAACTCAGAAGCCAAAACTAAAAGAGAAATACTAAGTTCTGTGCAATCATTGTTTGATCCAATTGGATTTGTTGCACCCTTAGTGTTTAAATTAAAACTCTTCATGCAGAAAGTAACAGCTACCAAAAAAAATTGGGATGAATATCTAGAACCGGAAATGCTGCGTGAATGGAAAAAACTTTGTAAAGAAATAAACAAAGTGGAATTTCTGAATTTTCCTAGACAAGCTTTTGAAAATCCCAAACCTCTCATGGAAAATCTTCAACTCCACATCTTTTGTGATGCCAGCCAAGAAGGTTATGCAGTAAGTTGCTATCTAGTTGGAAATGGAAAATCCGAACTAATTTACGCTAAATCAAGAGTCAATCCCAAATCAAAAAATTGGACCATTTGTAACTTGGAATTAATGGCAATCTGCCTAGGAACCAAAGTCCTAGAATACCTTAAAGAAACCTACCTAGAAGAAAACTCAGAAAACCAAAAGTTCTTCAAAACAATAATTTGGACAGACTCACAAGTGGCTTTAAATTGGACTGCTCAAAAATCTCTAAAAATGAAATCAATCTTTGTAAAAAACAGAGTGAAAGACATTCAGGAAGCAACAAGAAACTTAAACCATCACCTGGAATTCAGACATGTAGCAGGAGAAGACAACCCAGCAGACCTACTCACCAGACCAATATCTTTCAAGAAATTTCAAAAACTTCTTCACTTTTACCAACATGGTCCCACATTTTTGAGAAATGAAATTGAATGGCCCACCAACTTAATTTTTAACCCCCACCAAGAAACCTTACAGACAACAATAAATGTGTGTCAAACAACTTGTAAAGAAATAAATGAAAAAACTCCCTTGTTAAATATGGAAAGATTCTCTAACAGGAAAAAACTGGTCAGAATCACTGCCTATGTTCTACGGTTCATAGAAAACTTAAAGTACTTCCGCACTCACAAATATAACCCCAAATGTAACCTGACAATGGAAGAACAAATTGCTGTCTTGGAGAAAAATCATACAGCTTACAAAACTAAGGCCACAAATTACTGGCTAAAATTAGTCCAGCAACAACATTTCTCAAAAGAAAAAGAAATAATCCACAAACTAAATAAAGGAGAAAAAGTTGAGGACCTAACAAAGCTGCAAAAGAATCTAAAACTCTTCATTGACAAAGAAGGGTTAGTCAGAACAATGGGGAGATATAAATATGCAACTAACCTTAACTATTCTGCTAGGTATCCTGTACTACTGCCTGAAAATTCTCATTTAACAACGTTAATTGTAACTGAATGTCATGCAAAAGCCAGTCATGCAACCTTAGCTACCACATGCAATTTCCTCAGACAGGAATTCTGGATCCCCAAAATAAGGCAAGTAGTTAAAAAGGTTCTGAAACAATGTCTGTTTTGCCAAAAATACTTTGCCATGGCTTATGAAGTGCCTACTACTGGACCCTTAGTAACGGAACGTTTAAGCTATGAAAAACCCTTTGAAAAAACTGCCCTTGACTATGTTGGTCCAATTTCTGTCCAGGATGAGAATAACCAATTCATGAAAGTCTACTTATTATTGTTCACTTGCTGCGCCACCAGATTCACCAGCCTTCACATCTGCACTGACCTTTCTGCTAAAACCTTTTTAAGAGAACTCTGCCATTTGTCCTTAAACTACTCCCTTCCAAAGGTTTTGATTTCAGACAATCAATCCACCTTCAAAAGATCTGAAGATTACCTTAAACATTGGTTCCAAAATGTTCTTGTGTCTCAGTACCTCTCTGATCATGGTATCCAGTGGAAATTTACAGCAGCCTATTCACCCAGAACCTTAGGAATAGCTGAAAGAATGGTGGGTTTAGTCAAAAGAGCCCTCTATACCTCCCTAAAAGGAAGAAAAATCCCGTTAACTGAACTAAAAACAATTGTTCTTGAAATAATGAACACAATTAATTCAAGACCACTCACTTATGTTAATTCAAATGAAGATCCTTCCTCTGATCTACTAACTCCTTTCAAGTTGCTTTTTGGGTATGACAATACCAAATTCAACTTTTTAACCACTAATGATACCCAAGAAGCTGTTAATGAAGACGATCAGGTGGATGCTGATTATATGACAACAACAGAGGACAAAGAAAGAAAGAAAATACTGGATTACTTTCATAAGGGAGCTAAACAATCTCAAGAAATCAAGAAAAGATGGCGATACGAATATTTGAGTAGTTTGAGGGAAAAAGAATACCAACAACACAAACAACCAGTAAGTAAACCTGGAAACTAAATGAAACTTATGAATCAGTTAGAAACTGAAAGGGTAACGTTCAACTGGCAACTTCATTTTTGGTAAGTCTAAATTAATTTTGATGAATTTAGCTTCACCATAGTTAGTAATCTGGCTGCTGACCAAATTTAACCTGAAAACCACTGCAACCTACAGTGAAAAAGTCTGTAGCTGTGTTGACAGTGTCTAAATAGGCCATTATTATTTCTATAATTACCGAGTCTATTTAAAGTAAACTTAACCTTAATACTACACCTAAATAAAAATAATATCTCTCAAGCTAAATAATAAATTTTTCAATAACAGTTGACCTAACCGGGCATTCAATAATTTAAATTTCAATAATTTCAATCGAACTGGATTGAATCTTTTAATTGAGTTCTGCCTTTTCGCAATGGCAGACAGCATTACTAGTCATTTTGCAAAATGACCAATATGCCGGCCTATTTGCAAGGTGGCCTAGCATTTAATGCCATTATGCAAAAAGGCCGGTTTTTTGGTCCTTTTGCAAAAAGGCCGATCTTTTTGCAAAACTGCCAATTTCGCAAAAAGGCCGTAACATTTCCATTTGGAGGACTACCACTAGAAATGTTATAATTAGAATTTTCATCCCTTGTTTTCTTTGAAAAACAAACTTTAGCTATGCGGCCTATTTTACTACAGTTTCGGCAAACTGCTTCTTTGAAAGGACAGTCCTTCTTCCACTGATGTTTTCCACATCCAGTACATAGCTTGGAAGGCTTTTACTCCTGTTTAGCGTTCGAATTAGTAGGCTTAGTATATTTGCCGCATACCTTTTATTTGTTTGTCTAGTAGGCTTATTAGGTCTGCCAGACCTAGAAGATTTAAAGCTATTTACGTGTTTGGCCTTACTATTGTGACTGCCAAAAGCTCTAACATCTTTAACAGCTGCTTCTTTAGCCGCAGCTATTTCTACAGCCTGACTAAAAGTTAGGTCCTGTATAGCTAATAGGGCTCTCTGGGTAGACTCTTCTTTGAGACCCATTACAAACCTATCTCTTAGGTACCTGCAACAAACTCTGCAATGCTTTCATTCGCAGTCTGATGCCTCGAGTAAAATTTGAAACGTTCATAGATGAGAACTACTCGGGGTTTGTAGTGATTGGTTAGGGCCTGTAACAATTCACTATAGGTGCAAGTTTACAGTGATTTAGGAGCAACTAGGTCCATAACTAAGCCAAACGTTTTAGGGCCTATTATAGTTAGGAAGGTAGGCAGTTTCTTAGCATCAGGAATGGAATTTGCCTCGAAAAACAACCTCACCCTAGTGGCATAAGCTTCGAAGTCCTCCTCCTAGCACGAAGCCATTCTTCTAACCAGTTAGCTACCTGACCGCGTATACCGTGCGCTTTAACCTTCGCAATTAGTCTCCTATGCGGAACTGTATCGAACGCCTTTTTAAAATCTAAATAAATAACGTCAGCTGCCCTATGCCTATCGTATTCGCGCACTATTTCGTTATAAAATTCTAACAAATTAGTTAAACAAGACCTATGGCGTCGAAACTCGTGCTGACTACTATTAATCAAACCCCCTACTTTCTAAGTGATCGATAATACGATCCCTAACTACGGATTCCAAAAGTTTACCGACAATTGACGTTAAGCTAATGGGCCTATAATTGCTAGCTACCGCGCGGTCGCCTTTTTTGAAAATAGGCGTGACGTTAGCTAATTTGAAGTCTTCAGGAATAATCGCCGTTTCGAGTGACTGATTAAAAATCTTCGCTAAGGGGCCTACGATAACGTCTTTCAAATCTTTCAAATGTCTGGGATAAAAAGCGTCAGGGCCTGGAGCCTTGCTAACTTTTAGCCTATCGATATAATGCGCAATCTCAGCCTCGTAAACAGTTATTTCATCTAAAATAGTCTCGCTACTAAACGGAACGATATCGTCAACGTCGGGGACATTATTTACGTCTTCTACGGTAAAAACTGTCGCAAAAAAGTTATTGAAAATACCCGCCATCGCCTGAGCGTCAGAAGCCAAAGCGCCATTTACATCCACTAGAGGGCCTATGTTATCTTTTACCGGCTTACGATTATTTACGTATTCAAAAAACTTTTTGGGATTATGTTTACTATCCGCAGCTATAACTATCTCTAAATTACGCTTAGCATTCCTAACTGATCTTTTAACCTGACGTCTAAGCTCGATATATCTATTAAAATTAGCTACCTGGCCATTGCGCTTGTTAAGTCTATACGCTCTATTACGCTCGTTTATGAACTCCTACTTCCCTAATCCACCACTTCGGCCTACCACGATTCTAACGCGCTTGGGCCTACGAGGAATAAACTCCCTTTCAATATTCCTAAAACTTTCTTTAAACGCCACCCAACGCAAATTTGTGTCATTACCCATAAATAAGTTATCCCAGTCCACTACTCTCATCCTATCAGCAAAACTATCAAAATTAGCCCTACGAAAATCAGGGACTTCTATTACGTTACTATCCTAAGTGTTTTCTATCAATAACTTAAACCTAAGAATTTGATGATCGCTACATCCTAAACTCTCGCCTACTTCTAAACCTTCGACTATATTCTCGCCGTTCGTCATCACTAAATTTAAGATATTATCACCGCGCGTTGGTTCGGTAACTATCTGTCGTAAAAAGTTATCGTCCATAAACTCAACCAGTCTCAAACCCTCTTCATTACCCGTAAAATTCTCGTAATTAACATTAGGGCAGTTAAAGTCTCCGACAATTATACTATTCCGATTGTCAATAAAATTACCAAGAAGTGAGTAAAATCTAGTATCTATATCGAGGGGTTGAACGGGAGGTCTATAAACAACAACAAAATTAAAACTAATACTACGCGCCCTAACTTCAACACAGATCGCATTAATTGCTGCCGGAAAATCTAACTTAACCTCGATAGCCCTAAGGGAATTACGAATGTACAGCAAAACGCCTCCTCCAAATCTATGTAACCTATCATTAGTAAAGAGTTTAAAACCCGGTATATCAAGTTCCCCCAACAAGTCCCGAGTCACGGTATTTAACCAAGTTTCAGTGATAGCAACTATATCATAGTTGCCGGAATAAATTACCGCCTTAAATTCATTTAATTTATTTCTAATACTACGCGGGTTGCAATAAAAGACGTTTAAGTTATTTTTTACCACGGGCCCGCGTTTTAAACTATTTATCACGTCGGGCCCGCGTTTCCCGGACCCACAACGTTTAAAGAAGGCTTCGACCTATACAGCTTTCGAACGTTTTCGTCTATTAACCTACCTAGCCTAGCATTACCTATTTCATTAAAATGCACCCCCATCTTTTATAAAAAGGCTAGGATCATTGAATTCGGACCACAGCTTTACGAAGGGTTCACTTTCCTCAGCACAAATCTCTTCTAATTTGTTATTCAAAAATATTGTTTTGGACGTAATTCTAAGACCCAAACCGTGCCTAGGGGTAATACCTAGAACTAAAGACCTATCTGACCTCGCCTTCAGGGACCTAATTAACCCCCTATATCTCTCCAAAAGGTCAGGCACTCTCGTATCGGGCCTATACGAGTCGTTGCCTCCTACCATCGTCACCAACATTGAGTGACGGGAAGCAACGTCAACCCTATCCACTTCGTCTCTAACTCTGTCAACCCTGGCCCCTGGGAGACAGACCCTCCTCCTATTGGTTGGATTCCGTTTAACGAACTCTTTGTCCATGTGGCGCACTAAAGAGTCCCCAATTAAAATAGTTTCCCCCTCATTCACGTCCCTTTCCAAATGGGCGAAAGGGTTCGAAACCTCGATAGGGGGGGGGGGATTCCTATCACCTAATGTACGCGGCCTAGCTCCACCCTTAACCTCTCTAAATCCCTCGCTATCTACTACTCTCGGACTAACCTTAACCTCTTCCTCAACTCTATCTAACTTCCCGACAAGCTACCTAAACTAGAAACTAAGTTACGCACCTCACCCTTCAAATTATTAACGTCTTCAACGTTAGTATTGGTTCGGCTTCCGTCAACCGTAGCCCTAACCCTGCCCTCATCAAGCGTTGCAAGTCTATCCGCTACCTCACGTACACTGCGTTTTATGTCAACTAATTCCTCCATGAACTCGCAAAAGAAACAAACTGATCTATCGGTAATCGCCATTGGACCGCCGTTATAATCCTTAAATTCCGAATACCACCGGTTAACCCTACACCTAACACACGACGCTTTCTGCGACGGCATCGCGGAGTTAAAAATTTAAACCGTCACAGGTATAAGTTAAATTAAGCCGGCACGCTATGAAAACTTCTAAATCGCTAAAAACCACTAATTCAATTATTTAACTATAACAACGTAAATTTAAACGCAAGTATATAAAATTCAAAATTATCCAAAAGTAAAATTCTCAGCAATATATAAAAGTAGATGCAAAATCAGAGAGCTCAGGAAATGATGAGGGCGAACGACCTCCCCAACTAATTGTAGGCACCCACAATTTTCGGGCGCAGAAGCTGGGGGGGCGTGAAGGAACTTAGGGGTACGAAGGTGTGCCGTAACACCTATAGGAAACGTTACCAGTCACCTGGTACCTATGATACCGTACCCTTTGGATACCATAACGCTTGATGCTTCTATTGTTAACTGACACGTATTTGTCTTGTATATAATCGTATCTATTGATTTATTACACGTATTTGTAAATATATATATATATATATATATAACTTGAATATCTCGTTTATTAAATCGTATTTGTAAATATATATATATAACTTGAATATCTCGTTTATTAAATCGTATTTGTAAATATTATAACTTGAATATCTCGTTTATTAAATAAATCATGTTTCAATTAGCGTTTTACTTTCTCATTTGTGTGTGTGTGTGTGTGTGTGTGTGTGTGTGTGCGCAGGTGAAAGTTCTAAGCTCCGCCCACTGTAAGACCGTGAGTCATGCTACTATCTGGGAGTCCCTGCGTGGTCAGTCGACTGCAGTAAGCCCGAGAGATCAGACGTGTATTCAGAAGAAAAGATCAGACGTGTATTCAAATGGCTACCTTTAATATTGCTTGTACAACGTTTATGAAATGGTATTCAGCAAAGTGCCAGGATGTGGTGGATACCGAAAAACTTCCTATTCCTCCATCCTATGCCTCTTTTAAAAACACATTGGATTGTGCGAAGTTCCAAGATGCACAAATACTCTACGGATGTTCTGGTGAGACCATTGAAGGCTTTCGTTGCACAGACGATGTGCTGAAGTATACTGCAGAGCTAAACTTTATAAAGTCTCACATACACCGTGAAGTAAAAGAAACAACGCGTGCAGAAGAGAAGCAGCAGGTATGGATAATGAGTCTTGCGGATGGGTGGTGTGACAAGCGGTATTACGTCATGCTACACCATGTCGATTACTCATACCCTACGACTGAAAATGTGAATCTCGTGATCATGGACAATCTTAAGTATTTTTATCACTATATTAACGTATATCATGATGAGGTTCGTAGTGAGGTTGTGGCTAGTGCCCTGCGTGAGTTTTTAACAGACTTTAGAGACGAGTATCGTTTGACGGGCAGAAAGGAAAAAATGAGCATATGTTCCTCTCAAATAGTGCGCCGGAGTGTGAAGATGTTTAGTAAAACATAAAATGTGCCTAGTTCTTATCCTGAGGTAAACTGTCTGGTGCGTAGGCTGGTAGTGATGAAATTAATTCTTGTACCGGAAAAACAAATATGTACAACAATTCGGTACGACTCGCGGATCATACGAGTTCGAACAACCCCATTCACGTATCATCGAGTCAGCCGCCCGTCGAACCGTTCCTGCCTACCTGCGTGCCTCACACGGCTCATAGTTATCTCAGAGCTTGAGCCGAGTGGACGTGCGCTCCTCGAATACGATGGAACTTCCTTTGAGTAGCATTCTCAACGCCTCGTACGATGTGTCCGTGACGAAATCGTTGCGCGTGTTCAGGCGTAAATCCGGTACCGTTAGCTATGTACTGGAAACGGAATGTAGACAAACAAACAAACGGGTTTATTTAAGTGTCGAGGAGATGAATAGAATCTTCGTGATAGTTGAGAAGTGGAGTGAAGATCGTTATAAAATACCTGCTAACGTAGGTACAAGAAGAGAGCAGATTAGTGATGCACCCTCATACGCCGTTGTATGTACGTTGTGTATAAATAACGATCGGCCGTGCATTGATATACGGCTGATGTGGAAGAATGCTTCTGATAATAACGCTCTTGTTCCTACGCGAAACCGTTTCATCCTCGACAGAATGTTTGAAATCGTCAGATTCCGCAAGCTGAAACCTATATTAGACGCGCGTGTTACGGATATGCTTTATTTTGATACAGTACTTGAATACGCATACACTGCTCTGCTCGATGGGTTTACCGAGTGTAGGGCTGGTGAGAATGGTCTAGAGCTGGACGTTTATTTAAAAAGTTTAGACTCTTTGAAATACCATGAACTTTGGTACAAAGCAATTGATCGGTACAAGGCTGAGCTCACCTACACCGTTCACCCTGAAGAACTGTTTCTTTATATAACGCGCAGTTGTCGTAACGATTTAGGAGATTATTTCAATTGCCGCTATGTTGAGTGAGTTCACGATTGAAAAGCTCGAGTCGGTAGAAATAAACCCTCGATTGGAAAAGCATGCTTATAAACTTGTGTTTAACAATGTAGCTAACGATGAACTCTTTGTGCGTGCTTTTGATTGTATTCTAGACGTATTTAAAGATGATTTACCAACCGGTTGTAAAGTGGGAACAAAAATAGTACTGAACGATATGAAAGCCCTTCATATCGAATACAGATTTCCCTATACTTTAAGCGGTGAAATATTATTAAACCGCGTATACTGCGTAATGCAGAGCAATAATGATGTAATTGTAAACTCGATTAAGTGCGAGTTTAGTATTTTGAAAAAAGAGTGAAATGTATTTATATATTTTGCTTGATATTTCTCCTGTACTGTTATGATTATATGCATATTTCTATTATTATTGAAATGTATATTTATTTCTATATATCTCCATAATTGTGTGTGTATATATTTTTTTGATTATATACATATTCCTCAATTATTATTGAAATGTATATTTATTTCTATATATCTCCTGTACTGTTATGATTATATGCATATTTCTATTATTATTGAAATGTATATTTATTTCTATATAGCTCCATAATTGTGTGTGTGTGTGTGTGTGTGTGTATATATATTTCTTATTATTGAAATGTATATTTATTTTCTATATATTTATAATAAACAGAATGATGCAATGTTGTTTTACTTAATTCTAATTATGACATGTTACGCCTTCTAAACCTACTAGCGGAATTCTAAATGTACAGTATACAATGGTATCTGGTAATGCTAAAAAGTGGTATCTGGCAACTGAATACATGGCACGAAATCTTTTAATTGTTTAGTGAGACAACTCACCATAATAATGCTAAAAAGTGGTATCTGGCAACTGAATACATGGCACATAGCGGAATTCTAAATGTATACAATGGTATCTGGCAATGCTAAAAAGTAGGCGTCTATAATAATGTATACAATGGTATCTGGCAACATGGCAACTCAAGCCATTTACGTCTTCTAAGCCAACTGGCTGATTAGGAGTCTATAATAATGTATACAATGGTATCTGACAATGCTAAAAAGTGTTATCTGGCAACTCTAGCCATTTACGCCTTCTAAGCCTACTGGCTGATTAGGCGTCTATAATAATGTATCCAATGGTATCTGGCAACTCAGTCTTCGATTAGAATTAATTAATTAAATATATAGCACAAACTGAATACATGGCGCTATCTGGCAACTCAAGCCATTTACGCCTTCTAAGCCAACTGGCTGATTAGGAGCCTATAAAACAACGCCTACTCGGCTGAAGTCTTAATATGCACTTGGCTCCTTCCAGGTGAACACCTCTCCTCCTTTCTCTCCTTTCTCTTGGGGGATAACGCCGCCTCCAAGTTTTCCTTGTTGCACCTGCAGCATCCCCCCTTTGGGTTATTTTTTTGCAACACCCCACCCCCTTTGCAACAACCCCACCCCTTTGCAACATTAGGTAATCACTTGCAACATTCTTGCACTCTCCCCTTTTGCGGCTATACTACTCGTAACTTATCTCCTGGAGTGGAAAATAGAAATTAAAATTTAAACTCATATACTGTATTTATATTCCAATTGTTTGCCAGCAGGAATGGAGTCAGTAAAAGCCCCGAATTCATTTAAAAGATCTTGCATCACCTGAAGATTAGGGCCCCCAGCCTTCTTTAGTTAGCTTTATAAGGTTAACTAACAAAAATATCACGACCTAACGGTCGTGATATTTTTGTTAGTTAACCTTATAAAGCTAACTAAAGAAGGCTGAGGACCCTGATCTTCAGGTGATCCAAGATCTGGAACTATCTCACTCCTTTATCAAGGATGCTAAATATAAAGTTTGGGGAATAAAGTTTACATAGAAAGTTAGAAACGTAAAATTTCTAAAAAGCATATCTAAAATTACTAAAATTTCGGTTCTTTGAAATTTTATTGTCACCAAAAATTAATAAAATATCCCTCTCCCCTATATATTATATATATATATATATATATATATATATATATATATATATATATATATATATATATATATATATACAGGATGGTCCAAAAGTCCCGATCTATTTTGTTGAAATACTGATATTTCTATTTTATTTTCTACAGTACATAGATGATGAGGATGTACAAGAACATGTGATTGTAGTAACAACGTATCAAAGCTAAGAAGTGCAAAGAAATTCGAGAAAAATTCGAAAGAAGATTTCACAAACCAGGACCTACAGACGAAGTAATTCGCGAGTTGGTCAATAAATTTAAAAGAACAGGACCTGTTCATGATGAGACAAGATCTGGACGTCCCAGATACCTCTCAAGAAAATGTCGAATTGGTAAGAGATGCCTTTGAAACAAATCCCAGAATGTCAACTTGCACAGCATCGCGTAGACTGAGCACACCAGTTACCATATTCAAGTGCTACAAGAGGTACACGAAGAGGATTATCCAAGACGAGCGGCCATGTGCACAGGAATGATTGAAAAAATTCATACCAAAAACTTATTAAACCACATTCTCTTCAGCGATGAGGCGACATACCACACATGCGGAAAGGTTAATCGACATAACTATCGTATCTGGGCTAGTGAAAAACCAACCGAGTTTTACAAATGGGAGAGAGATTCTCCTAAAGTTAACGTCTGGTTGGATGTGACAAGATGGAAGATTTACGAACCTTTTATCTTTGTAGAAGCTACGGTAACAGGGCCAATTTATCTTGACATGCTTCAGCAGTTTCTTGAGCCCCAGATTCGTTCAGGTGGCATTCTCGACACTGTTGTCTTTCAACAAAATGGAGCTCCATGTCACTACGCAAACATCGTTCGGGCGTACCTTGATGAGCTATTACCAAATCGTTGGATTGGACGTGGTAAAAACAGGCCGTGGGCAGCAAGAGCTCCGTATTTAACACCATTAGACTTCTTTGAGTGGGGCTTTATAAAGTCTGAGGTTTACAAAACAAAAGCTACAGACCTGCAGGATCTGCGAACCCGCATTGTCGCGGCACTCGCTAAACTAACCCCAGAGATTCTTGAGAATGTATTCCGCAATGCAGTGGACAGATTTGAGATTTGCAGAGACACTGATGGTGCTCATGTCGAATCTTAGACCTAAGTTTGATAAATAAATATACATCTAATTATGTTACTACATTTTATCCAAAATACTATTATTTTAGCAAAATAGATAGGAACTTTTGGACCACCCTGTATATATATATATATATATATTATATATGTGTGTGTGTGTATATGTGTGTGTGTGTGTGTGTGTACACATTGCTAATTAGCATTTTTTTTTAAATTTGTTTGTAGGCGAACATTTTTCCACTTAAATTTATTTATTTTAGTTTTCGTATTCAGATATGTTCAAAGGACTGATAAATTTTGTTCATGCAAATATTATAAAATCCACCTAATCCGTGCATGGTTTTTCAGGAAGAAATTTCGGTGTTAATTAATAATCACTTGTCAACAAAGGTTTTGTCTCTTTAGTAAGACTAAACTTTGTTAATTTGATTGACCATGCTGAGTACAGTGATGTACTCGGTTTTTCTATCACGTTCTGTTATTGAGTTTTACATAAAACTATTTTTGCCTACTTTTCATTTATGTCACGTGTGGCTCATGATTCTTAGTAATATTTATACTTTATTGACCTCAGATTGGTACTTCAAGTGAAAAAAATAATTCACTTGTTTGCAAATTTTATTTTATCTTTTGTCTCATATGTAAAAATGTATAATTTTTACCAATAATACTTTGCTGATTTCAAAAATATGCTTAAAAGTTTTCTATCGCATCTAGATTTTCAGAGACAGATCATGTGCTGTTACAATTAAAACGCAGTTATATTACAAAAATGTTTTACTGTAACGAAACTACAATTCAAACTTTCATGTAACGAATGCAACAATTTCTGCAAAAATTAAAAAAAAAGAATAAGTTGTTTTATTGGGAAATATTTTCTTTTGTATTCAATCTCACTTTCTCGTTGAAGAAACCGGCAGTAGTCTCCCATCATTCCCGGATTCCATCTGCCCTGACACTGTTATCCCTTTACAGAAATATCCTGATGAAAGTGTTCTCCATGCTCACCGCGAACAGCACCCAGATTTTCAGGAAAAAGTCTAAATGAGAGTGTAAGAGTGGATCTTTAGCGACATTCGATAGTTCATATTTTTGTAGTCATTCAGAAACTTTGACACTAATGCCTCATACAGTCCTCTGCCTTTGTGTTTACCAATAATACTTCTACAACTGCCTTGAATGATTGCTAAGCAACTAATTCAATATTAGACAACTTGTTAAAAGTAGTATCATTTATAATGTCACGAATCTGTGGTCCAGCAAAAAATCCCTTCTTTTAGTTTGGCTTCACTGATTTTCAGGAACTTTCTTTCATACTAACAGAATGAGCTAATGGAATCGAAGATTTCTCATTTCCATTATGTGAAAGAACTGCCTTTATACTTAGTTTCGAAGAATCTATAAACAGGCGCCAGTCATTCGGGTTATGCTCATAACCTAATTCATGCATTAGGACACTGATATCTATGCACACACACACACACACACACACACACACCACACACACACACACACACAAATCTTGTATTTGAAAGTACGTTGATAATATTGTGTTGCGGCTACTGAATACAGAAATTTTATACCTTCTGCCAGTAGATTCATTGAGCTTTTTTTGGTTTATTAAGTGTGTCATTTTGTCTTCTTTCTCCGGAGGTTTGTAAGTGTCATCTGAGACTTAGTGTGTGTCTGGTGTGTGTGGAGTTGGAACTGACAATTACTCCTCATGAGGAACTGGCTTAATAGCAGAAAGCACACTAGTGTATTGGATATTACGCTTGTTAGAATAGAACCCAGCAATTTTCGTGAGACAAAAGTAGCAGTCGTTGCCGTTATTCTTTAGCGCTCTCCACATCATCGAGATAGCAAAAGGTACTGAACTTCGTTCTCCTCTTAGCCATGGACTCAGATTCGTTGCACATGAGATGCAACATACTGTATATGAGCCCAACCTTTGTACTGATCTCCAATTTTGCAATTGAAATAAAGATGACAGGCAATCTTTCTGAGTGAAGACATGACTTTTAGCTGTGATTTTGTTGTAAATTTGCCGTATACATAACAAAAACAGTCTCCATTGAGATACAACCACGACGACAACCTTCGACGCATAATTCAAATTTGAAAGAGATAAAGAGAGACGAGATTAAAATGTATTTGTACCTCAAACACAGAAAAAATATACGTTTTCCTAACCAAATTCATACTACAAATCACTTTCAAATCATGTTAGGTGATATCCATATTAACGCATAACATACACAGTATGTAAGTGCAGTTGTAATTTTTGTGACGCAGCATAAAAGTGAATATCACTTTCTGCATTCCCAGTTAGAATTCTTACCAGGTAACCGTGGTCATGTTAGTGATAAGCATGGTAAAAGGTTTCACCAGAACATTGTTGTCACGGAAAGGCGTTACCAAGGCAAATGGAATCTAAGTATGATGGCAGATTACTGCGGGACACTGAAGAAAGATGCTCCTGATGCAAGCTATAAGTGAAATTCTTAGGCTATGTGATATGCTTTATTCTTGTTTCCGGTTTATATGATATATTCTTGAAATTCAGTATCAGAGGAGATAATATATTTGTTTACATCTCAAAAACTATACATGCTATACAAAAATGGGATCACCTGAAGATCCGTCACCCCAGCCTTTTTTAGTTAGCTTTATAAGGCTAACTAACGAAAATATCACGACCTAACCTAACCATCGTCAAGGGCGCACAAGTGATCTAACGATTGGGTAGGTTAAGTCGTGATATTTTCGTTAGTTAGCCTTATAAAGCTAACTAAAAGAGGCTGGGGTGACGGATCTTCAGGTGATCCCAAAAATGGATCCCCTTACTGCAGTCATAACACTGGTCAACACTCATTTTATTGCCAATCATATTAGAGTGATTTTGGGTAACTTTGTGGTGCTGATTCCGAATATGACATCGGTTTTGCTAGATTGGCTCTAATTTATGAGATAATTGGTACCCCATTGAAACACGTAAAAATGCAAAAAATTTAATGTTCAGGCGGAGCCTACTTACAAATCGCATTGAAATTGTCTCAAATCATACAAAAGTAAACACATGAAATACATAATGGCATTTTATTCGGTCTCACCATCTAGAATGTTCCGGTAGTTTCCCATATGCACGCGTTATGGTTACGTTTCCTATTAATTGAGGGTTTTCATTATCTCAAGAACTAGAGCCAAATCGGAAAAACTACTTTCATTTTGGAATTCAGCAACCCCAAAATACCCTAAATTCGTACGAATTTCCTTGGCAACGAAACAAAAATTTTTTTTTGTTGAGCTGTGTAATCAATATTTCAAAGAACACCCATTTTCATCGAAGAGACAAATAAAAAGTTAAAATCTGTTGACTGTAAGTGAGTAGTGCTAGAAACTGGCACTTCGCTCAAGACAAACGAATGCGGACCATTGCTCTAACTCCTGTATTATTATTATTATTATTATTATTATTATTATTACTGCATCATCTTTACTTCGTTTATTTGGAAATGGGGTTACCCGATTAGCTACGGGCCCTGCCAAAATTCGTTGTTAATCATTTATCAATATACAATTGTCATTAGTCATTAGAATGTAGTGATACTACTACTACTACTATGTAGTATTTATTTATTTATTTCAATTCTTCTTCTTTTTATTTTTATTATTATCATTGTTACGCTTTTCACCCAAAATACAGCTCCAAATAACAGTTGAAAATATTCATGGCAGATCCGGATCACAAAAGGTCTAAATTTGCATCAGAGATCCCAATCCATGTAGAACTGTCGAAATACGTCAAAATCTCAAAATGAGGCGTTCCATTCATTTGGTTACGTTAATTGGTATATTCCCAGATAGCAAATATCCGTTGGATCGAAGATGGCATCTGTTTTTTACCCAAAATACCAATATCGGGCCAACGGATGCTTTTTAGCCGAGATATAAGGGAGAGGAATTACAGGATGATCCAAAGAGGTATTTCCCCGAAGAAAATGTGCAAGAACTTTTTTTTTAAAACGCCTTCTTTTTATCACCCTGTAGTTTGCGATGGTAGACTTAGTTGCACTTTTTGGATCTTGTATTATTAGAAAAAAAATAACGTTTATACTTATAGTGATAGAGTGGAATATTAATCATTCTTTTAATTAAGGTACGAAGTAAAACGGCAATAAAGTGGGAAACTAAGAGCTAGTGAGATTCGAACCCGCGCCGCATGGTTTCATAGTCAACGACCCCTATCGATCACGCCATCATATAAAACCCAACTATGGTAAATTAAAAAATATACATTTATACATAAATTGTATTCTTTTTTTCGCTGCGAAAGTGATAAAAATGTAGCATGATATTTTTTGATTGTTCTTTCCTCCCAAAAGGTGCGATAACTGTTGCTCTGGAAACGGTAAAAACATTCAATCGTAAAGATTAAAAGTTGTTAATTAAAATTCTTGGACAAAGAAAAATTTATGTTACGTTTTTAGACATTAAATTATTACCATTGAGCATATCAAATCCCAGAAGCGCCACCAACGCGTGGCGTATGAAAGGCTGATTAGGTGTGGAATTAGTCATGTTCGCGAGGAGGGGTGGGGGGGTGAAGGCTGCTCTACCAGGATATTTGTGTGTGTGTGTGTGTGTGTGTGAACGGAGGAAAATCTATAGTTAAACTAAGTATTTGCACACAATGCCAATTAGTTAATCCAACTATTCTGTATAGTCAATCGAACTGGATTACAGTCGCACTAACCAAGCTTATTATTCTGATAAAAACTTAAATAATTTGTCCAACCACCGAACAGTTGGACTAACCATAGTATAGGTGGTACAGTATGAAAAATAGTTAACCATACATTGAGTCGTTTTAACCAAGGGTTTTTTTTTCCCCTAACCGGGTAGAAGCGACATCAGAGTTAACCAGAGTGTATATACATGTAAGATTCCGTACTCTGGACCAAACCTCCTCTGTGCTGCACGTTTTATTTCAGTCTCAATATTGAAATAAATCTACCATTATTGCAGTTTTCTATAATATATAGTTATAAATGTCCATTTCGCTCCAACTTTTTCATCCATACTCATTTTTCACCCAGAAGCAACTATGGGTTATATTTCCAAATTTTTCATCACTTACGCTTGTGTTAAGGTAGGGTTGTGTTCCATTAAAAATGTTAGAGAAAGCTCTTTTTTTTATCTTATCCAATGGTTATTTTTTAGGATTTCACTCGCGTTTGGATTTTAATTAAAAAACTCGAAATCAAATTACTCCTACTTCATGCTACCTCAAACTTTTACACACCCATTGATTTGTTTTAAGTAAGGTTAAGTTAGGTTAGGTTAACCTAGCTTAACCTACGGTCTAACCTCAAAAAAATATCTCCTACAAGAAAGTTCGACCGATTTCTAAAATAAGAGTTAATGGGTAAAAATATGGCTTCCCAGTAGTGCTATTTGGGGATTTAGGCATTTAGACATTTTTATCTATAAACTCTTACCCGCATGAATACTCATACGAATTTCATAAAGTTATCATCTATCGTTGAGACATTCGCAACAAAACTGCATGGTACACCTTTACCATCGGTTTGATCCCAGCTGCATAAAACACTTTAACAACTTTTCAAAATGCGTTTTGAAATTCATTTTATCCATTTGAAAGACTACTTGTAAGAGGATACACAAATCAGAGTATAAAATTTTAAGGGTTTTTGTGTATTGCGAAAAGTATTTGGTATGCAAAGGTCAATCTTGATATAATTGTCGATGTTAACCCAAGAAAGCCAGCGTAGCTTATTACAATAAAAGTACATTTGTTTTTCAGGAAATGATGTCTTTAATTGCGCCCAAGATAATTTTTCATTATTGTCAAAGTAGCAATAAAGTGTTTAATTCAAGCTGTAAATGTAATTTACAGGTTCCACACTGGCCGTTTTGGGTTAAAGAAGTCAAAATGGTCTATAGTTTTTTTTAAGCGATGCTTTCACAGAGTTTATAAATCACATGATCTCAGAAGCTCATAATATATATATATATATATATTTGAAATCCCTTTTATCTTTCTTTAGATCCAATTTACGATTGATCTTTTGACTTCGAAAGTAAAGCAAAATTTTAGTTTGGAAAGTAAAATTTAATTTAAAATTTATGCCTTTTCAAGATGAAAATTTTCTAATAAATTTTCATGTAAAAAAAATGAAGTTTTTTCCTCCGTAAAACTTTTTCCTATGACACTGATTACGAATGTAACTGCATCTAGACCCACTTTTCTACTTACACTTCACAGTAAAGATAATTTTGTATATATTTTATATATGCATAAATTTTGTTTTACTACGGCAATCGCCTTATTTAGGGAATTCTAATTAAAAAACATTATAAATTGGAAATTAATGTTAATTTTTATAGAGCAAAATATGCTCGTATATTATTTTCTTTGTTTACTGTAATTTAGTAATTTATCAAGTGCGTTTCTTTTAACAGATCACCTCATTACAATGTGTTATTACTTAGAGAATAGTAATAATGAGCTATACACACACACACACACTCGTATATGTCTTTGATGACAATAATTTAGTAAGCATTTTTATTTAGTTTACCGTCAACGTTTTCTTTTAAGTTATCCCATACATTAACACACTCTGCAACCGAAAGAGGCAAACTGGCAACGTTCCTCATATTTAGCTTCTTCGAGCGGCATTCGGCAACTGATTTCCGTTCAACACGGCGCTGCTCCACCCGATCCTCTCGTTTCCTCCTGGTCCTTTCTGCCCTTCGTTGATTCCTATTTCTTCTGCGCTTTCTTCCCATTTCACGACCGAGTATTACGTTTCTAATTAGTGAATAATGCTCTATACGAAGGTAAATCAAGAGCAAAACAAGTGGGCGTGGTGTAGTGAGTGATCTGTGGTAGAAGTGAAACTCCCCTCTGTGAAAGACGTTTCCATTGATCGGCACTCGCTTTTAAGCCCTCAGTCTACCCTCGACCGTTGAGAGTTGTGTTTGCTGCTCAATCGTTTACCAGTAGCAGTGCATAAATCGAGACCAGATTTTAGGGCGTACAGAAGGTCTGAGTTAGGAGGTGTGATGGCATCGGGAAGAGTGTGATCCGTGATGAGCATGCAGGAATGTCCCGTGACGCGTACGGCGGCGGCGGCGGCGGTGGCGGTGGCGGGGTGGGTGGCAGTGGTCGGTCGCCCCGCCCCGCACGCCGCGACCTGAGCGCTGACCCTTATTATCAGGAAGGTCCAAGGGCCCATAGCCCAGGTGCAGCTGCCCGACGGTCACGCTCCGCAACGAGAGCCGTGTCCCCAACGATGGCACTCGACCCTCATTCCTCCTCCTACATGGAGCCTCATTCGGGAATGGACCCAGACCGTCGTAGTGGCTCTGCGCCTGGCACTCACCACCGCAGCCGAAGCCAGAGCCGCAGTAATCCTGCCCGAAACTACCACCAGATGGATCGTGAGCCTCATGATCGAGAATTTATGCCTATTAGGGACCCGCGAGATCGTTCAATGGAACGTGGGGGACTAGGTAGCACAGGGGGGACGATGGATATGCATGGTGGGAGTAACCTTCCCCGGAGGGACCGTTCCTTAGACAGAGGTGCGATGTTGGAGGATGAGTTCTATAGAGAGCACCACGGAATGAGTGGAGGAAGAACGAGGACGTCGCCGAATCATGGGGGTTTTGGCGGGCCAAACATGAGTAGAGATTTGAGTAGAGATCCTTACTTGCTAGAAATGCAAATGCACAACACGGACATGCAAAAGGAACTTGGTAATTTAAAGAAAGAGCTCGAACTCACTAACCAAAAACTAGGTTCCTCGATGCATTCCATAAAAACATTCTGGTCTCCCGAACTCAAAAAAGAGAGGGCACTTAGAAAAGAAGAAAGTGCCAAGTATTCACTCATCAATGATCAGCTGAAGCTTTTTAATTCAGAGAACCAGGTGAGACAAAGTATTTGAAACAATGTGCATGAAGTTTTCAGTCCTTGTATACTTCTTGTTAAGATGATCTTCAGATTTAATTATATTTAGGGACAACTATAACTCGCGTCTTCTCCCTCAAAGAACATTATCTACCTATCTATTCTGTACTCTCTCTCTCTCTCTCTCTCTCTCTCTCTCTCTCACATACACACACACACACACACACACACACACATATATATATATATATATATATACACTGTGTGTGTGTGTGTGTGTATGTATGTATGTATATATATATATATGTATATATATATATATATGCTTTTGTGTAATTTTACTTCATTCTTTTCTAAATTCTTTCACGTGAGCATCTTTGATTTTTTTTCTGATAATTATCAGCCTTTCTTATCTTTCCCATTCATTTGTATCATTATTTTTGCACTTTCTGTTTAGTATTTGTGTATTTTATGGTACATGTAAATATATCGATATTTGATATTAATTCCACAGTGGATCGTTAATGGATGAAATCATATTATTTAGATGAATTGTATCTGTCTTTATCATGACTTCTAAGACGACTGAAGAGAGGATTCGAGGGTATTTTTCTTACGTGGATTCGTTTCACTTTCACCCAACTTACCACTGAAGGTCGTTATCATGAAATGTAACACTGGCTACCAAAGGTTAGGGTGGTACATTACTGGTGGTGATGCCTTTGTGTGTGTGTGTGTGTGTGTGTGTGTAATCATTAAAGAAAGAAAATCTTTAGGGGAAACCTTTTGTAATAAGAACGCAACAGAAAATCAGAACTAAATATAGGCATATTTGTGAACAAATTAAATGTATTGGATGATGGAGTTAAAATAGTATTGATAGAGTTTATACCATCGGTTATACAGTAGCCGGGGTAAACTGGGCCGTAAAGTAGGTGTGGCCCAGGGTATCCCGACCTTTGTATTAGATTGTATAGTCAATTCAAAACGTCCTATCGTCAAACTCCATATTTTGTACCGATGTCTATCGGTAAGAAGTATGGAGTTTCACGACTTTCAGAACATTTTAAACCAATTGTATATGAAGGAAGATGGTCATTAACTAGAGATTAGGAGTTTTTGAAAGTAAGAGAGAAAAAGAAGCTACATAAGTCTCGTGTTGTAACTGATAATACGAAAGATAACAAGAATTGCAACATGTCAGTTAGTAGAAAAGATGAAAACATTTTAAGTAAGCGGTAACATGAAGATATATGGTGCTTATCACTCTAAATCTTGTCCATTGTGATGACTTTAAATTCGAGAATATAATTGAGTTTAAATATACTCTGCAAATGTAAAATGCTTGTTGAGTACATCGTTATAAGCTCAAAAGTATAGACTGAAACTACATCAAATGGTTCGCTTCCAAACAAGAAGGGTTCTCTGAAATTTAATAAAAAAAAAACAAGATACATTTTAAGGATTAAAGAAAAACTCTCAAATTACTTTCGATATACGCTCACGCTACTAAACGTACTCTTTAAATACTCTACATTCAGAGTACATGTATAGGCTCATTATATTTTCAATTTTAAAGTAGACACAACGGACAGGATTTAGTGACGGACAGGATTTAAAGTGATAGTATGAATGGATTTTGCAGAAAAGTTTATAGCTATGCTGAAATCATATATAACTTAGAGTCATGAAGAAATATATAGGGTACACCAGAAAACACGGAAAAATTATAATGCAAAAATTGGCCGAAAGCTATGGTGAGAGAATATAGAGTATAGCAAAAGTTCTGTCATTTGCATTTCTGTCATGTATATCGGTACTTGGAGACGGAAGCAGAATCTTTAGTTCTGTCTGTTCATCGTTTTGTATTTCGTCAAAGTCAAAATGTTAAAATTGAGTCCTATGTAGTTTCGTCACTTTGACTTTCCTGTGTAGTGTTGAATTTTTTAACTCATTTAATTTTATGGCTTTTTATTCAAATCTGCGCTATGACTTGGCTCAGAAAAGGACTTATCAAGTTATTTCTATATAATGATGGTAGATATATTCGAAAACCTCGTAAGTCGCAAAACCACAATTTTACCGAAGAAAAATCTGACTAATGTCTAATGTAGGGAACGTTTATGATCGTTTAAAACCTGATTGCTACGAAGGGAATGAAACAGAAGTGGATTCAGATTTTTGTACCATTTGTGCCAACGAGAATTAAAGCGAAAAACTGAAGAAAAAATTAATCTAGGGTCGAGGGGTGATGCTTATGAGGTTTGGAGTATCATACACCATCAATATATAGCTTTACTGTCTTCAAGAGCATACACGCGTAGACGCCATCGTCCGTAGTTCAGTGGGTGACACCGTTTCCCTATAAGCGAAGTGAAGACACTGAGGTCGGGGGTTCGAATCCAGGTGATACTAGTAATAATAATAATAATACAGCAGTGAGAGCAATGGGCCGCGTTCGACTGGTCTGAGCTCTGTGCCATTTTTTGGCACTCATGACTGATTATTTATTATTGCTATACATGTTTAGAGAAGTTACCGAGTATAGAGAGTATTTGATCAAGAATGGGTTAACAGCAGGGCCAGATTTTGGGCAGGTCAGACTGGGCAGCTGCCCAGGGGCTCCCACAAAACTTTTCCAAAAAATATTTGTTATGGTGTTTATAATAGGTTAGACTCGGGTCTGCCGGGTCTTTAATAAAATGTCTGGTCTATAAAAATTGACAGTATGCTCTCTACTGTGATATAAATTGTAGTTGCTGTTGCTTTTGTCATACGTACATTGTAATAAGCGTAATGTTCTTTCTCAGTTGTCTGGTATGCTCTTGTTCAGTTGTAAGTCACTTCTGTATCCGCAGCCATACATTATGGAATAAAATTGTTTTGTGATATACTTTTGTGTTTGTGTTTTAAATAATAAAAAATCGCGCTGTGAAGTCCAGATTCTAGTGGGCATGGAGAAGTGAGGACTATTGTAATTAGATGACCGGTCAATCACTGCCCAGTGGCCTCCATCCTAAACCCGGCCCTGCCCGGGGTCTCAGAAACCCCCACAGTCATGAATCCGGCCCTGATTAACGGATAAAATGAATAGTAGGATAGATATATGGCGTGTATGTACTGTATTTGGAGAAAAACAAGTATGATGAGGTGAATAAAATAGGTTTTTGCCAAAGTATGATGTATTGTGTATTGTACTTCATACTAAAATTTGTCTTGTAGGTAATTCACATCATTGTGGTTGATAGAGTTGAAAGTTACGTGAAGGAGTAACAGCTTATTATATTTTTATATTATATTATATTATATTATAAACATTGGAGGTCCGGTGCTAGTGTCTTCGAGCAACTGATACAATGAGAAAACGGACGGACATATATTATATTATATTATATTATATTATATAATATATATTTATTAAAATTATAAATGATAGGAGTTATGTCAACAAATATTTAATAGTAGGGTCATAAATCTACATTAAAATTGAAGCTTCGTGCCTCTATCAAAGCTTGGAGAGAGAAAAACCGTAGTCGTAGGGATTTAAAACTAATGATGTTTCTACTTAAATGTAATGATACCTCATTTTCAGTGAAAATAAAAAACTCTGAAACTAACGTACCGAATGCATTAAAAACTATTAATTATGGTAAAAATGGTAAATATTTTACGTTTACCATCACTAAAACTATGAATATTGTTTATGTTTATTTTTTTCTTGGTGTGTAAATTGTTTGGTCACTTATTTACATAAAATATCGTGTATTTGAAAGGGTAGTTTTGTATTTTGGCTTTTACAGAGCATCGCTTTGTCATGGTGAAAGAATTTATATTTGTTCTTTGAACTTCAGACTTGTCTTAATTTCTTTTTCCTGAGAGGCACGTATACCATAGCATTTTCTTTACGGGCAAAACATTTCCATATAAGTCTCGTTTGAACATGGTAGATAGATATTTACAGTTTTTCAATAGAATTCCTTTAAAATGTTGCTTTAAATCCCTGTAACTTATAAGATATATCGGCAACATATTTTACGTCCTCCGGAGAATTGAAGTTAAGGTTGTTGATGTGTGGGAGAGGCGTTTACGAAGATGAGGTGGACTGTTTAAACACCTTAAAGTCGATAGAGCTCTTACTTATTCCATTCTCCCCAAGCGAACATATTTTCATGCGCAGATGCTGTTGCTGCTACTGCTACTACTGCTGCTGCTGCTGCTGCTGCACCATTTGAGGTCCTCAAGTACGAATATGAATGCTGGTTTTAAAGGCCTGTTTATCATTTAAATTCTTCGTGAAGAGGAATTTTAAGGCAATTTGTTCTTAAGCGCGTATAAGTCTCCTATTCCGATCGGATCGATTTCTTTGAAATGCGACTGAATCACTGTAGAGTGTCACTGTAGGATTTAGAAGCTCATTAAGTAGAAAAAAAGAAAGAAAGAGGAAATGAAAGAATAAGAATAAGGGTGAATCTTCCCTTTAATTAACTCTTGATTTCCATGATTTTATTCACACATTCAATTCACCACCCCATCCTTCCACCTTTAACGATCGAGTTTCTCTCTCTCTCTCTCTCTCTCTCTCTCTCTCTCTCTCTCTCTCTCTTATCCATGCTAAAACATCTTATTTACAATTCAGCCATCATTATTCATCCTCTCCACACCCATACGTCCACTAGAATGAGCCGCGGTCAATTCCTGCGTTCATATTTTATATATAAAAAAATAATTTATTACGAGAAGATATTCAAAGATTCGAAAGGAATTTAATTTCTTCTCTCCCAAAGATATGCCATTCACTTCATCTCGCATCAACGTATAGAAATTTTTATCTTTTTAACAATATAGAAACATAATCTAGATTCGATTCCGTTTATAGAAATGTCTCAGCAATAAAGATAATAATGATACTATACTACTATTACTACTACTACTAATAATAATAATAATAAAAATAATAATAATAATAACAAAAGATTCAATAGAGTATTTCTCTCTCTCTCTCTCTCTCTCCTCTCTCTCTCTCTCTCTCTCTATATATATATATATATATATATATATATATAAGCGACAATATAGCTGACTTGAACATCTATACAACGTCATAATAACTTACTTCCTTCCTTATATAAACGTTTCGGTTCAGAAATAGCCAAATGACAGAGTCATTTAAAGAAAGATAAATAAAATGTATGTTTGTTTGTTTTTTTATTTTGAAGCGAAGAATTAAACTGCAGAAAGAAATAAATGATTCGAAATGAAACGGAGAAGCGAAATTTGATCTGTGTGTCAACATTTTACTAAATTGCTTGTCCGTGTCTCTTCTGCTTTAGAGCCCCTATATTGGAAACGTGTGTATATATATATATATATTATATATATATATATATATATATATATATATATATATATATATATATATATAATATATATATATATATATTCATTTAAATCATTTATCGAATCTGGTATTGAAATATAATGATGTCTTTAAGAAACTATAATCTGTACTTAATACATGAGCTATCAATTTCGAAGGAAGGGCGGGGTTCAAGAATTGTATTTGGTAACAGCAGCCACTACGAATACGACTTATGAAAACACCTAAATCTGGTACTATACACTAAGAAAATTAGGATTTTCTAGTTCATCCGACACCAAATAACGGCAGAAAATGAAATTATTTAGAATCTAAAAAGACATTCGTGATCACCTAATGCAGAACTGACGAGAACCGTTATGTCCGTAAATTGTTACCATTATAAATCAACAGGCTGTGTATATGGTTGAAGCTTCACGTTTAGTGAGGAAATAAATTCGTACGAATAGGCAGAATTGGCAAGTTATTACTGAAATTCGACTTTCATTTTCACCCAAAAGGGCAATTTCCTCGCGTGAAAGTTTATAGTATCGAAATTTTGCGTGGATGATCTGCGTAAATAAAAAAATGAACAAATTATACGTTTAAAATTATAGTTTCTTTACATCCAAACTGTAAACATACTTTATCTTCATTGGTTATTTATTTACTGCTACAGTAGGTTTATATTATTTTTTATTAGTTTTACAGTACTGCAGCGTTGCGTGCGTCTTTACACGCGAGGAAACGCATCTTTCTTTTTTGCTTTATATCCGCAGTTCCCTCCGTCTTGTGGTCAAAATAAATTTTCAGCGAGTCGTACTACTTTGCATGTGACTAGATAAAGGAGAGGAAAAAGTTTGATCAGCGCTCTTTTCCTCCCTTGTTTGATTCGGTCTTTCAAGAATGTGAATTGCCTCTATTAAGTTCAGAAAGTGGCAAACTTCGACCACGGAAAGAATTTTGCATCCTCGTTCGACTTTGAATTGACAGCTTTCAGTATTTTCTTTAATACCGAAGGAACATGCCTTCTTCTCCTACGGGTTGGACGAGTTTTTCATTAAACCTTTTGGAGTATTTTCATTTACGTTTTAGGGGAAAGCATAACCATAATACGCCGTGTAAGAATATAAAGTTTAATGGCCACCAATATTATCAAAAACAGTAATATACCATAAAAATCTCAGAATCTTAAAAGCTGTATAGAACCTTTTCGTTCATAGGAACTATTAAGGAAATTTACACACACACACACACACACACACACACACACACACGTGCGCATCTCCGCATAGGCGAGGCTAGATTAGACAAGTTAGGCTAGATTTTTAAATAGTGAGGTACTTGCTAATCTAGCCTAACTTAAACTAACCAAACCTTAACCAACCTAACCTACCGTAACCTAACTTAGTCAGGACCAACATATCTTTTTTCCGACATTAAAAATTGCTATAGATTTTTATATATGAAGTTTTAATGAATGTTCTGAGGTACCAAAAGTAGGTGCTACTATAGCGTGCGGTCTGCAAAGATATTTACACTATAGCGTGCGGTCTACAACATATTTAGAAATTCAATTACATTAAAACAAAAAATTTAAAGGACAAATAAAACAAACAATTCATTCTATGGGATATAATACCCGGTTAGGTTAACCGTATGCCTTTGACGATTGGTTAGGTTAAGTTGTGATATTTTCGTTAAAACTAACGAAAATATCACAACTTAACCCAGTGATTCCCAACGTCGGGTGGACGCCCCACAGGGGGGCAATTTGAATATTTTGGGGGGCAATTTGAAAATGCTACAATAAAATGAAATTTATACATAATAATAAAATTATAAAATAATGAAATTTATACATAATAATAAAATGAAATTTATACATAATAATTCAACTCGTTTGGCGAGAGAGCTACTGTTACCATTCCCATCTTCATATTTGGTGGAATGTGGTTTTAGTGCTGCAAGTGACTTACTACAGAAAAAAAGAAACCGACTGGATATCACAAAACGAGGAGACTTAAGACTGAAGCTAACTAAGTTAGTGCCTGAAATCAAAACCATTTGTAGTAAACATCAAACTCAAGGATCTCACTAACTTGAGATTATCAAACTTCGAATTTGCTGTATTTTTACCTAATATTGTGAATTTAAAGTGGTATTATTGCTTAAATTACTTTTCTGTGAATTTAAAATTGCAATTTTTCAACTGAGAAGTTTTATTTCAAGGAAATAATATAGTTAGCTTCAATCTCAAGTTTCTTGACTCATATTTAATGTAACTCATATTGAATGTACTCATATTATTGAAATTTAAAATTATAACTTTTCAACTGAGAAATTTTATTTCAAGGTAATAATTTAGTTAGCTTCAACCTCAAGTTTATTTACTCATATTGAATGTACGGTAACTCATATTAAATGTACTCATATTATTGTAAATTTTAAATAATACCTTTTCAACACCAAATTTGTTTTTATATTAATATGGGGCATCAAATTTTTTGAGGTGTCGAGGGGGCATGGCGCAAAAAAGGTTGGGAACCACTGAAGTCTTAACCTAACCAATTGTCAAGGGCATATAGTTGACCTAACCGGGAATTCAATTAACCTAACTGGGCATTATATCCCATAGAATGAATTGTTTGTTTTATTTGTCCTTTAAATTTTTTGTTTTAATGTAATTGAACTAATATTTGTCTTCAGGATTCCCACTTTTATAGTCCGCCTTGACCTCACATTCGTCCCCAAAGATAAAGTCAAGTCATTTCAGGTCAAGTCAGGTCAGCACAAATTCAAGTCAGGTCAGGTCAGGTCAGGTCAGCACAAATTCAAGTCAGGTCAGGTCATTTCAGCGCAAACTTTTTTGTAGACTAAAGATATCTTTGTAGACCGTACGCTATAGTAGCACGCAAAAGTGTTACCTTATAAAATATACCCCACTGCATCTGGGAATTAGCACACACTCACCCTCAC